>VWYI01024799.1:157985-203785 GCA_013399455.1 Anthoscopus minutus
AAGCGAGCGGCAGCCATCGAGGACGCGGGGACCGGGGCTCGGGGGAACGGCGGCCGCAGGAGCTCGGCGGCGGCCGCGGGGGTGTGTGTATCGGTACACGGCGCTGATGAACGGTGCGTTGCAGAGCTGCGGAAGGCGAGCAAGAGGCTGAGCTGCCACAAGCGCTACAAGATCCAGAAGAAGGTAAGGCCCGGCCGAGCGCGGCCCCCGCGCTGCGTTGGTGATTTTGGGGCCGGTACATTTGTATTTTGGCCTTAGACTGAGAAAGTTTCCTTGTTCTTGCCTTCAGATCAGAGAACACCACCGAAAAGTCAGGAAGGAGGCCAAGAAACGTGGACACAAAAAGCCCAAGAAAGACCCCGGAATTCCCAGTGCTGCACCGTTTAAGGAACAACTTCTGAGGGATGCGGAGCAAAGAAAGCAGAGGGTAAAATACAGTTTGTGGTAAAGAGGACAAGAAACTGAGACCATCCCTTTCTTTAAGGAAGCTTTGTGTGCATAAGTGTGCACTCAGAAGTGCAGTCACAGTAGATTGTAGATGGTCCCAATAGACTCGTGCTTAGAAAAAAAATAATATATTTATTTCCAGCATTGTACAGTGTGCAGTGATTTGCTGTTTTATTTTTAACCTTTGTTTCCTCACTATGCATGTGAACATGCTGGAAGTGTCATTTCTAATGCAGTCAAAATTCCCTGTAGTACTGGGATACAGGGATGTCCCATCAGAATGCTGGGAGTTAAATCAGAGCATTATGTGATTACACAGAAAATGGGGATCTGCTGTCCACAGTGTGGACTGGTGTGACCTGGGAGCAGCACCTTTATCAGCAGTAGGGGTGGCTGCAGAGCTGTTATGTGATCAAGCTAATGGATGGCTGCCTCTAGGAGTTCCCAGAGTCACTTGGACTGTCAGGGCTTCTAACTGAGCTGTCTCAGGAGCTTGGGTCAGAAATGGGGAGAAAGAACATTTCTTCCTTACCACCTTCCAAGATGTTTTATCTGGCCTGGGTTTTTGTTTGCAATCAGCTTGAAGAACTGAAACAAAAGCAGAAGCTCAACAGACAGAAAGAACATGAAAAGAAGAGGAAGCTGGAAGCTAAAAAGAATGCAGCTACAATCGAGGAGAAAGCCGCGGGAAAGGTACGGGTCCTGTATGATTTTTATTCCTTGAACCTGTAGAAGTCATCCTTAAACTGTATCTTCTTAAAAGCAGCATGTTACATTTTCATGCTAAATGTACACATAAGTATGAGACGCTAATTCTCATTTAAACAATTTCCTCCTGTTTTTATTTAGGAATCCTCTGGCAAATCTAAAGGAAATACTAAAAAGCTGCTGAATAAAAATTCTAAGAGATCATTCTGCAGGGAGCTCATGAAGGTGAAATGCTGTAACTATTTTTATATTATTAGATGAGAGTCAGCAATAAGACTACTAGTTATTTTTCTTCTTTTGTGTTACTATTTAGAACACAGAGTTTGTCTGTGATAAACTAGAACCCTGAATTAAGGGATTTTGTAACAAAAAGTGTTTAGAACTATTTTTGTAAGCTATACCAGAGTTGTGTTCTGGTCTGTGATGTCTTATTTGATTCTTGTCTATTTTCTGACCCAGGTGCTTGAGGTCTCAGATGTGGTTCTGGAGGTTTTGGATGCCAGAGATCCAATGGGCTGCCGGTGTCCTCAGCTGGAGCAAGCTGTCACTTGCTCTGGAGGAAACAAAAAGCTGCTGTTGGTTCTGAACAAAATTGGTAAGAAACACAGGTTTTCTCAAAGTGTTATTGGCACTGTGGTTCTCTGGTAGGTGAGCTATGAAGATGTTAAAGGAATCTGAGATTCCATTGAAGACATAAGATCCAACTCTGAGCTTGCTGAAAAGGCTGGAAATTACTGAGTTACCAGCAGGTAAATAAAGAAAATAAAATACCAAGAGCAACAATGAGAGCAATGGGAAATTTGTGGTAGAGTAGCCTTTGCAAGGATTGTGGGGGATAATCCTTCACAGAACATCATTCTGTACCGTAACAGTCTTCTAGCAAGACCCCAGCATTAAAAACTTAATACAGAGGCCAGAAATGTAATTGTGAAGTGTTCTGCTAAGCCAGAAAAAGAGACTCTGTGCTTTTGGGGAATGTATCTACTTTATACTAGAGTTCTCAGCCAAACATTATTTATCATGATAAGATTACTTTAAGAAATGAAAGAACTGCTCTTCTTTCCAGATTTGGTGCCAAAAGACAACATAGAGAAATGGTTGAATTATTTGAAGAAGGAGTTTCCAACAGTTGCTTTTAAATCAGCAACAATGATGAAGGATAAGACTACGGTAAGAGCACTGCAGGCTGTCCCATGAGAAAGTCATGTGTTTGCAGTCATACATGTTGAAACATCTATAAAATTCCTTTTCCCCTGATTTGATTGCACTTCTCTGACTGATGGATGTGCCTGTTCGCTTGGACTGAGCTTTGCAGTACAGTGTGGGAATTCTTAGTGCTGAAATTGCAGTAGACTAATAAATCTAAGAATCCATATTTTATCTTCCTTAATAGCTCCTGACCATGGGGTTTTTTCTGCCTTTGAATCCTGTAGCAGGAACAGGTCACAAAGAGACGTGCACGGTTTCATTTCTCAGAAACCTCTCAGTATTTTGGAAGCAAATGTCTTTTGAAGCTTCTTCAAGAGTATGTCAAGACCCAAGACAAAGCCATTCAGGTTGGGGTAGTAGGTAAGTGTTTGGAGAAACAGGAGGAGCTTCCTTCTCCCATAAAGCTTTGAGATCCTGTATTACAGACTGGGTAAAACTGTTGACACCTGGTTTGCTAATGAGCTTTCTAGTCATTTATTGTTCTTTGATCTAAGGCTCTCGGTGTTGTAGTACTTCAGCTGACAGTGATCCATGGTGCACTTCTATGTGTAGCATGGGGATCTGTGGGAGCACAATGAAGGCAGGATGTGTGCTCCACTGGCACTGCCTTCCTCATGCCTGACCAAAATTCCCTGGAATGAATGTAGCACCACAAATCCTACAAGTGTGAGAAATGAGGATACATTCTTTGTCTTACTTCTATAGTGAAGACTTCAGATCCAACTCTGATCTCACACTGATGCTTACCTTAGCAAAAATACCTGGAAGAAGCTGTTAAAAAGCTGTTTTCTTATTTAACTTAAAAGGATTTATGTGATTTTTTTCCTCAGGTTTCCCTAATGTGGGAAAGAGCAGCATAATCAACAGTCTCAAAGGAAAGCGTGCTTGCAATGTTGGCCTGGCAAGAGGTGTTACCAAGTAAGCTCAGCTGATGAAAGCTGTTCCTTTCCTTGTTTGTTGTGTTTCAGTTACCTCGAGATTGTGTTTCAATCCACTAGGGCCAAAGCACACCAGTGTGCAGTTTTAAATGCACATTAAAATTTGCAAGATGAAAGGTACTGCTATGTGTGATGCAAGCTCTCTCCAGGGAATACAGTGTATGAACTTCATGTTTTGTTTGTTAAAATTTCTATCCTACACAAAGCACATGATGACAAAACACTGAAACTGACTGTGTGAAGTAATTCAATCCAACACTGAGCTTTGTGTCTTGCATCCTTCACCATTGCCAGTCCTTCACTGATTATCTGCTCACAGTGCATTTCTCTCTGAACAGGTCCATGCAAACTGTGCACCTTGACAAGCAGACAAAGATGCTGGACAGTCCAAGTATAATTGCAGATGCTTCCAACAGTGCCCTGGCTCTGGCCTTGAGAAGTATCATAGACCCTGAAGGATCAGTCTCAGCAGATGTGCTTGAAGGAGTAAATGCCATCATAAATCACTGCAGTAAGCGGCAGGTGAGCTCCTTATTTTTTCTCCATCTCTCACTGCATCAGACTTCTCTGCAGGTTTCTTAGGCCAAATAATGAAAGTTCATTTTGCTTTAACTAATCCTGATAGTTTTTGAACTGCCTTCCCTAACTATGCAAAGTAGCAATGCCAAGTGTGATCCTTCATCCTTCCAAACAGAAGGCAGAACAGCATGCCATGAATGATCCTGACAGCCAGAGTAAAGATTGCTTTTAAGACCTTATCACCACACAGTCAGAGTGAAAAATGATGATATTTTCTGTGTCCTATGGTTACAGTGAAGACCTCAGATCCAACTCTGATTTCACTCTAGTTTCAAGGAAATTAACCTAAGCCTAATTGCCTTTCAGTTCTGTGAGAAGTGTTTTCACAGACCAGTGTGCTGTCTCTGTACACCCACGAGTCTGAGTTTGTTGATGAAGTAGGCATTTTGCTTTGTAATGTTTACTCCCACATGTGAGATAAAAACACTTACTCTGTCCCACTGTCATCCAGCTTAATTTGCTCTTTCATTCCTAAAACTGTGAGAAAGGTGGGTATCTTTTTCTAAGTGTGCCATTTTCTTTTACCCTAGGTAATGATGTACTATAATATCCCAGATTTCAGGGACTCTGAAGAGTTTTTATCTTTACTGGCTCAGAAGAGGGGCATGCTGAAAAAGGGAGGTGTTCCTGACATAGAAAATGTGGCTAAAGTAGTTCTTAGTGACTGGACAGGGTATGTATGCTGTGAACTTTGCTCTATGCTGCTCATCTTTTTCTCACTGTTAATCCAGCACCACAGAAGCACCAAGTCCAGCAAAAAGGAGAGGCTGCTTTTTTTCCCTTCCTTTCTCACGTTTTACTTGGGTAAAGAGCTGGATTGTCCCAACAGATTTAGAAAATGCCATCCACAGATAATTTTCTAAAATAGTGAAGGATACACAAGAAGAGTCAAAGCCTATTGCACATTACTTCACAGAGTTTCTGTAATGGAAATTTGCTTTCTTCTCAAATACCAAGTCCATAGTGTCCTCTTCTGGACCGGAAAGGATGTGGCAAGCTTTCTGTGGAAATTTAGAGTGGTTCCTATATTCTGAGGGTAGGAATAAATGTAACTCAGATTCAGTAATTGACTGTGACTATCTTCCTTGCTCAAGTGGCTCAGCTGCTTTTACAGCTCGTGGTTTTGCAGGTGATCTGTAGTGACAAAGTGTGCCATTGTTTTTTCTTCCCAGAAGTGGGATGTCCACTTAATACTGTTGACAACTTCAGAGTCAAATTTAAATAGCTACTGCACTGCTGTTAAACAGATGATGATACACAAGTAGTTAGGTTGAGCAGTTTGAGAGCTTTATGCTCTGGGTTTTATTTTTAAATACAGTGATTTTACTGTGTTATCTTTAATTGTTTTTTTAATACCGATTTTTATTTTCTCAGAGCCAGAATAAAGTACTACACACAACCTCCAGGATTCCAGAAACTACCACCCTATCTTACAGAACAAAAAATAGCTGAAATGCAGGAAGGCTTTAATTTAAATAACCTAGAACAAGAAAATAGCAACACTGTTCAAGGTAGGACTGTTTGTGTAATAGACTACCATTAACCACAGTCACAGATTGACCTGAGTTGGAAGGGGTCTTAAAGACCATCTTGTTCCAAACCCCCTGCTTTGGGAAGGGCCATCTTTCACTCAGACCAGATGACTCAAGAGCCCTCTCCAGCCTGGCCTCAAACACTTCCAGGGATGGGGCAGCCACAGCTTCTCTGGGAAACCTGTGCCAGGGCCTCACCATCCTCACAGTAAAGAATTTTTTCTTGCTGTCTAACCTAAACCCACTTAGGTAGACTTACCTATACTCAAATCCAGGTTTTCCAGCTCCTAGCAGTTTTGTGTATATGCCTCAAGGAACGCTTTTCTCAGAAAATTGTCCTTGCCTTGGAGGTAGAACCCTGTGGGAGCCCTGTCTATGGCAGGGAGGGAGCAGAACTGCAATGTCCCCTCTAAGGGGCTGAGCAGTACATCTGTGCTGAATGACAGGGACTGACACTTCCTTTGTTTTCTGCAGCTTTAAAGCACCCCAGTCCAGCAAGCAGCATTGCTTTTGAGTCAGCTGGAATGACAAATGGGACAATAGAGGAAAATGAAGTGATAGAGGAAGGATCAGAGCAGGGAAACATGGAAACAAGCAAGGAGGGGGAAGAGGAAGAAGAGGAGGAAGAGGAATTCACAGAAGGTGATGATGATGATGATGTGGAAGAAGATGATGATGATATCAAAGAGGTAAATGAGGGTTTCACTAGGGTTGGGTGTTTTTCCTGAATTAAGGAAACAACATTGTTCCAAGTCACTTGGCCTCAGCAGTGAGGCTCAGCTATACAAGGAGACATCCACACTCTCCCCAGACTCTCTTAGGTTTCATTTACATGGGAGATTTTATTAGTGATGTTTAAATAATGTCTGACCTCTGACTTGTAGGAAAGCCAAGTTCAGGTCACCAGAAGAGCAAAGCCTGGAAAACAACAAACTAATCCTACCAATTCAGGTGTGTATTCAGAACCTGGCTGAAGGATGGCCATCATCCAGGATTTGCACTGGTTTCACGAACACATGATTTTTTCTTCTCAGGAAATGAACGTTCCAGATCACTGTCCTTCAGCTTAGATAAACCAGCAGATGAAGATGATGCCTATGATTTTAATACAGACTATGTGTGACAAATCAGGTGGGAAGGTTTGGAGAGCTGCTACTGCCTTTCAGAACAGCCAGGAAGACTGGGGTTGCAGCAGAAGCTGGAGGAGCGCTGCAGAACCAGAGCTGCTGCAGAGGCTCAATTGTTGATTTGTCAAATAATGTACATAATAGTGCATCTCCCTTGATTGTTCCAGATTTTATACAGGTCTAGGAAATGGATTGTTATTCAGTTTTGTCATAAAATTTATTTCCTTATATAAAAGCCTATTAAAAAAATTCTTAATAGACTCACTTAGTCTGTTCATTTTGCCTTATAAAAAAGACCTTTCAAGAGGATAAACCCTTTGTCTTTTAAAACTAAATGTTAAATGTTTCATTCTAGTCACGTTCAAACAACTAAATTTCACAGTAAATTTTCATTCCTGCACAAAATCTGAGTTTTGCTAGAGGATTAGAATGATTTTACCTCTAGAGTATGACTAGACAGTGACTTTTCAGTGCATTTTTGCAAAACTTGTAGGATTTTCATATGTAAAGGTTAGCTAGAACATGCTCCTTATTTCAGTCAGAGATAAGGTACTTCTCCCAAACACTTCTACATTCTGAACCTTCACTGAGAATGGGAAGTGAGTGTTTATTAGTAATCCATTTCCACTAGGGTACAAGTTGATTGATCTTACAGTGCTCTTGAACAAGTGTTGCTTCCTGCTGGCACCTGTTACACCTGACAATAACTGGTAAATATAAATCAAAACACTGTCCTGTGCAGTAAGGATGTGCTGCTGTGCTCAGCCTGTAGCAGAAGTAGGATAGGAAGAGAATTGCCAAGAGCAATCCTGCAGCTGCTCAAATAATGAAGTATTTACAATAAATACCTGACACAAAGTATCTCCTGTGTATCTGTTTTCTTCCTATTAACTGAAAAGTATGATTTCTGTGTTCTTAGAAATAAGAGTTTTCCCTCAATGTAATGCTGAGGCATGGATTCTCATAGGCAGCTTAAAAAGGTGTCAAGTGCATACACAGGCAGGTTTTTTAAGCCTGATAAAACAGTTGGCTCAGCTGAGTTACATTGGTGTCAGCTAATCCAACTAAAATCTTTCAAAGCTGGCAAGTGAATTTACTTTATGACTCATGACTGTTTCAAGGACAAGAACGGTTCTTGTTCTAATGGTTCATCAAAATCCAGGGAAAGAAACAACAGGTAACAAACCAGATTGGGGTATCCGTGCCAGAAACAACTACAGGCAGTGGCTGCAGGGAGAGCAGCAGTTTGAAATCCTTTTAAAGCAGAACTAAAACCATATTCACAGTCATGAAGGAGTCCTTTACCTCTGCTGCCCTCAGACCTCAGCTGTCATTGCATGAACACAGCTTTTTGTCTGAACATCCTCCAGCAAGGGCTCTCACAAGCCTGAGTGCAAACCTCTATTAAATGGAGTAGTTGGCACAATGGCTGCTGGGATGTTACAGCTAATAATAACTATCACTCAACAGTACAACTATTAAAAAAAACAACTTACCTGTAGCAGGTGATGAGCAGCTGTCTGCAGAGAGCACAGGCATTTCATTCCCAGATGGGGAAAGGCACAGCAGGAAAAACTATAGCAGAGAGTAGCTCACTCGAGAGAACTATGAGGAACTCAACAATAACAAAATTAATCTGTAATAAATATAGCCTGGTCCCCAAATTAAGTATTATTAGAATTAGATTGCTTTCACAAAGACCATATCAATGCACTGTGGCTTTAATCACTTGCTACTGTGTACAAAGGAAACACTTCCTATATCAAGACTGGGATTATATTTCCATTTACCTGAGGCTGGAGTCAGTGTGTTACAAGTAGCTTTATTTTTGACCAAAGTTTCATCCACCACTTTACAAAAAAATGGTTTAGTTTTGTTTTAACTGGTAGTTAAAACCATTTTGCATAGTGAAATAATACTTTAAGGATTCATCTTTCAAAAAGGATTCAATTTTGCAGAATTCTGTAAGAAAAACTTAAAACAAATGGTTGGGAGGAGATTTCATGCAAGAAAGCATTGTTGAGGGAGTTATTTCATAGGATAACAACAAAACAAAACCCAGGCAGCTTTTAATTACAGTACATTGCTGTGCAAGACTTTCTGGTGGAAGCACCAGCTGAATTTGTATCTTTTTCTTAGAAACTTTGTTTCTGTATACCGACAGAATGATCCTCTGCTAGAAGACTTGTATTAAGGAGCAGGAGAACACAACTGAAATTACATAAACAAAAGTGCTTGTTTGTGGAGATCCTCCCTTGTTTTCTGTAGTGCTGCTGGAGTAGCGGCTTGCGTCACACAGGTGACATGAGCCTCCTTTTGACCTGTGCATTTCAGAACTGCATCTGAATAAGTGCATCACCTTGTGCTCCAGAAGGCAAGGTCAGCTCTGTAATACAAGTTAGCTAAAAAAAAAATGTTCTGCTTGGCTCCAGAATCTTCCTGAGACAACGTCAGCACTTATTCAAATGGACTCTACTTTGCTTCATTGGCCTCCGAGTGTCTGCGGATCAGGTTGAACTTGCCTGCAGGGTCAGGGACATACCACTTCTCCCAGACTTCTGCATAGGAAGCTGTTCTTCCCCAGGGTTTGAAATGTCCATTCCAATGGAGCAGCTTGGCAGCTTTCACAAACTGAGGAGAGTACCTTTTCCCAGCACTAGACCCTTCAATTGAAAAAGAAGCATTAGCATTTGAAATAAAGGCAACAGAAACACTAACGTACAAAACATTAACTTCAAAGCAAAGGATTTAACAAAGGAAATATTATCATTTATGGAGAAAGGGGAGGCAGAAACAAGAGCAAAGTGAAAAACAGGTGCAACTAAATGTCACCCTGATCTCTTTGTGTCTATTTTCATACACTGCCTTAACTTCCAAGTTCTTTAAAACCCACTTAACACCCGAATGAATTCAACAGCCTACATATTGTTCATCAGAAACATAACCTGAAAAAGCTCTCCCAGCACTGGAGTTTCACCAGTAGAACAGACATGAATGTCTGCCCTTCTCAACAGTTTTGGAAGAGACACCTTGGACACATCAGGTACAATATATTTGTGGAAAATGAGAAGGATTTTGAGTCAGTTCAAGAACTAACCCCTACCAGTTTGAGAAAGACTCAGGCTCACAAGCACCAATGGAATTGCAAAGCTGTTTTAGCTAAAGAACTAAGGACAGAATAGGAGAATAAAAGCTCTCTTTGCTACATCATCAACAAGGTGTCCAGCTACAGACCTGGAAAAACACCCTGGGGGAGCAGCATCACAAATGCTTCATACATACCAAGATGGCGGACGTTCCACATGGGATCAATACTGGAATGTTGCTTGTAAAATACAATTAACAGTGGGGGTGTTGTGATGCTGCCAGCCAGAGTCTTACTGTAGAGTTCCTCTCTGGAAGTTGAAAAGATGCTGATCATTTGATTTCTCAGCACACTCACACAGCCCTCCATTCAAGAGGAAAATTTCACCAGCAGAACCCAAATCCTGAGCTGCTGACACCCCCAGCCTGGGATACTTACACCACATTAAGTGCCATCCACTTCTCCAGTTGTTTAGTGATGTTCTGTAATTTCCACTCAGTCAAATTTGCAACAAAAACTCCAGGATTGAAAGAGCAGGTGTTGGCTTTCATGGCAAGCTTTCGGATGGTTTCTTTTTTGTAATCTAAAAACCCAATGTAATTATACTGGGGGGAAAAAAAGAGAGTAGAAATTGGATTAAAATATATGGGGAAATTCCTAAATAAAAATTCTGCACAATTCACCACAGACAGGGATAACTTGAAGTTGTAAGAGTAAATATCCCTTCCATTAAAAAGAGAGAAAGAAAGCTTAAGAGGTGTAACATCTTAAAAATATAATTATAGAGAGTACATATTTTAAGGAATGCTGCATGTTCTTAATAATACCATATTATTAATATGGTACCAGTCTCAGATAAAGTACTTTTTATTCATTCAGAAATGAAAAATTGTCCCTTTGATGTCCTCAGACCTCCTGCTGTTCCACAATGAGAACTGCTCTCATTGTAAAGCACAGCAAAAATTCCAAGTAATTTACTGTGCTTGAACAGAAACTACAGGTCCCATTTATAAAACTGATTTGGGCAGGGGCAGTCACATGCTTAGGTTTACAGCATTTGCAACATTCAAAGTGCCTGAGATCTACAGTATTGTTGTCATTGAACAAGACTAAAACTAACCTGATTGCCTGCTCCACGGACAGCAACTTTACTACTGGTTGAGTCACAGTCATCTGAAAATGCAGCTGCATGTCCAGGTTTCAAAGGAGTGTTGTAAAGTTCAACAATATCATCTGGAAAATGGAAGAAAGCACAGAAAAGTCAAAAGCAATCCTGACTAAGTGTCAGTGTTTTACAGAAATGTTTGGGTTCTGCAAGAGGTTGGGTACTGACCTCAGCATAAGGCCAGTGGCAGCTAACAAAGGTCTCATACCTTGCACTATTACATCATCATCCACATAGATGACCTTCTCTGCATGAGGTACCAAGTTGGGCAAGTAGAATCTTGCAAAGGTTAACTGTGAGAACAATAAAGCAAGAGAAGTGAAGAATTAAATGTAAAAATGGTCCACATAAATTGACTGATTTTTCTGGCACTAATCTATGGCATTAATGTCCAAGACAACTTCTATTGAGGAAGTAAAATAGGCAGCAATATCCTACAAGTAATTTCAAATAAACAGGTTCCATCAATTCCTGGTTTACCATGAAGGTATGCATTGATAAACTAACTTTAAAACTAGTCTCGATAAGAATTTCTTATTTCTCCACAGAGATCTGTGGTATCTCTGAGGTGTTGGCAGGTTTGACATGCCAGCTGCTGTGGCTGGCAGCAAAAAATGATCCAAGGCATGCATATGTAGATATTCAAATCCATCTCTCACTATCTAGATATTTAATTTTACTGAAATTTAGGAATTTGATTATGAAAGATTGCTTCTATGCTAATAGATTTGGGTTTAATCTCTAGTTGTGTTCAAAAGCCAACATTGAAATATATTGTTATTAAATACTAATTGCAAAAAGTAATCAGCATCATCCTCACTGGTTTGAAGGTGTCTGCCTTTTGGGGATCCACTTGTACTTTGCCTTCTAAGACACGAGGGTCAAAATCCAAAATTCGGTATCTCATATTTTTCAGAGGAGGGCTCCTCAGCCACATCCTGCAAACAGGAGAAAGGCACAAATCTTGTTAGATGAGACAAAATCAAGGGCAAACAGATCTAGCTAACAGTGACATAGATCTTGATGTGGCCACTCACTTCCCTGCCCAACAAACATATCTGGGATATAATCCATGCTGACATCGGTGCTGTCCTGTGTGGCCACAGGGGCAAGTCCAGGGTCAGCAACTGCACACCTGGGACATGTGAAAGGTAGGAGGTCACTTCTTGTTTTATCAGAAATACACAGTCCTGTTATCACAGGCCCTTCCTAAAACCATGAGTATGGACAGAAGAGGGTTAGAATAACAGGATCAAAAAACAGTCTAGAAAAATGGAGAAATTTGCTTGCCAGCATTTGAACTGCTTAGATGAAATGTAGAAGTACCTTTTCCAACCCTTCCACCAACAAACTCCAACCTCACTGGTTAGATATAAGCCCACTGGAAAAGTTGTTTCTTTTCCAACCCTGAAAGCTGACCAGGAGGAATGGTGGGACTCCCACAGCAGCCCTGTCAAAAAGCTGCCATAAGCAGCAGCAGATGGGACTGGGAGTCAGGGGAGTGCAGCTCCAGGGAAAGGCAGCTTGCTCTCCTCTCAGAAATACAGAAGTTCACTGTGTCATGGGAAGCCAGAGAAAAGATCATTACCTCAAGTGATCCACAGTATCATTCAAAGTAACAATGTGGAAAACCACGTTGGATTTGGTGTGCTGGTAAATGCTGTTCATGGCCGCAATTGCACCCCCGAGCCTCTCATCTGAGGCTGCAATGACCACAGAAATCTCATTGTCATTCCTCTCATCTGTCAGCCTCTGGGGAGCTGCAGGAATGAAATCTATAGGCTGAAGTCCTAAAGGACTTGGATCTGTGGAGTAAAAATCACATACTTGTTTTTATTATTACATATTATTATTATCACCACACTAAAATTCTCAACACTTCAATTATTTCTGCTATACACTTGGATGTCTGAGCTGAGGTGTGGATTACAGTGAGCCAGTATCAAACACTCAAAGCATCAGCTTTTGAGAATCTGAGATGCTAATGAATAAAATAACACCATATGTACAAAACACTGCACACATTTAACCACACATATTCACACATGGCACAAGGTATAAAAAGGCAGAGCTACAGTAGCCTGCACCTACCCCAAACCACATGGTGGGTTCTGTATGGCCAAAGTAGGTGTTTTCCCACCAAATCTTTTTTATTTATTCATTTTTTAGTTAAAATAAAACACAACATACCTGACAATTCCCGTCTCAAGAAGTCACTGAGGCTTAGGAAGTTATGATGAATAACTAGCAAAAATATGATAACGGCCACTATAAGGATGGAAATGTTCACTGAAAATTAAGAAGAAAAATCTTTATCAATATAACCAGAGAACAACTGAGAAACTCAGATATAAAAGATATTAAAAATAACAAATCAGACAAGCACATATTTACATACCTTTCCTTAACGTCATTTTTCTATTCTTATTTTACTAGCATAAGGTTCCTGCAAACCTGTAAGGAAAAAATACATCAGTCACTGCCAGTGCATTCTTCTATGAGGCACAGCACACTATCACCAGGAATGTCACAACAGTTTTAGTGTCAAAAGCAGTGAATGTTTCCCTCTGTCGGTTTTATGACATCATATGCTTTAAAAACCATTACATTCTCTACATAAAATACATGTATTGGAGTTTCAGCTGAAGTGTCACCACACAGAACAGATTACAAAAGTGGGAAAGAAGGCAGCACCATCATGTTATACAAGGGGGTAGAAACACAACACCAATGCAATTTCGGTAAGAAATTCCAATATGCTTGTTCATTATTTAAGGCTCGAGGTGAAATCAGAGCAAGAGCTGTGTATCCTGGCATGTGAAGAAGCTCTCAAGTAACGCACAGAAAGCTCTTTAAAAACACGCAAAATCCGTAAATTACAACATCTCACACTGTGCTGTGACTGTTCTATACATCAGAACCACCTCCGTCCGGCAGCTGCATCTCTCCCGCAGGGCAGACACATCAGCGGAGCCAAATAAATCCCTGCCCTGAGCTCCGTCTCGAGCACCACCGCACTGCTGGCACGGGGCGGGACACGGAGCTTTGCCTGGGGAGCAGAACGCCACGTCCCGCTGTGGAACGAAGCGCTCTGCAATTCGCAGCGCCAGGGCTGAGGCGCGCACGGACACGGCCGGTGCCTCAGCGACACGCGGCAGCCGGGCTGGGGGCAGTGACAGTACGACCCCTGCACAGGGATGGTCACGGACTGCAGCAAAACGCACACGGCGCTGCTCCGCCGGCTCCCTGCATCGCACATCGCGCTCTCCGGGCTGCTCGAATGGCACAGCCCTGCTCCGAGGCCGGAGGGCCCGTGCCCGGCTCTCCCGCACCGCCCCAGCCCCTCACGGACCGCGCGCCCGGGCCGCCACCGCGGCAGCTCCCGGCCCGCGGGTGCCCGCCCAGGTGCCTGATCGCCGCCAGGCACCGAACCCGCGCCGCTCCCACCCCGCCGCACTACCGGCGGCTCCGCGAGGAGAACCCGAGGCTCCCGGGAGAGCAGCCCGCGGGGTGCCGAGAGCGCGGGCTGCCGAGAGGCGGCCCCTCGGCGCCACGCACCTGCCGGGGAAGGCGCCTCCGCCGGGGTCCTGCGGGGCAAAGCTGCCGTTGCCGAGGAGACGCGTCCCGGCGGCTGCAGGGTAACGAAGCAGCCCCGGAGCGGCAGCGGCAGCGCGGAGGCGATGGCCGGGGCTGGAGGCGGCACCCCCGGCCGACGGAGCTCTGGGCGGGGCGGACGGGGCGTGTTTCCGGCCAGCTCAGCAGCCGCCTTCCGCTCCGCCGCGACGAGCGCTGGTAGCTGCGGAGAGGCCGCTCCGCGCCCCGCGAACAGCAGGGCCCCGCCCGGGAACGTGGAGACGGCTGCAAATTGGAGCGGGAAGAAGCCGGAGAAACGCCGCAGCCATGCTGAGCGTGTTCCGCTCCATCCCCACGCAGATGGTAGGGCCTGCCCCGGCCTGGGCACCGGGGCACTGCGGGCGACACGGCCGGGCGCGGGTTTTAGTGTCCTCTGCCCGCACGGCGACTGGGCCGGACGCGGGCTCAGCGGCTCCTGCGCGAGCTTGGCATTCGTGTACGAGGCACAGCTAGAGGGATGCAGGGTGAATCCATGTAATTCCAGATTTTTAACCTGGGAGTTGGGACTCTCAGGCTGTGAAAGGAAGGTAGTACCCAGCTGTGCAAGGGAAGCCCCACTGCGCTTTCCTGCCTCTGGTATAGACGGACAGAAGGCAACGTGGTTCCCAGAGAGCCACATTTTCTAATGTCATGCAAACATAGATTAGTTGGATTTGGAAGGAACCAGTGGAGATCATCCAGTCCGGCCCTGCCAAGGCAGGGTCCCCTGGAGCAGGAATAAATCCAGGTGGACTTGGAACGTCTCCAGAGAGAGGGACTCCACGACCTCTCTAGGCAGGCTGTCCCAGTGCTCTGCCATCCTCAGCATAAAATTCTTCCTTCTGTTGAGGTGGAACTTGGTGTGTTTTAGTTTATGACCATTGCTCCTCATCCTGTCACTGAGCACCACTGAAGAGAGCCTGGCACTGTCCTGTTGGCACCCTGGAGATATTTGTCTGCCAGTCTTCTCCAAAATGCAGGTGCCACACACCTGTGCCCTACTGGGCACACCCTCTTCTGTGGCAGTACAGCTTTTAGTGATGTTAGGGTGACTACAATGATATTTTGAACTTGCATTACTTACCCCAATCAGACAGTGCTTGCTTCTGTTTCTAGGTGATGTGGTCAAGCCTGCAGAGGAGGTGTTTTCAGCCACTGTAAGAAAAATAATTTCAATCTGGTTTGAAAGTTGAACAAAACCACTGAGAACCCATGGTCAGGTAGACTGTAGGATCTAACCTGAAAGAGTTAAGTGGGCAGATTTGTGTTTTGAATAACTGACTAAAAAGTCTCTTTCCACAGGACTACAAGGGCCAAAAATTAGCAGAACAGATATTTCAAGGAATCATTCTTGTCTCTGCAGTAAGTATAGTAGAGCTGTGGGTGAGAACATAATGGACTATTTTATTTTCTGATTTTATAAATATTTTTCTTTTTGTTTGGGGTCACTGAAATTTTTAAACAAAGTCAGAGGGGCTGTCAAAGATTAAAACTTGTCTTCCATCTTTTACTTCCCTTGTTGCCTGCAATTTTGAAAAGGTTAGAAAGATGTATGAACTGTGCTTTTGAAAAACCTGTATATTCCTACCTACATTCATCCCCTGCAACTTAATCATGTAATGGGGGGAAGTGTTTTTCTTCATTTAAAGTTTGACTTTTTAAAAATATTTGTATTTCCAGGTAATTGGTTTCATCTATGGGTACATTACTGAACAGTTTGGATGGACTGTCTACATAGTTATGGCTGGATTTGCTTTATCATGTTTGGTAAGAAAGTTTTTTCCCCAAACCAAAAAATACATGCAATGTTTAATCTGGAATAATTGCTAAATTGAAGGGCTGTCAGCACAAACAAATGTTTGCTATTCAATTCAGATTTATTAATACATATTTGTGCTTCCTTTGATCTGCATAAAGTGCTTTGCAGCCAAATAAGTGTTTTTTGTTAAATGATTGCAGAATTTTTTGCAATTTAATACCACTTTTGAGTTAAATTTTTCACTTCAATAGAAGTTAAGTCCAGCTGATAGCATTGGTAACAGAAAGGAGAGGGAGGCTTTCTGTGCAGTAGCAGCTTGTCATCACAATTTTGCAGCTGTCCCTTGCCCTGAGGAGAGAGAAGGAGGCAGAAAATGGAATTTCAGGAGTAATCCCTTATCCATGCATGAGAGGTGTCTCATTCCTATTGGGGCACTCCCCATCCAGCTTTACATGTGGTTCTTATACCTTTCAAGCATTCAGATATAGCACAATCTGACCAGTCACTATGCAAGACACATTGCACTGTGTTGAAAAACCCCTGTAATTCTCTGGCATCATCATCCACCTACTCCTTATTAAACATCCCCAAGTCAGCCTGGCTGCAGTTACTTACCCATGCAAGGGGACAGTCTCAATGCAGTGTGGGAGGTGCTGGGATGCTGGTGTCACCTCAGGAGTCCAGGGGTGTCCTTTTTTCTGCAGGGTGGGTGCTCTCCTCCTTCCAATGACCTGAGGTGCTTTAGTCACATACAGTTTACATTGCAAAGTCATGCTTAAGTAAATGTATTGAGTTTTACTAGGACTAGTAGAAAATTAGGGATGAAGATTTTCCAAAGAAGCTCTTTAGCATCTCATTGTCCATGTTCTGACTCCATTCCTTTGCCCTCAGCTGACACTCCCTCCGTGGCCCATGTACCGCCGCAATCCCCTCAAGTGGCTGCCTGTCCAGGAGTCGGGCACTGAAGAGAAGAAGACAGCAGACAGGAAGCCAAAGAGACATGCTAAAAGCTAAAAATAATGGTTTCCAGACTGTTAGGTTGTTAAATTTTGTTAAATTAAGTTCCACTGAAAAATATTTCTTGGCTTAGTGTTTGGGTTTTTTTCTAAGTACTTTGTATACAACCAAGCTCTGCAGGGAGCATGAAGGCTGGAAATTGGATCTGGAGTTTCAGAGAAGTCACTGGGAACACAGGGATGGGGCCTTAACTTCAGAAGGCCACTGGAGGTCACATCTCAAGTATTTCACTGAAAAGTGAATCAAATAATTCTATTTGATCTGTTGCTGTAGCCTAAAAGATAATAAACTGCTGGACTTCTACTGAAATATTTCTAACTGTGTGTAAAGCAAGCTGTCAGTAGTGCCAGGTTGTAACAAATACTGTGAAATAGTACATACTCCACAGTTCTGAAAATAACTGTTCTAGGATAGGAGGGTGCAGAGGGCCAGTTTTTGTTTAAAATTACTTTCCCTTGGAAGAACAAGTAAGAATAGCTCTTGAAACATTGTAACTTGAGCGTGTAGTGTGTGAGAGGCAGCAGGATCCATAGGTAAGGCATTCTATTTTACTACTTCCATGTGAGAAAGCTCCCTCACAGCTGCTGGAGGTTACAGTATTTCAGCTACAGGCAGGAAAAGAGACAGGTTGTTAATTTATAATTTTATTTTACAAATTCAATTCCCTTTGACTTCTTTATTATCCAAAAAACTTGTGCTTTTCCTGTAGGGATGGTACACAACAATGTCTAGGGGCTGTAGCAAGACACTCGGGATGCAAACAAAAAGAAATAAGTGTTTTATTTTTTCCCTAAGTGATTCTGGTCTTGGGCACTTTCATTCCTAAAAGGAATTAGTATTTGTAAGGCAAAGGGATTTCTCCAGCTGGGACCATAGTAACCATGGCTGCATTCCTTTCAAACATTTTCAGACTTATTTTATCCAGTTACCAAATGCTTTCCCCCACCTTGGTGACTGCCTCAGCAACAAAACAGAGCAAAGTCTCTCCTTACAGGCAGTATGGCTGCCCCTTTCAGCACTTGCACTTGAAAATTTATACAACCTGAGGACCTTGAGGTCCACAAAAATTAGTAATTGTCTCTTCATGCTAAATCTTGAGAACAATCTGATGTAATAGACTATAGTTTATCACATCAGAGCCTTGGCAAAGATTTTGTTACTGCATTTAGGATGAGATCACACCAAAAACCTTCTGCTATGACAAATTCAAACCAGAACATAATCTTTTTTGACACTCCTTAGTATACAAAACTTGGTATTCACCCCGACTGGCATCTATGAAAAGCAACTTTTTAAGGGACTAAAAACTAAACTAAACAGTTTCTCTTCTGAGAAAGTGATAGCCTGGTTCACATTTTAACATGAAAAATACTACTACAAACTCTCAATGTTTTCTGTAAGTTCACCTCCTTATTCCAGCAAAGGAGATCTATGGATAAATGTGTTTTGTAAGCTGGTCCAGTCTATCACAGGAGCTGGAAAACAAACAGAAGGCAAGTTTTTCAAGGAAAATATTCTGGTCAGAGCTTCACATTTTCTTCAAGGAATTTCAGGTGCCGAGCCTTCGCACTGTAACTTATGTACTTGTCTCCCATGTGCTCCCGCAACTGCAGCTGTTCAGAACACACACAAAACAAAACCCACATCATTTACTGGCAGTGAAAAAAAGCAGAAGCTACCAACATATTAACAAAAAAATACCAAAGCACTCAGCTGGAAGAAGCATGTGAAGCTTGGCAATGTAGATGACAGAGAAGAAAACTGAACACGGTTGTTGTCTAAAAGCAAGAGACTTCCAAATCCCACCCAAAAAATTTAAAATACAAGATCTTCACAAGTTACATATCAAATACTGCCTGTGTAAGTGTAACCTAAAGTTTTAAATCAAAGGAGCTGGAGGTGTTTCTCATTCACTTCTACTGGGAATTTATGTTAAATTATTTCTTATTTTGGACATAAGAGGCATAAGGCAAGTAATCTGAAGGCAAAAACTTTTGAAGAAATTATTGGTAGAGAAAACAGAACAGAGTAAAATTATTTGCATCCCTTGCACCTTCCCCAAACGTGACCATTGTACAATTCTAGAGCTCAGATGGTTTTTGAAGTTGCAGTTGAACATAGTCTACATCTAGAATAAAAATTAAGAGTGAAAATTACAATTGGGTCCTTGCCTGCCCATGACTATATAAAGACTTTCTGGAATCAAAGTTTACCCTATCTCAGTAGGGTGAAGACCCTTCTCATTTATCTAGGTTTATAAAATGGTTTAAGTTCTTTATTATTAAAGACATTCACCTCTCTTTTTGCTTCATCGTCTTCTTCCATGATTCTGTATACCTTCTCAAGAAGTTTGACTCCCAATCCTTGCACCACATCAGATCTCAGGATTTCAACCATTCTCCTAATCTTGTAAGGGACCAATAACATGTCTTAAAAATAAAATACAATAAAAAAAAAATCAATGTAGTAGTAATTATTTTCAGTAGAGACAATCTTCATATTCTGCAGAAGAATATGAGGTCTCATGGTAGACCAAAATGCAGTGAGGACAATCACCACCAATTAGCCCCACTCTAAATCAAGATTATTCAGGCCTATTTACAACATAGAACAAAAGTTAAAAAACTGTTCTTAAGTCATTACCACAGAATCCCAGAGCAACAGACCTGAAGGAATCTCTTCCATTTTTAATTCCTCTGATTCATCAGGTGATTTTCCATGCAAAATCAAAGTATCTCGATATTTTCTATGAAGTTTAAACTCTGGGGTTGGGGTCAAGGTTACACAGCACTCAGAGTTCTCCTTGGAGTCCATTTTCAGTGTCCAAGTCATCAGCTGCACCAACTCATTCATTTCATTCACACTGCTTTTCCTAGGAGAGAAGGAAGAAATAATTCAGTCACCATCATAATGCAGCTTCCACCCTGCATTCCAAGGGCTTTCAATGAGTTTATTCAGGTTCTAGTAAGTATTCCATGTTAAATTCCTTGTGGTGCAGTTTTATCAATAGCAAAACCAGTATTATTTCATTTAACAAAGGCTCAGAGCCCAGCCACTACAAAACTCCACAATCCTACTGGCTACTGCTGACTCTGGTAATGCAACAAATTGCATCTTTTGAAAGCTGCTTACACTGACAAAAATCAGAGATTAATTCAACCTCATTTACTGTGGAAAGGAAGTACACTGGCACCTTTTAATTTGTACTTTTAATGCATCCTGACAGTAGATGTCCTTTGGTGCTGGAAGATTGGTTTCCTGGGAAGCTACAGTTCACAAAATCAGGAGTAAACAATGCCATGGCCCAGAAAGTTCAGTATGGAAAGTGTATTGTCACGGAGAGAGAGTAGTTCAATGGGGCTGCTTTCCTCTATGCATCACATACTTCTTCAGTCACTCACTATGCAGAGATAAAGTGTGAAAGCCATCTTTTTTCTGCTCCAAGTCAAGGTCCAGTATAGCAGTAAAAACTCTTGCACAGTAATAAACAAAATCCTTACTTCTCCTTGGAATCACCATCTGACTTCTCTGTAGAGCTTGTGGAAGAGCTCAGCTCATCATCAGACAGGCAATGGGCTTCTGTCTTTCTCTAAGGGAAGAGGGAATAAATAAAAAAAAATTCTAATAGCTGAAAGTAATTCAGCAATATCATGGCATAAATTACAGTTCCTACATGGAAGAAATAATTATGACAAAGTTTACCTGAGAAATACTGGGATCTGATGAGGACTCAGGAACTTTAACACACTTTTCCATAAGTGACTTCACTTCAACTACTGCACCATTTAATGACTGTCTCGCTGGAACCACTGGAAGGATGACATTTTGACAATATTTACAACTAAACTGTGTGGATTCTGAATTAGTTTCATGCTCCACCAAGAAAAAAATCTATCACCTAGCAGAAGGCAGGCAGGGAAGTAGGTATTTTACTAATAGAAAACACTGAAGCTTCTGTCTGAAAGTGAATCTTCTGCATTTCCTGTACATTTCAAAGATAAGTTGTCAACATAGAACATGATTGAACAGAACTAAAAAGCAGAAAAATACAGACATGCTAACAGAACTTTTTATTTAACACAGAACACCATTCTGAAGATGGCAGTGAAGAACAGACAAGTTATAATTTCTTCACAAAGAAGTTATTAGCCTACTTACACATAAACTGTTAACATGTAAACATAAAAATTACCAGAGGGAAGCATGTCCCGAGACTGTTTCAGCCTCCTCCGTTCTCTTGCTGACAAGGGCCGCTCCTTCAAAGGAAGTTAATTTGATATTAATTTGCAATCACCATTATGGCTTTTATTTTTCTAGTCACCAATTAAGCAAAAAATCCTTTTCAATTGATGTGGGAGAGGGAGCTATTATTTAATGCTTAATTATTTATTACAAAACTGTCTTCAATGCGACCAATCTGAATTCTAGAAGGGGCTTCTGACCTGCAAGGCTCAGCAAGGCTCATCCCACACTGAGCAAGGCTTCCCTGAGGCAGCAAGCTACTACACATTTCTTTACTCACTGTGCACACACTCATGGAACAAACTGCTCAGAAGGAGTAAGACAAAAACAAGCAGGCACAGTTTTCATCACCAACCTTTGGAATGGCTGCTTGGCTGGGTTTGGCACTGTCTGCAGGCTCAGGGTGCTCTGCACCCCGCTGGGCTGTCTTTGGGGTCACATCAGAAGGAACAGGTAGAGGCCGAGGAGAAACTGCTCTGAACTTGACAGAGAAATGAGCAATAATTTATTTTTTTTTAATTATTAAAATTTTAAGTGCTCTGCAATCTAAAAGACATTTTTGCATGGTAAAGCTGGATGGCAGAGATTTTGGATCCTAATGTAACCTCTTCACATCACCCAGCTTGATCTTTCCCTCTCAACATCTCTGCTTGCATTCATTCCCCTTCTTTCCATCCCTACATCTTATCCCCATCCTCGCAGACTATTTTTCAGCCAAGGCCTTTGCAACAACTGTCTGCATCCCCAAACAGCAAAATCCAAAGAGAAAACCAGGTTATCAATCACCAGTCACCCTTTTCCCTAGCCTTGTGCCTTTCCCCAAAGAAACCTCCCCACTCAGTGTGGAAGAATAACACATTAATGGGCAGCCATTATACATCTCTCCAAAGCACTACTGAGCCACTACCCACCACAAGTAGCCTTATCCACAAAGGTACTGACTTGTAGTCACAAACAGTGAGAAGTCCTGATGGAATTTCCTAGGAAACACTGGAACCCAGTAAAGGCACAGCCCACCTGGCACACCCACCTCATCCCTGTCAGGTACTGGGATTTTCAAAGATTTATTCAGGCTGCTTCTAAGTCACCCTCAGTGATCTGCATTTTTTTATTATCACTGAAGTTATACAGACACACATGAAACAAGAACAGCATTAAAGCACCCACCCTTTTTTAGAAAATAGGTCCCACGTTTAAAGAGGAAAAACACAGGAGTCTTAAAGGAAAGAGGAGAAGTATTTTTCAAGTGTCTGCACCTTCTCTGAGCAGCCTTCAGCAAGCTCTCTCTTCTGCTGCTGATGCTGTGAGAGAGAGGGTTCACTCACAGAGCTGTGAGGCTGCATGTGAAAGGTCATTTTTCCCTGAGCATCTTCTGAAGCCCCATGACTGACATCATCCTAATAAGTAAAAGCATTTTTTAAAAAAATGCAGACTTGTCATTTCCAGATTTACACAAACACACTTAAAAAAAAATCAAAACAGGCCACTTCACTATTTGGACTGCAACCATCCTAACATAGGACAGGTACAATCACAACAAATTCTTACTTGAGAGATAAAATACCTGCTATACCAACATTTTAGCTACTAAACTTTCGAAGAAGGACACTTACTTGAATTACAGCAGGAACAAAGGGTGCTAGCAGCTTTTCAGTAGAATCCAAGCTCTACAACAAATAATGATTTCACATTAAAAATCTCATGGTAGACCAAAATGCAGTGAGAGCACAATCATCATCAATTAGCCCCGCCACCCAAATCAAGATTATTCAGGCCTATTTACAACATAGAAAAAAAGTTACAAAACTATTCTTATCCTCTCTGTTCTCAGCTGGAAAACCAAATTTTTTTCCCTTGTAAAAACAGAATTCCAATAATCTAGACAGACAATCTCAAAACTACTTCACTGTATTGCCTTTGTAAATCTGAACCCAAGGCTTGTAACTACTTAAGAATCTCAGTAATTGCATCAGCAACATCCTACTTTGACAGAAAAACATGTGCAGCAGCTCTCTAAATTGTAAGAGCTGGCCACTGGTCAAATCTATTTCAAATAAGCATAAATGCATTACCAGGTCAATTTGCTTTTGGTCTTTTGACACAGGCTGCAGTAGTTTCAAAGTGTCATCATCATCTTCTACAGAATCAACAGAAGATGGCTGAGACTCAATACTTTCAACTTTAAAAGCCTGTTTTGCTCTTTGCCGTTGTCCATCTTCCTTAATTGGTGGGTTATTAGATGTTATCTTGGAATGGCCTGGAACATGTAAATGCTTCGCTTTATTATTCTCTGGAATACTCTCACTGCCACACTTCTCACTTCCACACTTCATCCTCTCAGACAGGGACACATCAATGTTCACTCCACTGACTGTAGCTATGGAGTCTCCCAAGCTGTTCATATCATTTTTGCTTGCTTTTCTTTCCAACTCAACAGCTGGTTTCTCTGAGGGACAAAATTTGATGGCTTTACATTTGCTGATGCAATCTTCTTCATCCTAAGATTAAAAGAAAAACAAAAAATAGTAATTATCTTTTGGGTTTTACACACATATGAATTCTCTAAGCACCTAAGGAAAATCAAGAACATACCAGAGCACATAAACTAAAAGGAAATTATGAGCAATAACAGATTAGGAGCCTCAAAAAAGTCAAAATCCACATTTTTAAAGAGATACAGGCTTGAAAATGACCAATTTCAGGTATTGTTTTATATACATGGAGTTCACCTACTCTTCATTAGGACAATGAAAGAGAAGTTGTACTCCCTTGGCTCTTCCCTAAGGGAGGAACAAGCACCACTTTTTAGGATGTGCTCCACCACATATATTCAGTGTTTTAACATTGAAAGCTCAAACCCAGAACAGCAGACATATTACAGAAAACAAAAAACATGCACAAGATTAACCATTACAAAAGGTTTGTTCTAACCGCTGGAAGAAATTTTAACAATAAACAATTTTAGTTGTTATATTCGTTTTTAAATACATGCTTAGTTTTTAAATATAAGCTTTTGATTGGAAAAAACTATTACCACTTGTCATGAAATATCTGAAAAATTATTTGATTCCAAATACTCCAAGAGTAACTCACATAAAACCAGGTGTTGTTTACTTAACATCTTCTAGATATTAGATAGAGACATTAGCTTTACCAATCCACAGCTATTTAATTACTTCCACTCTTATCTAAAAACAATTCCTTCTCTAATATGAATATTACACATTGCTGGCATTCAGATCTAATATTCTCAGGCATGCTCAAGGCACTACTTACAAAACTGAGATTTTGATCTAGAAAAAGCAAGAGGGATTTGAGTTTTGTTGGCTTTTTTTTTCAAGGTAAAAAACTCGCATATCTTACAACTTTGTATTTTCTGGCTTGCTCAGAGGAGCGGTTTTGGTGTGTAACATTCCTGCTGTGAGATTCATTCTTCACTGAGATGACAGAACAAGGGTCTTTAGGTTTAGAATTCACTGTTTTCTTATGATTTCTAGCAGCTTTCCTGTAAAGAAAATGGAAGTTGCTCATTCAATCATCATCAACAAAGTCTTAAAATATTTCTTTATATTATACTAATTAAAAAAAAAACCACACTCCACTGAAGAGCTTTCATACAAAAAGTATCAGATACTGTGCATAATACCCTCATTTTCAATTCTAGAAAAAGAGCTTAAAAACATGATTCGGACTCTGCCAGCAACACACACTTTTTCTGCAGAGCACCAAGGTCAATTCTATCTGGAAGCAGTAAAATAACTGACTAAACCTGACGAAGAAAAATAATTATATCTGTGTATATCAAAAGGGACTTGGTTTTTCAACTCCCAGATGATGAACGGCCTCAGGAACCATATGGAAAGGTGTGTGTTTTCTGCCAAACCTGTATTCCTAAGCACAACAAAGTTTAATTGTGCATTTGCAGAAAAAAATATTTGCCACTCTAATTCCCTCATATTTCTCAAAGAGTTCAAAGAAACTCACGTTCATACGCTTTGTAACCGCACATAACAAAACTTAATCCTGCTACAAAACCCAGAAAAAGCTGTGAAAAGAAGACAATTATAACATGAATATTTTGCACAGAACCCCTCAAATGAAAATGTCTTACGCCTTCGTGGCTTCCAAAAACAAAGAAATCTGTTGTTTGATATACGGCTGTCGCAGGATGCTTTTCACACTAGGCCTTTCCTCAGGTTTTTTACTGAGCATAGTTTGTATTATTTCTACCAGCTGTGGGCTGTAATCCTTTGGCATGGGTGGCAGCTGTGAAAGGAAAGGGAAACCTGACATTATTTAATATATTCATCAACAGAGGCTACTGCTAGAATGGTTTTTTGTGGCCATTATGGTCAGCTACATAAAATATATGTATAAAAAACAGACTCATTATTCAAATGCTAAAAGTTACCTGACTGCTTAACGACAAACAAAATACTGAAATTCCAAGTATGTATGTCTGAGAACTGCTCCTAATTTTATTAACATGAACAATAAAAAGTTCTGTAAATAGACTTAAAAATTTATTTAAAATAAATCCATATTAACTTAATTATGTGCCAAAGCAAGAAGATACTTAAATAAGCTAATCGTACACGAAAGGAAAATGGCATCACACAGTAGTTTAATTTTTATGCAGTGTTTATACAAAACCAGAAGCAACTTAAGAAAGTCATCTCAAGACTTTAAAAATTAATCACTATATTAATTACATGATGAGATAATGAGAAACTCTAACCACATCTACAAAATAGTAACTCCCTTGGTCTGGTATCACCTCATCCACCACCACAAAACAACAGTCTTACATATGATGGTGTATGTTACATGCAAGTATTTTTAACTCCATGCAATATTTCTGATTAGGAAAGATAATCTCAATTTCTAGATAGAAAACCCAAGCACATCTAAAAAATGTCAGGAGTTTTTACCTTCCCCTCAATAATTCGATAAGCCAAGGAGTTCATGTCCTTGGCATTGAAGGCGTGTTTCAGTGTAGCCATCTCATAAACACAGCAGCCCAAGGCCCAAACATCAGACTGAAAAAAGGGAAGAGAAAATGTTTGGGAACTTCTTATTGGTTGTACAAGTTCTATCTTTGGATGTAGTTACCTGCTTACAAGGAGGCCTTTAATGGCACTGAGCTATTTAAGGCAAATTCCACTGCAAACTTTTGGCTCCAGCCTCACTCTTGTATTTTTAATTTTTATCAAGTGAACTATTTTCTTACCAACATCCCCATTTTTTTCCCAAAAGGAAGTGCAGAAATTAGCTATATTTTGGAGGAGATTTGCTTGTTTCCTTTCTTAGTACAATATCCATCCTAACTGTAAATGAAAAATCTTGATTTTTCATTGGAAGAAGTTCCTGCTCAGCTTTGCTCATTGCAGACATTCATATTTATGGTGTGTGTGGTTTACAGCAAGAGCTGAACATGTTTGCTTTGTTCTGTTATATTTTAAATTCACAATAACACTGCTTATTCCTTATTATTAAATTTTCCTTTTCCTTTTTACTTTGCTTAATGCTGCTGTTATTTCTAATACAATTTTGAGTGTAAAACTTCCTGTCTGGCACATAGTAAATTAGAAAGTGCATCTCTCTAACACAGACGTGATACTTCTGTTCTCATTCTCTATCTCCCCAGCTGTGAGAAGTACAAGCAGCCTGCTGAACACCTTGGTTGTGATAATTTAGCACGTGCTATGAATTCCCAAACACAATTCCAGAAATAAATGTTCCTACAAATCTCTCTCCTATTTTTTGTTAGGTCTTTGAGAAGATTAAAGGACCTGGAAGCAAGAAGAAACCAAAAACCACAGATAAAATTGTAATGATCTCAGACAAATAAAATAATGTTCCTAAGAAAAGAGAAATGACATTTTCATACTGTACCTTGTAGTTGTAGGGTTTGTTAGAAAAGAGTTCAGGGCTCATGTAGTATGGGGTGCCTATGAGAGTGCTGGCCATGTCATACTGGTTTTCCAACACTCTGGCTATTCCCAGGTCTCCCACTTTGATTATATTTGTTCGTGTCAGGAAAATATTCTGAGTTTTAAGATCTCTGTGCAGAATGTGCTTTTCATGTAAATACTAGGGGGAAAAAAGTCAGATAAATAAAGTTAATTAACTCCTAACCAGTTCTTTTACATTGAAAAGTAAAATCTCATTGCACAAGTCGAAGAAAGAAAACACAGAAGTGAAAGAAACACATAAATCACTCTCAAGGTCATGAGTGACCTACTAAGACAGTATTGGTGAAATAACATTAAAAGTGACTGATACAGGCAGGGGCCCAAAACTTGGCACTGCTTTAACCAAATCTTCCTGCATGGCCCTTGGAAATCAGCAGAAAAGAGGAAATAAAAATGCAAAGTTAAGACCGTAACTCGCTTTCTGCTGCTTTCATTTCTTGACAATCTTAGTCCAAAAAATTTCAGAGGAAATTACAATGTGAGCTTTGTGTGAACAGGGAAGAAAATTAGTCATAATAAATAACAGGCAGTACCCATAATTAGCGCATTTTTGAGCATGACAGTGAACTTTAAGATAGAATTTTCTGTCTAATTTCTTAGTCTTTAATGTTAACATCTATATATCTGGTCTTTATTGCTGCAACAATTGCCTTTAAAGTTTGATAACCTCCAATTACAAATTTAAAAGAGTAGGATACAGCTTAATAGAAATTATGCATTAGTAGATCAAATTTACCATTAAAAACAGCAATGAAAACACTGAACTCAAAATGCTTATGAAATATGTTTTTCCCCCAAAAAACTACATTTTGTAAATTTAATGTAAACTTTCAAACCAGAGAAGCATATCAGATGAGAATTGCAAACACTCCAAAGGTAACCATTGTCTTCTGTGCTACAGAGGTGTGGACATAAATTATGTCAGCAATTTCTTACTTAAAATAGTTGATTTGACTGCAATGATTCATTTTTAATGTACTAATAACCATTGTATTTAGATGCTAACCCAGCCAAAGAGGAATCCAAAGGCTTAGCTGGACTTTTTAAATGCATAAAAAGTCAAATTAAGATTATATCTTGAGGTGATGAAATTACACTTCATTGTACCTGCAGTGCCATGGCAATCTGGACAAACCACTCCACCACCTGATTCTCAGGCAAGGGTTTTCCCTTCTGCTCCTTGAGTTTGTGGTAGAGGTCTCCTCCCTCACAGAAGCCCATCACAATGTACAGGTGGCCATCGTCCCCCTGCCAGGACTCTCTGTAGGTGACGATGTTGGGGTGTCTCAGCTGGGACAGAAGCTGTGCCTCTTGCTCTGCTGCTCTCCTCTCACGGCTGGAAGCACTTCTAAGGTTCAACTTTTTGATGACGTACTGTAAAAGATGAGGCAAGGCGTATGGTAAGAGATGAAAGTAACTCTGCAGAAGCCCTAGGGAGTTCCCCAGATCTAAAGGAAATGTAGTGTTTGAAATCTCCACTCATTATTCTCCATGGAGGCTGAAGTTTGGCTGAAAGTTATGCACAATTTCTTCTTTTCTACCCTTACACCATAAAAATGGAACAAGTGTGTACCATTCATCCACCTGAATACAACTCTGCTCAGGAATTTTGTGGTGTTTTGCTTCTTTCCTTCCTTTTGCTGACTAATGTTCCCATTTCTCTTTTTCTCTCCACTCTCATTTTAAATGTGTGTCTGTCATTCATCTTTTAAGCCTGAAGTACCTTTTTGTGCACCACAGTTACTCTCAAAAATGCCACATAAATAGTACACTTAAATATATATAAAAGTATGCTGTCATATGCAAACAAATGATAAAAGTCATCTGAAAGAGACAAAAGGTGTTATGCTCATTCCTACATTTCTTTTATTCTTTATTAAGACAGATCAAGAATTTTTCAAAGCTACATACAAAAGTTGTTGTCTACTTCCTTAATATGTACTACACGAAATGTAATTCTAAGGAATTTCAGGTTTCAGCAAAACATTCATGAAACTGAAGATGAGACAACAAAATCCAGACTACTTTCATCACTCACAACACCAATATTTAGGTCTGACCTGGTCCTGTCCTAATGAAAATTTTTGGAGGACATCATTTTAGGGCATCAGCTTTTCACAGAACAATCACGTCATGATAACATTTGAACCTGCTCTTATCAAGGAGGTTTTAAATCAAAACTTTAGAAATATTTTTACTTGCTGAATTTTAGCATCCTCAGAGATGGTTCAGTGTTGTCTCCACAGGCTGTACCTATTAATTAACCCAGTACATTTAACTAGTGCTGAGGAGATGCACCTATATACCAAGGGAACCAATTATCCAGGAAATCCACAGCACCTCATGACTTTGTGTTTCAGAAGTCTGCTGGATAGAACCTGTGATGACACAAAGCTTCCAGGAGGAGTATCACAAAGCTAATTGTGTATAGCATCACCTAACTTCAAAATAAAATAGAAATGCTGCAACTACTGTGTCCTATGTGACAAGTCAACTAGAATTCTGTCTTTGGGCATGGAAATCCTTTAAGCTTATATCTTTTAGAAAATGCACATCAAAATGAAAAAAGCATTTATATTAGCCTTACTTTAAACCTGACATCGATTATATTTAGTTTAATGAGCATGTCTTCCTGGCAAGATTCTCTACTGAAGTCTATTGCGATGCTCTTCTACCTCATTTGATAGCAAATTGGGTATGAATTCCATTTAATTTTGTATTAAACACTTAAAGCTTCTCAACCGCCACAAAAATCCAGCAGTAAACAGCAAATATATTTAAATAAGACAGAATTTATTTCACAGAACATGTGTCACTGTGCCAAAGACGCAACAAAAAATAGTGATCATCCTGCTACAGAACAAACTCTGTAAAAGCTGGCAAAAGATAAAACACAGTAAACCAGACCAAACATTTATGATGCAACTACACACAGGAAGCAAGGCTCAAGTGTTAATGACCAGCAGCACCACAATGAAATCCAAGGACCTGTATCTGAGCGAAAGTGACCTCAATACACTGTTTTAGGATGAAGTTGGCAACTCTTTGAGGACATTGGACTGTGCACCATGGTGATGGCCTGGAGGGAACAAGTCCTGCCATCACTGCTACCCAAGCCAGGGGTCACAGGGATTTGCCACGTGATTCCTGAGGGAAGTGTCCTCATCTGGGAAGGACACACCCTCTGGTCCCTGCTGGGAACAAACCCTCGCCCATCACCTCCAGTAAAATCCTGGGCATAAGGGTCATACAGGAGGTTCCTGTGGCACTGCTCTCTGGATGTTCTTCGTGCCCATTTCTTTGCCTTCTCACATTCCCTATCGAACACCTCTGCTTTGGCCAGACCAGACAGATTATTTCAGTTTTTTGACAAAACTGCTTGTGCTCATACTCTGATACAACCAAAACCTTTCCGGGAACAGTCTTCTCCACACCTTTAATTAAAGTTCTTATAGACAAGGGAAGAGAACCGAAACAGCAGCTCGAGGGGCTGCAGCCACACCCTGACACCTGGTGAAGGTCACAGCCGCACCCTAACACCTGGCCGTAGTCACACCTGCATCCTCACACGATGCCATGTGTGCCCAGGGTAGGGCTACAGCTGGGTGCGGGTCACAGCCGAAGCAGACGCCGCGGCACCTCCAGCCCAGCCCAGCCCAGCCCCGGCCATTCCCCTCACACCGAGCCGCTCCCGCCGCCGTGCCCGTGTCCCGCGGCCCAGTCCCTCGCTACCTGCTTGCGGTCCTGGAGGTGCCGCGCCAGGCTCACCTCCCCGTAGCTGCCCTTGCCCACGGCCCGCAGGAAGCTGTAGGCAGCCAGGGGCATCCTCCCGCCGCCGGGCCCGGGCAGCGCCCGCTGCCATAGAGATGCCCGGGGTGGCCGCGGCCATGGAGCGCCCGGCGCGCAGCTTTCCGGCGCGGGCGCGGCGCCGCGGCGGCCATTTTGGAAGCGGGCGCGGCGGCCATGTTGAGAGCGGGCAGCGCGGCTGGGGGAGCGGGGTTGCCCCGCTGCGGCCCTGGGACAGCGTTGTCCCCGCTCGGACCCGCGTGAGGCGTGTCCCCGGTGTGCTGCTCCGCCACCGCACGGTGCTGGGCCCCGAGGCCCGCGACAGGGAGCCGCGACGCCTGCCATGAGCCCCGGCAGGTCGCAGCAGCTCCACAGAGCCATCCCTTCCCTTTGGATGGGGTAGAGAATTGGTAAAAAAATCTCCAGGCTGGGTAAAAAGGAGCTCCTGGAGCTCTCCCGTGATTGAGCACCTAATAACACTGAGTGTAGAAAAACCAGAAAATAGAATGTTTTGTTTTCGCTGAGCATGTTATCCCCAGTCCTTGAGGTCTGTCTTTCATTAACGGGTGAAATGAACCAGCTAAAAAGTTTTGAAGAGAGAATTAAAACTGTCAAGGTTTTAATTGAAATTAACTGTGAGAATTTAACTGTCAAGGTTTAATTCCAACAAACGCAGGAAAATGCTCCTGCACCTGCAGGCTGAGTGCACACTGGGCGTGCAAGAGGCAAGACCTGGCAGCTCAGACCTGATTTCAGCCATGAAGATGAATAGGTACCCATGTAATAGGAAGTTTCTAGACTGGACAGGATACATGTCAAATAAATCGGGTACCTGAGTGATACGGAGGATTACAGGGGTACTTTGGAAATGGAGCTTAAATGGCTTTCACAGACTGCCATTATGTTATGTCTCTCTCTTATGGCTGCGGTAAATTTGAGCCAGGGAAAGCCTTTAAGGAAGTATCAGAAAGATGACAGTTTCCATTTGGAAAAAAAGTGGGTCTGGGGTAGAGATTAATCTCAGTTGCCAGTACAGAAATGGCTGTGAATTTCTGCTTGGAGCTGTTACATATAAGAGACATTGCTGAAATATTCTGTAAATTCTTTAACATATTTTTTAACAGTATTCTGTAGATTGTGCTAATTCAAAATTCAGCATCTGATTTTTCCCAAATGCTTAATGCTTAATCCCACTTCTGTCATTGAGTTATTTATTAACACTTGGTAAACAAAGCATTAGATACTTATGCATATCATTCCAATTGGAACCTCACTTTTTTTCCAAAATGGAAAACAATCTATTACTTTGTATTCTTGTATTGATTCCTGCCTTTGCATCCTCAGACTTTTTGCTAACACATGTCAGAAACATCAAGGTAAGTAATCAACCATGTATGGGGCTCTTACTCCTCAGAGATTACTTTCTTGCAGTTTATCAGCATTTATCAGAGAGTTCATAAAATGCTGGCAGCAGGAGCCCTGTGTTGTCTGGTACCCCTGGACACAGGACAAAAGCTCTAACTCAGTCTGGTTGATCTCTAATCAGCTCAGTTTTCAATCAGCTCTGAAGTTCTTCTCTCTCTTTAAAACAACCCTTTCCTCTGTTTTCACTGTCATCATCACATAATGGTGACATATTTTAGTACAATATTTAAATGTGCAAAGCAATCAGAGCTGCCAGGGAACTGACTTTGGCACCTGTTAAGGAATACAAGTGAAAAGATGGCTCTAAGAAGCAGGAAACAGATGTAAGCTGGCATCAGGATAACTGCCCGCTATCCAAATGACATGGTAGGATTTTTCTCAGAAGATTTGCATGCTAGCACAACATGAGATACATCTCCCAAAGGGGCCATTCTGGTTTTGACTGGATCTCTGAGTAAGACAGAGCTGCCTGATGCCTTGCCTAATTTTCTTTGGTTGAGTTACTGGCCACTACTCCTTGCTTCCATAACTTATTTCCCTCTCTCTCAGTGGCTATGTACTCTGAAAAGTTACTGAAGGTAAATCTCTTTAGAGAGCATTCTGGGTTACTGGGTAGAATAGGACAAAGCAATTTACGGTTGATTGCAGTTGATTAGGTTATGATCTTTGCCAAGACTTTTTTGTAAATCAGGATAGTAACATGCCTAACTTTTAAAAGTCTGTGAGATTTAATGCTGCAAATTGGAAATGCCAGGAATTATTATTTAACCATCATGTTGCCCAGATATAATGTAGCTTTTCCCTCCTGATTACCATAATGCCTGTGGTTCTATGTATGTCTTACAATGCTAAAGCCTTTCTAAATGGAAAATTGCCAAAGCTCTGTGCAATGCTCCATCCATACGTGCAGAGCACAGTGGAAAAGTCAGATTCTCCTGGTTTTGTTCTGTACAAAATATTTACAGAATCAAAATAGAACTCCTTCAAAACTACTGTTGAAGCCATAATTCTGATAGAGAGTGTGCACAACAGCAGTTCTGTAAAACTTAAATGCAGGTACAGTATATTTCAATTTGGAAGCAGTAGTTAGAATTTCAGAATTTGTAGCTATACACATTTTTATAGGTTTATTCTTTTTGTATTTTGTATAAACTGCCCGGTAGTTTCACTGTAAGGAAAAATTTGTGCCAAACAAACTGACATTTCACTGCTTTCCATCTTTGGGTACATCTCAGGGGGCATACCTCAAGTTGTAAGGTGAAATAACAAGCTGTAATGACGGTACGGATACAGAAAAGATAATTCCAATATTGGAAAGATCAGATTTGAGTTGGTGCACACTATGCAGGCATTAAAGGAATCCATATATGCTTGTGAAAAGGAGAGATGGACACACAGAAATTACCTGGTTGTCAGTAACAATTTGAAAGATGAATCTAAAGAAATGCACACAAACTTTTTTTTGCCAGACTCTTACAGCAGAAGAGAAGCCTCCTCCTTCAAACCTTGAATTACCATAGATGTAATATAATGCCTTGAAAAGAAACCCAAAATAGCCCTCTGTGTCTCAGTTTCCAGCTGTGAAAGGTACTGAAAGCCTTCAGATTTGTTGTGTCCTTACCCCTGCATTTGGTGGAGCAGGTAAACACAATTCCACAGAATGTGACCCCCGAGGTTCTTGGAGCCAAACATGAGATAAGGTGTTTGCAGCTGAGCTGATGGGAATTGAGTTACACAAGCTGTTATTTTAACTGCACTCAGAAAGTTTGTTTAATGCCTGTCCTCTGTTTCAGAACAGAGTACGAGATACTGTTGTACAGCTTCTGATATTTGCACCTACTCTGGGAGCAAATATGGGGAAAACAAACACACCATGTTTTAACTGCTTATTTTTTTCCCCCTCCATGGAGCTGTTGTAGTGACAGCCTCTCTTCTCTATTCCCGCTGAATTACCTTCCTATCTGGTCATGTTAGGATGAGAGGCTGGTGGACTAAAATGGGAAAAATTTAAGAGTCTGAAAAAAATGTAAGAGTGCATCTGCCTGATAGTTTGGATTTGTGTGACAGGGAAAAAAAATGTGCGAACTGGGTTTTTTATGCTTTGATACAACCCTTTTAATTCTTCCAAAGGAGAATAAGTTTGAAAAAAAAATATGTACTGCAGGACCTAGATCTTGGGATTCCCAAGAAAAAGACATCACTCTGAGGACAAGATATTTCGGTTTAGCTTGATGTCACCATGCAGCCAACCTATACTCAAGGAAGACCTATTAAGCAAATTGGAGTGTGTTCTTTAGTCTCAATGGCATTTAATTACAAATACCACTGAGCATTTAAGCCTCTTTTCCTCTCATTCTCCCTCACATTTCAAGAGTCCATGTTTATTTTCAGCTGGAAGAAGACACTTTTTATGTTATGTGAGCAACATTCAAAGTTTAATTTACCTTTCAAAATCACAGTATTTAAGGTACACTGATATCAAATGAAAACCAAAAGGTTCACCAAAGCTGGGAATGCTATAAGCAAAATAACTACAACTCACTTCACGTCCCATACTTGCTCTTCTCTCTGATTTACTTCAGTTTATTAATGAATATCTTCCCAAGCCTTCCTTCTCCTGAACTTCTTTTGACTTGTGACAACTACACAGTTGCTAAGAGATTTATTTCTAAATGCAGCTTTCCTACCTAAGTCATGATTTTTTCCCTTTTTTCTCTTTACAGAAGCGAAATGCTGATAATGACTTGGTGAGTAAGGCTTGGTTTTGTCTGGGCTACCAAGATTCTATAGTGACAAGAATATTCTTACTGTGTTCACGAAATGTTTTTGTGAGTTCAGTCTGAGCAAATGGATATTTCTGAGAGTGTGACAAAGGAAACAGCCCAGTGATGCCTGTTTTAGGCAGTAAGACTAACTAGACAGTTTCTTTCCAAGCTCTGATGGAAGCTCATGGACAAGGAAATAGAATCAACAAATACTTTTTAATCTGATTATATTTGAATAAATGTTTAAGTTGTTTTGAAGTCACCTCTGTATCTCTAACAAACTTGCATTCTGTATTGCTCTTGTTTTTACTTTTATGTTGCAGTTATTGCTAAGGAAGGCAAGAGACCTCATCTCTGGGCCAATTCCACTTGGCACCTGGATTCCCCTTCAGCAATGCTTAAATGCTTTCATTCTTTGAGGATCTTCTTAATCAATCAGCAGAGATCAGTCCCACCATAAAAGCTCCAATCCAGGGCTGGTTTTTCTGCAAGAAGCAGACCTTGTTGTGGAGTTCCTAATGGGAACATCTGTTGTTACCCATGAGTGTCCAGAAACCTTATACCTGAACATTCAAAGAAAATAAGTATTGCCCACTTCCTGGTTTAAAAAAGACTGAGCTCCAGCTGAGAGGGAGCTGAGAATAGCATAAAATGGAATTTGGAGGCATTTGGTCTATTTTTAAACAAGAGGATTACTTACATGCCTGCTCTAAGAGCCATCCACTCCTGTGGTAACTACAGTCACTGATACAGTGAGGCAGCAGTAAACAGTTGTGCTCTTTGAATAACCATAAAAAGTCACTCTTTCAGCAGAGAATAAACCTATTCTCATAATGGCTGTATTTTTGCTGTAGTGGAAGTATTTTTTTAAAGTCTATAGTTACAAATTGTAGAATAGCACAACCATGTCAGTGAAATAGATATCCAAGGAAACACAGCTGTGCTCCAGTTCATATATTAGGTCTTGCTTGCTTTTTGCTTTGGAGTGACCAATGTCCTGCTGTGGTTTCTTTTTAAAAATGTGATCATAACTGATTAACACACACACAAGTGTAACAGCTAGTGCTCTTTTTGTCTTTTTTTGATTTCTCAATCTGCAGGTTGTCGATGGGATAGAAATCTATAGCATGAAAATTGATAGTAAAGTAACTTCCCGGTTTGCACACAATGTCATCACCAGTCGAGCTGTCAATCGTGGAAAAGTGCCCAAAGAAGTCTTCTTTGATGTTGAACTCCCTAAGACAGCCTTCATTACTAACTTCAGCATGTGTGTAATCTTTACAATATTGTTAAAGAAGACTAAAAATCTGTGCTAGTTTAACTGGGAGAAACTGAACCCAAATGTTCATTTTTACTTGTCCATTTGAATAGATTTCTAAATACCTCCTGGGTAATTTTCTGGTACTATTAACTTAACGTGCAAGATATGTGGAGAAAGGCAAACATTGGTACATCTGTAGAAAAGATGACTAATTTTCAATTATTTCTTTTCATCATCATGAATAGAAGGGAACCTTAGGGAATGGGGGACCTTTCCTGCAGATTCATCCACCTTTTCAGAAATACCTCTTACTTACTCTGGTATTATCAAACCAGGAAATTTCCATTACTTAATTTTCCTGATGGCATTATAGCTTAATTTATCTCTTCATTTAAAAATCATATTTGAATGAAAGGCAGAAAGTAGAATTATTCCTTTACATTTGTACCTTTAGTTGCACACATGTGCAGTTCTCCACCATGATGAAGTTTGATTCAGTTAAGCACATCCATCTCTGCTAATCACACTGTGCCTGCTTTATCTCCAGTGAAGAGGAGCAGCAGCTTTAGGGCACAACCACTCAATGCATTTTAGAACTTCTGTGATAGCATGAGGTAATGAGAATAGCTGCTTGGTCTTCTCAGGAGTTCAAGGATGAAATGCTCCTCTGTAGATGATGACATCTGGACAGGTGAGTCACATCCAGAGAGTTGGTTTGCCATGAGATAAAGTGAGGTGAGATGAGATGGTGAAGCTGCTGTAGTGTAAAAATATGGCAGGTGTAAGTTGTGCTGCTGTAGCCCAGGTTTGATCTAATGGAAAGAAAAAATTGGTTTAATGATACTGAGCACAGAGCTCTTCATTCTAGCTAAATTCTCTGAGGAGCCTAGCTTCAGTGAAAGAGCCCAAATCTTGGCAATAGCGGGTCTCTGAAAGTGGTTATTAGCAAACAAATCAATAAAGGGAAAATTGCTATAGCAACCTTCAACTGAAACAGGACTTTTTCATTTGCAGGACAATTGATGGTGTCACTTATCCTGGAACTATAAAGGAAAAGGAAGCTGCAAAAAAGCAATATGAGAAGGCTGTTTCAAGAGGACAGACTGCTGGTCTTGTCAAGTAAGGATCTTGTCTTATGTGGCTTCCACACCATGACTCCATGGCAGACTGTGAGACTGGAAATGCTGTGTTCTGGCACTTTGCTGGCATTATGGGACCAAAGAACAATCATTAAGTTATAGTTTTTGTAGCACAAATTGTAAAAAGGAAATATAGCCTCTGACTGCTCAGGCACTGTCTGCAGCTTTCACTGACTTTGTGTGACCTATTCCTAGGATTAATTACCCTGGGAAACTTGAACAAATTCAATGGGTTGACTGCAATTTTGAGAATTGATTGATGATTTTGAGCAATAGATGAAAATTCCCATCTTTGTTTTACTTCTTTTTGAAAATCATTTGGCACCAACAATAAATATTGTGAAAGAGGATAAAGATTTTTTTCCTATCCACTTAAATACAGAGCTTCAGGAAGAAAAACAGAAAAATTCACTGTCTCGGTCAACATTAAAGCAGCCAGTAAAGTCACTTTTGAACTCACATATGAGGAACTGCTAAAGCGACAGTTTGGAAAATATGAAATGCTCATCAAAGTAAAACCAAGACAGCTTGTCAAAGATTTTGAGGTAAATGGCAAACTGATGAAATTTGACTGTAATTTAAGAGATTATGGAATTCTGTATTTGTTCAAAGTGGAGTACTGTGGTCATTCCCATTGGTTTACAGGTGAGCTAAAGGCTATTATAACATTTCTCATGAGTCCCATGGGGAGCACTCACCAGCATGCTTTAATGCCAGCTTTTACTTGTAAGCCTGACAAATTCGCTCATCTACTTAGCATTCCAAAAGAAATCTTTTGGAAATGAAAACGTGAAAAACTAATACAATGCCTTGGAGTAATTGTATATTCCTTTATAGCATAAACTCCATCTTTCTCACACCACTGTGAAACAACACCATCTTTAAATCACAGTGATGCAGATGTCACATTCTGGAACACTGCAGCTTTTTGTGCCTATCTGCCTTGATAGGATACCACTATCTAGCTTTCCAACAAGTCATCAAGTTTGCTTATTTCTAGCTGTTTTTAACTTCTGTGTTTGAAAAGGCTCCTTTGGCTGAAGGCATGTCCACACAAGAGTAGCTTTGCCATTATAAATTACAAAAGTAAATTTCTTCATTTTTATGAAAATCCATCTTTCACACCTGCAGTTGCTTATCCTCCTGTAAATGGTTGAGTTCATGTATTGTGGTTTAATCAATGACAGTAAATTTTCAATTAATATTTCAGATTGAAGTAAATGTCTTTGAGCCCCAGGGTATCACTGAGCTGGAAGCAGAAGGAACATTCATCACCAATGAGCTGCAAAATACCATTAAAAAAACTTTCTCAGGAAAAAAGGTACATTGATTACTGCATTCTATGATTTAGTTTTTATGGTTATAATTCTGAAATAATAATTTCAGTGCTAGCAATGGTAGTGAGAGGAAACCTGGTTGTCAGTAAGATTATATCTTACAGAAAAACTGACTTACTAACAAGTAGTTTTCCGTTGTATGGGGGTGGCAAAATTTCTAAAACATACAACAGCTTTATTGAAGGTGTTGGTCAGAGTGAAGAGCTGACCCAAGGCAGATAAGGAAGTAAGCCTATGGAGAAAGCCCTGGATAGCAGCCTTCATGTGTCAGTTACCACCAATAAATTTCTCTAATACATATGGATACATGCAGCCTTGTAGCTAACCCGATAAAACAAGTTATTCTTATGTCTGTGAAAATAAGTATACAGGCTTTCAAAAAATGCAGATGTGTTCTGTAGAAGCCTTTCAGCTATTAAAGTTCAGATCTAAGGAAGGCTTTTCTTTTCAGGGCCATATCTCTTTCAAGCCAACCCTCAATCAGCAGCGAACCTGTGCAAATTGCTCAGAGTCTGTCTTAGATGGGGATTTTACTGTAAGATATGATGTGAAGAGAACAACTCCTGATAATTTGCAGGTAAGTTTAACATCTTGAAATTCTGAACTGTTGAACAGTTTGACTTGCACAGTAGAGGTTAGGGAGCAGTGAGCACCAGCAGTTTCCTAAGGCACAGGCAGCTGAGTGTGAGCAGGACTCAGCCTTCAGGGTGGGATCCAGAACAGTGGAGTCCATGGGTAGGAACAGGTTTACCTGTGACACAGCTGGGGACAGATGTTCTGACACTGTAGCTCAGGCAGGGGCTAAAGGCCCAGTCTTGCACTTAAATGACACTCCTGGGCCTGTGGATAGAGGTGAGACTGCTCAGGGCTATTCAAACTTTTTAGGCCACTCAGAAGCTAGACATTAAATGAGAACACGATTTCCGTTATCTATTTTATCTTTATAATGTACTGAACTTTTTGGTAGTGGTGTGGGGTTTTTTTAACATTTTCTTTTGCAGATTGTCAATGGCTACTTTGTACACTTCTTTGCACCAACAAATCTTCCAAGGCTGTCCAAGAATATTATTTTTGTATTGGATACTAGTGGCTCAATGTATGGAAGAGAAATGGAACAAGTGAGTTATTACATTAGTATAGAGTTCCAGTGAAAGAGCTGGAACAAAGTGCTGGGAGGGGGATGATGCTGGAAGGGACACGATGCCTTAACAGTGCACATGTGCTGCTCAGGCTGTACAAAGTGACTTGATGGTGTGACCTCTCTAATGCCCAGTGCCAGCCATTCTAGTTTGCAGTCTTACTGTAGAACAAAAATCTATACATTTAGCCTATATTTACTTATAAATGTCATTAGTTCAAAACTCTAAGTATCAACATTTCCAGAGAGTGCTGTCATGTGTACTTGACAGCTCCAAAAATAAGCCATGCATACAAGATTATGTGCATTTTCTCTGTTCATTCTCTATCTGGGAAGCAGCAGCTCTTTTCAGAGTTATGACTGAGCTAATGTTCAGATTTTTCAGCTTTTGGTGCTGCATCAAAATATCCAGGCATACTTGTTTATGAGCTTCTCCACAAACCTGTAGCTACCCATTTGCTATGCCAGCTTATGTCAGTGTAAGCGACCAACCATGATGAGAAGCCTGATTTTCATCTCAGCTACAAAGATTTACCAGATGTTCTTGCAGCTGATGTCCCTAGAGTTACTCTGAAATAGACACAGGGACTGTAAAGAACAGACCAAGCTCAGAATTTTTGCAATATATAATGGTAGGAGTAAAAAATAGCCCAGTGCTAAGAGATTATTGTAAAATCTGTAAGCAATATATTCTGTTAAATTTTGAATCATATATTTAAATCACTTTGTCTTATAGACAAAAGAAGCACTACTAAAAATCCTAGATGACATTAAAGAAGATGACTTCTTCAATTTAATATTATTTGAGAGTGAAATATCTACCTGGAAAGAAACATTAATCAAGGCCACTCCTGAGAATTTGGATGAAGCGAGGAAGTTTGTTCGGCACATTTCTGCAGACGGCAGTAAGTACTTGACTGGCTTTGCCAATAGGTCATTGTTTAAATTAATTAATTGATTGATTGATTGATTCTGTGAACACAATGCTACATACAGGTTGTTGGGGTTTCAGATTGCTGATGAGGCACTCCTGAAGTTCAGTTTTACTCAGAACATGACATCTATTTCTCTTTTTGTTTCCAAAGTCCAGGTACTTTTCTATCTAGACCCCCCCCGCTTGTAAATCCAAATTTCTCATTTTCTTACTGTAATGAAATCTCTTCAGACCCCAGTGAAAAATGGACCTTTATTTTGACAGCCTTTGCTGAACCCAAATTTCTATGTTTATCTCATAGTGACAAATTTACATGGTGGTTTGATGAGAGGAATTGATATTCTGAATGCTGCTCACAAAGAAAATCTTGTGCCCAAGAGAAGTGCTTCTATAATTATCATGTTAACAGATGGCCAACCAAATGTAGGTAAGTTTCTGTTGGATGGAATAATAAAGAGAGTTCATTAACTAACAAAAAATGCTAATTAAAATTGGCCTTCATCTTTGACTTCTGGATATTTTTATGATTTGAATGCTACTATACCAGCATAATTGTGCTAAATCAAGATTTTGGTAATGTCTCCTAAGAAATCTGAACATGCCAAGTCACATTTGATTTTGTGATAATTTTATCTATTTTGAAAACAACTCAAACATTTCCTGGTTTGATACAGGTGTAGCAAATACTCAGGAGATTGAGGAAGCAGTGAAAAAGGCCATTGATGGCAGATACACCTTATACAATCTTGGTTTTGGCAGTGGTGTTGACTACGGCTTCTTGGAGAGGATGGCACTGGAGAATAAAGGATTGGCCCGTCGGATTTATCCTGACTCTGATGCAGCTTTGCAGCTTCAGGTGCATTAATTACCATGTGCATGAGATCAGAGATACATTAGGTCAGATAACTATTCATGTTATTATTTTCAAATAATCAAAATCCCAGTGTGTTATCAGATACTGAGATACTCCAGAGTGCTGTGATCAGAGTACTAAAATCATAGAATAGTTTGTGTTGGAAGAGGCCTTTAGTTGCATTTAATTTTCCCTTTCCCTTATATAAGCAGGAAGTGCAGGGACACTAAAAGGGAGATACTGTGGGCTATGGCAGGGAGTTTAAAATTTGGCACAGGGTGACACAAGTCACAAGATCTGAAGGACACTGGTGGAATTGCTGCAGTCACTGTATTTTCTGCACCTTACAGATCACATGTTTAATGTCATGTCAAGGGATAAGAAGGATAACAGATCATAAAGTTCTAGATATTCTTTGGAAACTTACTGCAAGCAGGTGTATTTTACCACATTCCTGAGGCATTTTAGAGTTGTATAAGACATGGAAACTAGTATAGGCCATATAGGTCTTTTTTTACTTCTCATATTCTAACAGCAGCCATTCAAAGAATTCACCAAAGAATTAGATACTAAATTTCATTGCAAGCTCTGCTAAAATCAAATACCCTGTCTCCTTTGCTTATGTTGTCATGTCAGTCTCTGCAGAGAAGAGGTGTAGAAAATTATCAAATAACGGGGGCTTGGTATCCCTCTTGATTTATATTGATGGAACTCATCATCCACAGCATGATGTTCTCAAATATTTTTCCTCTCTCTTAGCAAGACTGAAGAGTTTGTATGTCCTTACTCATTTCCATTATTTGTAGATTTCTAGACCTTGTGCTCTGAGATTTAACTAAATACCTAGATCTCTAAACTAAATATCTAAATATCTAATATCTATTTCTTATAAAATACACTGTTAGTTTTCATTGCTGAAATAGCAGGATGTTTCTGGTTACAGGTCTACCCATGAATTAAAGAAACAATGATAATTAAATGTTTGCTTTTTCTTTTCAATCCCACAGGGGTTTTATGATGAGGTGTCAAATCCCATGCTTATAGATGTGGAGTTAAACTACCCAGAAAATGAAATCTCAGACCTAACTACTAACAGCTTTAAGCATTTCTATGATGGGTCTGAGATTGTGGTGGCTGGGCGCTTTGTAGACAGCAACCAAAACCATTTGTCTGTCGATGTAAGAGGTGAAGCTGTAAGTATGAATTTCTTTGATTTATGTAAGCTAAACAAAATGTCTAAATGCTTCTTTTACCTCCATTGTGATTAACAAAAATGCCATGTGAATGTGGAAAACTGGGTTATATTCTGTGGAGTACACCTCTAAAATTCCCAGAAACAATAGGACAAAATTCCTTGTACAACACTGGAACTTTTCTGGTGTAGATCCAGACTGCTTTTCAATTTCATAAGATTTTCAGGTGCGAAGGTCTTAATTTTTGGGACATTCTGTCAGTCCCTGGCTGCTTGTGATACAGAGAATATTCTTACTCCCAACAGGCTGATGACACCCTGTCGTACACTGCACAACAAAGTGCTGAGCAAACAGCTCAGGCTTTCCAAGAACAGCAATACATATTTGGAGAGTATATTGAAAGGCTCTGGGCTTATCTTACCATTGAACAACTCTTGGAAAAACGGTAATTATACCTGGAAAAATACCTTAGCTCTGAACTCCTCACACCATCTGACTCCTGCAGTTTTAGGCTATGAATCCCACTGGCATTCACATCCCACTGAGGTGCCAGTGGGAAAGCATAAAAATCAGTGAGGGAAACCCACCAACCCACTCTCCTCCCTAACATCAGTATTCCTGTTTCAGTTTGGAAATTATTGCAAGTATAAAGCACAGTCTTGCCTTTCTCTGGGACAGGCAGTAGAATCAGAAGTGCTCTTAGACTGTAACAGATATATCTTATTGATAAATTACCTGCAGAGAAATTACTTTACTTTAAAATATTTAATCTGAAGTGTGGTGAGTGATTCAGCAGTCACTGATGCTGGGAGTCTCTTCCTGTTTTCAGCATTACAGCTACAGGAGAAGAAAAGGAAAATCTTACAGCTCAAGCCCTGGCTCTCTCACTAATGTACAAGTTTGTAACACCACTGACATCCATGGTGGTAACAAAACCAGAAGAAAATGACAATGAAGAGGGGATTGCTGATAAACCCACTGAAGGTATAGCCATATTCACAATTGTACTGCACTTGAGAAGCCAGTGGTTCCTTTGATGTTCCTCTAAAGAAAGGCTTTCATGTGGGCACAGTTTTAAAGATTTATCTGAAAAATCTACTTTCCAAGCCTGATGTGTGTGGTTTACGCAAAATTGCTTCTCATTGTAAAGCTCATTTCCATCAAACCATCCTTCATTACTAAATCATATGGGCAAAGTACTATAAATTTAAAATAAATGTATTTTAAACCAAATAGAAAAACTATTACAGAAAAAGACCCTGAAAACCAAGAAGCATTTCTAATCTAATAATTCAGCTATATTCAGATGATTTACCATCACTTTTTCCTTTATTTTTCTACATACATCAGCCTAGGGATAGATGTAGTAACCGCTTTCCACACAAAAAGGGAAAATTTGCATGAGCTCTTCCTCTGGCAGCATGTATCAAGTTGTAAAAAGATTGAGATTACATATGTAAAACACAATAGTCATACATATGTTGCAGAAAGAGAAGCAATTATATTGAAAGGCCACAATTTATTTTCAACTCCTTTGATACTTTAGCTAATTATGAACTCTTTGCTCAGTGAAACATTCCTCTTTCCTACAGTTCAACCTCTCTGTTTAACCCCTGTGTAACAAATATTCTGTTCCTCTTTGCTCTTTGGCCAAGCAAGGCAGTGCTCTCTCCTCAGCATGCCCCTAAGCCATCCTAACTTGATGTATGGTTTGAGCCACCCTCATCCCACAGGTCTGACAGAGACTTTCCAGTCTCTTCTATCAGCATCCTTTATTTTTCCCCAGCTTTTGGTCAAAGTACCTAAAAGTTCCTTGGAGGCTTTGTGTGGGCTCTCTACTGCCTTCTAGATGAAAAACTTTCTAATCTCCTGATTTGAGCATAGGAACCTCAGGTATTTTAGCATAACAGAGATACTGGAGATAAGTGAGGTTTTTTCCAGCTGCAGCAAGTCCTGAAAGCAGTGAATTGCTAAGTGTCTTTCAACTCTGAATCATTCTTCGGGCATTCTGCTGATAAATTTTTGCATTATTTTTCATGACTCTCATAATGGAATACTAACATAAAGCCCTTCATGATTAATTTAACATTCAAGTCACTATGCAGTATAATGACTGAAGTTTGCAGCTGGCCTCCATGAGATGGGAGCTCCCAAACCTCTGATGGAAGTGGCATCCACTCAGTCATCTTCAGTTCTTTGCTTTCCCTTTCCAGGTATTTGTAGTACAAAGGCTCTTCTGAACCCCTTTCCAAGGAAATCCACTCTGTATATAGATAGTATAGAGCAGCAACAGGAGAAAATACTCAAAGCACTGCCCCTGTGTAAGAAAAGAAAACAATTTTACGCACCCTGAAGTCTCAGTTCACAAATCAATGTACTGAATCATCCAGTCAGTATTAAAGAATCATCCAAATGCCTGGAAAACCACAAAACAGTAAAACCAGTAAAGAGCAGTTTGCAATGCAGGTATGGCAGAACAATAAAACAATTCCAAATATAGGTCTTGTCCCATACATAATAAATTGCAGTTCTGCTGCCCCACATAACAGCTTTTTACTTTCAGTACATTTCTGT
>VWYI01024799.1:203803-272867 GCA_013399455.1 Anthoscopus minutus
GTACATTTCTGTTTGATCTACAAATTCTGAGTTGTATCGCTGGGAAGAAATGGCATTACAAAATACTGAAGATAGCTGGTTGAGTTTTCAAACAGTTTTAATTTTTCTTACAATGTTTTATTAGGGTCAAAATCCTTCCTGTTTAACTGTATAACTGAAACTGTACATTTCTCTTTTTCTTCCTTTTACTTCTTACCTGCCCATGGTAACAGCTGAAGGTATGTATATTTTTTATTAAAATTACTTAATCTTTTTAATAGAGATGGATTTTTCTACATGGCCTATTTGATCTAGGATGCAGAGATTTTCATAAAGTTCATGGGGAATTAATCAAGATTGTGTTATGAATATACAACTTTTCAGATAGGTAAGTTTGTAAATAGAGCTTCCAGTTCAGTTCCTGTTTCTGATGATTGCAGCATCCCACCACCACAAAATTCAGGCCAGTACAAGTAAGCTGCTCTCCAGGGCTGGCACCAGGGAGTTCCAGGTACCTCTGTATAGCAATCTCATACAAAGATGTCTTCATTCATTCCATAATTGCCACTTCTAAGGCACAGAGCTCTGTCTTCAGACACCCTGACAGAATTTCAGATTCAGTAAAAAGAGCAGAGGAGTAGAAAAATGTGGAACCAGGTGGGCAATTCTTCCTTCCAGTACAAGGACAGTTTAGAACAAGGTGGTACAGAGGGATCAGGGAACAGCAGGTTGTCCCAGAAACAGCAAACTCCGTGCTCTTGGAGAAGTAACATTTGTGCTGGAAAGCAGGGTGTGGTTTCAGCCCCTTCAAGACTGTTGCTTTGTAGCACTGTTAAGTAAACTATTTTGACTAAATTCTTATTTTGTAATATTTAGAAATTTATACATAATTACAAGATTTTTGGGTTGGTTTTGGAAGGAGGAAGGAATTAATTGGGTGAAGATTGGATTTTGCTCTTTGAAGCCTCATAAATAATGTTTTGTTTCATTCAAGCAGGGATGTTCACAGATCGTTCGCTGGGTAAGTAATTTAATTTACTTTCTGAATGGAGCAGGATGTGTCAAGTGAAATTACCAGAGGCAGAGACGCCTTTCTGGTAGTACAAGTGTGCTTGAACAAATACTACCGAATTCTGCTCACTGCTGAAAACACCCTTTAAAGGTTGAAAACAAGGTGGCAAAATTTCAGCTAGGTAGTTTGTAAGGAGTAAATGCCTGTTCATCAAACCACCTTTTTCCTGAAAGCTGTTTCCCAAAAACAGAGGATGGGCTTCACTTTGCATTTCCTTTGGAATGATAAAAAGCAAGGGTCTGTGATGTCAGCATCTTTGGCTAAATTAACTTGTTCAGTCACTTGTGCAAAAAGCATCTGTTTTATTCAAGAGACAGCAACTGATCCACCAAATTGCTGGCTGGGCAATCCTGGAAATAGGAGAGTTAAATTTATGGTTTTGCTCTGGACATTAGTGCCAGTTTCTGTTTCTGTCGAGTTTTTTCAAGTCTTCACTGAAAAGACTTAAATTCATTCTGGAAAAAAACCAAAAAAACACCAAACCAGAAAACAAAAAACCCCAAATGTCAAAAAGTCAGACATTTTCAGTGCATAAAGTTGCATTTCCTTGCTGATAGCTTAATCCTCAAGTCTGAAATATTTGTGTCCTACAGAGAGATTGCTTGGGCTATATGGAAACCCTTAGAGCAATTTCGATTCTATGTGAAATCTGTCTCTATCTTGAAGCTTTTTTTGATTCAAAAGCAGCGCACAAACTGTCATTCCATAGATTGCATGCTTTAAAAACTAGGATGCAATTACTGATTTACCTAGCATATTAACTCCCTGACATCTTACATGGGCCATGCAATTTTCCATTTTGGTATGAGTTTTTCCAACAACTTTCTTTCCTTCTGCAGCTTCGCCACTATATCATACATATGCATCACAACCCACGTGGTATACTAGTGGTGAGTATTTGGAGTAGTGTCTGTCTAGGAGAGCAGAAGGGGGCATTTAAGGCTAAATTACACAATTCTTATGAATATTTTCAAAAATTCTCTTTCATAAAAGCAGCCATTTTTTCATTTTTAAGGGGCGAGTATTTTAATTTACTTCTGAAACATTTCTCAAAGTCTTCTGAAGATAAAGTAATTGAAATTATACATGGTCATTTTTTCAGTCCTCCTTCCCATCAGTAGGTGTTGTGTTGCTAGCTGCCTGTTTTCTATTAAATAATTTATATTAATTTATTAAATTTAAATACTAAGCAATATTAAATGCTCATGTGGAGCCTTGACCCTGTGTATCACTATACAGACACCAGTGATTTGCCTTTACAGTTGATGGAGATCCACACTTCATTATATCAGTGCCACAAAAAAAAGATGCCATTTGTTTCAATATCAATGAAAACCCCGGCATGATCTTGAATTTAATAAATGACCCAGTTACAGGTGAGTTTTAAACTTTTCTTTTACTACAGGATACTTCTAAGGAAATGTGTTTAAAGGGTATTACTCTGTTTATAATGCAAAATTTTTTTTTCCCCCCCAGCAAAGTTAGCAGGGAGTCCTGTAGCTATGATAGCTTACCATTACCATGAATTTTTTCACTTCTTGTAGCAAAATGAGCTTTTAAACTTACTTTAAAAACTACTGCGAGGGTTGAGAGTAGTAATTTGTTTCAGTGTTGTAGTGGAAGCAATAAAATAATCCTTAGGTCACCAGTTTGTGGAATATCTGGTAAAGAGAGACAGATGTCACTCAGACTCTGTACCCATCACAAACTCTGTGCTTTTGGGAAAAGCTGAACTTTTCTGAAGAAAATGGCTTTGTGGAAATTCAGAGACCAAACCTTAGAACTTTATTTTGCTTTGGTACAAGCATGCACAAGTAATTCTGGTCTATTATTTTTCAACTCATATTTAATTTCTTAAGTTGTTGTTAAATATTCAAGACACTCCTTGACATCAGTTGATCAGGTCCTGTCTAAAAAACAGTACTTGTTTCAATTCTTTATTAGGCATCACAGTCAATGGAGAACTTATTGGTGATAAGAGAGTAAATAGTGATGCAAAGATCCAAAACTCATATTTTGGAAAACTTGGTATTGCAAACAAGCGCCTGGATGTAAAGCTGACAGTAACTCCTGAGACAATCACAATTCAGAATGGTGATGAAAAAACAGGTTTCACCTGGCTGGACTCAGTCACCTTGCAACAAGCAGGGTAAGACTTACAGAAATGGTATCAGGCTCTTGTGTTACTTTCTACTCTTAAAATATGTTTAAATGTTGATCAATAATATACTTTAAGATTTGTGTGTGATTCTACAAAAGCAATTGATTCAAGCCCTGCTGGATTCTGCTCTCTACTTTGTTGTGTAACTGCTGAATTGTTCACAAATTTCTCTGCTTGAAATAAGTAAATTAAGACTTTACCCTGGTTTTTCTATTGCTGTGACTAAGGTAAAACTAGATTTGGTATTGTGCTTTATGTAGCAGTGTCTTGCAAATACTTAAGGAGTAACTTTAGACATGGTGTGTAATCTTTCAAAGGTATAAAAGTGTTCCAAAAACAAATCTCCCTTTTAAAAGTGGAATTTGTGGCAGTTACAGAATTGGTATATTTTTTCTTGTCAGCAGGTATATTTCTCATGGGATCTATTACAGAATCATTTATACCTGTGCAAAAGGTTTCTAGAAGGAACAGGCAACATTTTCTCTTCCTCCTCCTTTACATTTCACTGTGTAGAATAAAATTCCTTCTTTCTCAAGGCCTGTCAGTGCAGCAGAAAGAGCAACCTGTCATTCATACACGATTTTTTTTATTGTGATAAACACATGGATGATATCACTGACACAATCAGAAGTGAATTTTCTCAATCCTAGCACTAAAATAGGCAGTTTGAGAGTTGACTTCTCTGCAAAATTAAAGGAAAAAGTGTCATGTGGCATCCAGGCAAAGAAGTAATGGTTTTATCGATAGAATTTGTATCACTGAGCACGAGGTATTTACATCTCACTAACCTATCCGTGCCTAATTACACTGTTAAAGGACAGGTTTTGCTAAAAATAACTTACTGAAAAGTTTAAAGGCCAGGCACCTTTTCAAGTGTCATTTAATATGATTCTGTGACTGTGAACACACAGAGAGACTCCATGGACCAGACCAAGCAGCAAAACCTCTCTCTTAAAAATCACTGAGCAATTTATAAAGCCACATTTTTTTCTTCTGCTCACCTTTCTTTCTGTTGCTGTTAACTCTGGTAAATACAATGTTCTAAGTAATGTTTTCCTTTTTTCCTCAGTTTAACTTTGATAATTAACAAAAAAAAAAATCTGGTGCTCTCAATGGGCAGTGGTGCCTCATTTGTTGTTGTTTTGCACCAAGTATGGAAGAAACATCCTCTCCACCAAGATTTCCTGGGACTGTATACACTGAAAAGTGATAAACTGTCTGAACAGACCCATGGATTATTAGGTATGACTTTGTTTAGTGTTTCCCTGCTGGTCTTTCCTTATGAGGCTATATAATTTATAGATAGCATATTGTATTTGTGTGGAGAAGAATCACACTCAGAAATTTCAGAGATCAACACATGGATTATTTGATTTTTAAAAAGCTGAAGACTTGGAAAACATGTAATAAATTCAACAGAATAGACAACACACCAAGTGAGGATATCTTGAAAGATATCTAGAAAAGGCTGTAATTGTTCTGTACAGTCAGAAACTGGAACTTACATCCAGATTGTGTGGATACAATTCTGGGTTATAACAGAAAATACTACTGGTAATACCACAGGCATGTGTTCAGCCTTGCCTGAAACTTGGTGTTTGCTTATCCAATGAAAACTCCAAAGGGACATGGAAACCAGTATAGGAATGTAGAATTTTTGGGAATTCTTTTTTGTTTACTTGTTTAAATGCCTGAAATGGTAATTTTGGCTTCTCTTTTTAGGACAGTTTTTCCGGCCCATTGACTTCACCATACTTGAAATTCATCCTGGCTCTGATCCCAAGAAACCAGATGCCACAATGATTGTTAAAAACAATGAATTGATAGTAACAAGGTACAAAATAATGAAGTCCTTAGCAAAGACCTAGGCAAGATTCATTGTCCAGGTGCAGTTCCTACCTCAGTATTCCCATGGCTGTGTTTTCCCTTTCAGGGGCTGGCAGAAGGACTACAGAAGAGATCCTAAACATGGGGTTGATATTCCTTGCTGGTTTGTCCATGACAATGGAGCTGGGCTGATAGATGGTGTTCACACAGATTATATTGTTTCCAGTCTCTTTTAAGCAACTACAACTTCCTCCAAATGCACAGACAGCCAGTATTTATCTGAAAGAACAGTATTTTCATCATATAAGGACTATTTAAAGCATCTAAGCCTACCATGTTTAGCAAGGAGAAGGTATGATGGATTCTCATAGAGAGTTTTTACTGTGTATTTGATCCAATCTGAGTGCAAGATCTCTCATCCTCTGAAGTGTCCTCCTTATTAGATTTAAAATCCTGACTTAAAATGTTACTTTGTAAAACACAACAGAAACCCTCTACCCAACTTTTAATCAATAATTGAGTGTCAGAAGTGATTAAATAAAAGTATCAGTACTCAGTGCCTGGTTCTGTTATTCTGACAGCTCAATGTTCTCATGCCAGTTTCACAAAGGCCAGGGTGCCAGATGCATTTTGAAATTGAGCACAAGAGGACATCTGACAGCCCAGCCCAGATTTTGGGATAATCCTGTGGTACTTGGAACCACCTGACCTCTTGACTGCAGTGCTGAGGGCTGCTGCCCACACAGGAAATGACTGTTGGCATCCAGGACTTCTGTATTTTAGCATTTTAATTTAAACCTAACTTTTGAATGTCTGAATCTTCATAAATTAATGGAACACCAAGGTTGCAAGCAACCTCATATTTATTATATTACTCACATTTGAGTAATAATAGCTCTTTTGAACAGTGTCTTTCTTGAGGAAGACCCTTCTGTTCCCAAAACAGAATTTATGAACACATTCAGGGCAAGTGCCCCATTTATTTATATATTCATTTTTTACTGCAAGAAATGTCAAGCTTTTACTACTAAAGCAAAAAACCCAACCAACCAAAAACATGTTGTATGTCCCCACTATATTTCTTATTTACTTCAGTTTCTTTTAATCAAATCAGCCACAAAAAGGCAGTTGTGGTCTCACATGGCAAAGCAGAAAATTCCCCAACAATAGTAGGACAAAGAAAGTAATTGTGTAGAAAACTAGAATGAAGAACACAGAGAAAAGAGGAATGTAGTGGGAGAAACAGATGAGAAAAGAGGTGACAGGTTAAATCGAAAGAACAAGGGTAGAGGTGAACAAAAATGCAACAGAAAAATCAAAGAGGAAAAAAATTGAGGAAACTGTTACTCTTAAATTTATGGGAGATACAGGCCTTTTTGAGGAGTAAAATCCTCTACTGAAAGTAGCAGTTTTGTAGAAGGGAAAAAAAATAGGTGAGGGGAAAGGGTGTCACAATGGCTGCAGATCTTTGCCTGTGAAAGAAAACAATAATTTCTGCAGAAGGTAATAAGTGACTGACAAACAAGGAGGGCAGGAAGAGCAACAAGAAGGAGTGGGAGAAGACTAAAACATTGAAACTACTAAGTTTAAGTTTACATGGTTCTAAATTTTTATTGTAAGAGAATTAATTAGATGGAATAGAATGAAATAAAGAAATGATCCATTTTGGATCCTGAGACAGGAGCTGTGGCACTGCCCATGGGCACTGGTCCCATCCTCACTTGCTCCATCAGCACAATAAAGCAGAGCAGTGGGCAGCAGACCCTGACCTGGATGGCAGAGTTCAAGCACAAGGCAATCCTGGGCCAGCCAGAACTTTCCTGTTTGATTTATGGGGATGAGGCAAATCTCTGGAGGTGTCAGGAGTCTTGTCTGTGACTGAACTGGGAGCCATGAGTCACTTTCTGAGTCTCTAGTCTGCTTTTGCATGGCTGCTGTTCAATAAGCACTCCTATAATAATAATAATAATATATAATAACATATAATACCTTCTAATATTATCTTATAATATTATATATTAATATATAGTACAATAATAAGATATAATAATAAGAGATTCCTTCAAGGCAGGAGGTAAGAGCTAATGTAGCTAAAGGTAACAGAGGGCAGAGAGAAGCAGCAGATAAATGCTGAGATAAACATTTCCTCCTCCTGCTGACAGCTACAGTGCTGGTTAAAAGAGAAATGTGGGGCCATATCCTGTGAGATATGTATAGATCTGTTACATATACACTGACACTATTTTGTATTAGAATTAGAAATGACAAAATGCCAAATACTCATTACTGTATCTGCCTTCAGCTTCTGAGCAAGAGAAGGGAGCATAGGAAATCAGAAACTCACCAGAACTCACTTTGGGGCTTAGAAAGCACAAGAGGAGAGTGACTAAACAACAAATTAAGGCACAATTCAAGCAAAGAGTGGAATGGCACCTACTTGCAGAATGGGAAGCACATGTGCAGAGGGGAAACAGCACTACATGGATTTGGGAGCTGCATCAGCCAGGCACGTGAGTGACTTTGGGCTGCTGCAGAAAGCACAGAAATATCTGTCAGCACAACTTGTCTATTCAAAGTCAGATAAAATCTTTGAACAGTGTGAGGAGTTTCTTTTGTACTTTCATAAATACCTTGGCCCAGAGCTTCTTCGTAGCAAGGGAGAACTGCATTATCAGGGCAGCAGCTGCCTGGGAAATCTCAGGCACAGCAGTTTGAGTGCAGCTCTCAAGCTTGGCCTGCACCTGCTTGAGCCTCACTTAAAGCAGAGGATCCCAGGTGAAAGCTGCCCCAGCCATGAGCCACTGCTCCCTCATCAGTGCTGTTTCTATCCCTGCAGCTGGCAGCAGGGCAGGAGGTGACACACAGACACCCTACAATTGAAAGCAGGGAATATTTCATTTGCTGCAAGTCTGGTGATATAACCCTGGATCAACAGCTTGTAATTCAAATCCCAAGTTCATCTATAATGGAAACAATCAGATTGGGAAGCCTGTTTTAGATGCAGTGAAGTGAGCAATCTGGTGCTTCTAGTTTCCAAATTCCACGTCGTTTGTCTTGTAATTGGTGGCAAAATCAGCACCTTGAAAGTACAAGCAATTCACACAAACATATCTTGGCATCGTGTCTGCACAGTTCTTTTAAAAAACAGGCTTCTAATTACACAGTTTGTTTTAGCTTATTGACTTTGGCAAGAAATTATTTCTCTTTTAGTACATTGCTTTAAAATAAACAGGTTTTTTCCAGTTATATATTATTGGCAGTATAGAAAGCAACTTCTGTTAAACTGCCTATAATGCTGGCATATTTATGGGTTCAAAGATACAAATGAACTGAAATTCTAAAACAAAATCCTTTTGGAATTAAAGCTTACAAAAAGTAGAAGACAGAAACCACAGGTTGGATTTCATAGGCAGAGGCTTCTGTGTGTGTGTTTACTCTGCAGCATTACCTCCGTGCACAGCAGGTTGTGTTTGAGATGTTCATTATTTGTAAAACATCTTCCAATGTTTGCAAAATGTATGAAATAGTGCTGCTAACTTTAGGGGTTGAAATGCTGTGTTTTGCAACCAGAGGTTGTGCAACCAGCCAATGGCTGTTCTGCAGATGTTTTCAAAAGGGAGCCTCAGAGACTTTTGCAACAATGAACTGGACCACAGCTGCTGTGGGTTTGCATCCCACACACAGCCCCATTCACTGCTGATTTCATGAGCTTTGAATGGTCTGACAGAACAACCTCCAAGAGAGCCCTGATACAGCAATAAAATAGAAAATGAGAGAAAGAGTAAACTAATATTGCCTCAAACTTCATGGTCTTTTAACAAAATGTGTGGTTCAAGAACACCACCATCTATAACTGGATAAAGTTTTCTTCAGAAATCTATTACTGTTTGTATGACACATTTGTTGGCTTGGATAATGCCACTACTTTTTTATTTGGAAACCTAGGTATATGTGTCCATATCAAACTGTGAGCTGATAATGTTAATTTTATTTAGTTCATTCACATACATCTTCAACAACAAATCCACATTGCAGATTAGAAACCATTTTCAAATAGCAAACAAGCAACTACATCATATCTTGAAAGTATAATTATTTCAAGGTAAAATATTTGTGACACATATAGAGCAACAGTAAGGCTTTAACTATGTGGTTTTCTTGATGAAAGTATCAAAAATACTTGGAAGAGCTTCATTTGCATCATTTCTTCACAGATTTTTTTTGTTCTAGGGAGTTAGATCTATTGACCAGCAGGAAACCGGTTCACTGGCTGACTCGAGCCTGTAATCTTTCTTATACAACCTGAAATGAAATCAAAATGAGAGAAATTGTGATAATACAAAGGGCAGAGCCAGAATTGCCCTGTTTGTGCAGATATCACCAGGAGTCAGAGGCCTGTGTGGGCAGAGCTGCACCTCAGCACTCCCAGGACCTACACACTCACAGCATTTCTTCCCCATCACAGTTGTGTGCTCAAAGAAGTTGAAGGATAGAAAATATTTTTCATGGTAAATCAAACCGAGGAAACACCCTTCCTGTCCAGGAAAACAATGCAAGCTGTACCCCAGGGTGTAATTATTTTCCCCTAGTGAAACAGGAGCCTTGAGCCCTGTAGCATCTCTTAAACAACAAATGCAGGCTGTTGGGGAAAAATTAAAAAGCAAGTTATTTACACCAAGGAGCTGTGTTCTTACAAACATTCCCTCAGTTTAATTTCTTTTGATCTCTCGTATTTGCTGATAAAATACAACTCAAAGCACACACACTCCCCATATCTGGTACCTGGATACTTTGTGCTCAGATCCAGACACTCTCAGGAGTCTTTCCACAGCTCTCTGATTGTTGCTGGAGTCACTCTCCAGTTGTGCTTTTGAATAAAATTGACCTAGACAACAGACACAGAAATGATTTAAAAATACAAACCAGCTGAGTGTAGCTGTTTGTTTAAACCAAATGACAGCTCTAACACCAGGAGAGCAGCTCTACATCTCAGAAAACAAACCAAAGATCATGTTTGGGTGTTAGTATGTTTCTAAACTTACTGCATAAGTAAATTTAGAAGATTCCTCTGTTTCAGCTGTGATCTCCTGTTATCCCTAACACTCTCCATGGGAAGGTTCAGCCTTTTTCTGATGGATTTTCGACAATTTTCTCTTCCTTGTGGTTTTTGGAATATGGAACTTCTCCATTTGCAAAGTTTCCAAAACAACTTCAACTTAGGTCCCACCAGGATTTTTGGAGCCGAGACATTCAGGAGCAGCTGGCTTTAATTTCCTAACCATGATTGCCTACAATTTTATGTCCATTATTTATAGTCTGTTATTTGACATCAAATGAATTTCCTGCATCAATCATTTCATTCCACAGCGCTGTTGAGGTTAAGCCCAACCATTATTTCTGTCTTATTTTAACATCTTCTACACCCACAATGGACTACTTAGGGCTGTGCCACTTATGAGTGGAAAAGCATTGTGTTATGTGTGTTAGGTTCCCAGGGTGAGACCTCCCCTCTTCAGGATTGCTGGGCAGTAAAAGTTCAATGTCCAAAAAGAATAAATTAAATGCAAAGTTTCTCATGAACTCCCTAAAACAACCCCCAACAGGAGCTGAGTTACCAGAGCAGTCTTTGCTGCACATATCCATCCTGATACACACCTAGAACTCCAGTGACTTTGTCCGAAAAACGGTCAGTGTCCAAGAAATAAAGCCCAAGGAAATCATCTGGAAACCTGACCAAGGAAATTTTTACTGTGACCATATCAGGCAGTGATGCTGTAATGCTCCTTTCCTTTTCAACTGACACTTTCAGCCTAGGAAGTAAATTATGAAATTATTTCTGAGAAGAATGTGAAGAAAGAAGATGTATTTAACTAACTGATATTAGTTAATCAAAATAATTTCATTTTTGCATTTTATCTCTCTGAAATTGCATTTTCCTGATCAGTTTGTAGTTATTTTTAAGCTAGAAAATAATGAGTAGAATATCTTTTCTCTCTGTGCTGCACAACAAGTCTTGCAAATATACCAGGGGACAAATTTTTGCTGATGAATACACCTTATTATCCATAATGACAAGAAATACTTGGATGGGAAAAAAGATTCTCACCATTTTAATGAGAAAAAAGGTAGACTAATAAAATAATTTAATCTTTTTTATGAACAAGTGAAATATATTTTTTTTTTTGGCTATTTCACAAGTTTTTCAGACCTTGCCTTTTTTCTGACTCATTAATGTTATTATGATCATATTGTGGTCTTGCAGAACACAAATGTCACTGTCATTTTGCTCCCTGCACACAGGATTAACAAAGCCACTCCCAGAGTGCTGATGCAAGGGCTTAGGTGCTGGATTGAAGGAGGGGGATCATTCTGCTTGGAAAATTATACTGGGACATAAACCCAGCAAGTTCTTGGCTCTGTTAGGATTACAAGAATAATTGAAAGTAGTTGTTGTAGGACTTGTTATTGTCTAGAACTGTGGGAGGAGGCAGCAATGTGTGTCCTGTCTGCCCCAGGCCAGCAGGGGATCCTTGTGGAGATTTACTCCAGCAATATAAAAAGGCTGGGGGAGCCAGCTACACTCGGCTCTTCCCTGTGGTACTGAAGGATCCTGCTCTAATTACTCTAACAAATAAAGTCTGCTTTTAAAGTATCCCTTCTCCTACAGTGGACATTTAGTTACAGACAGCTCTTCCAACACTTTATGCCTCCCCATAAAAAATGTCAGATTTCCAGATGGGAGTTATTGCTAAAACGCAGGAGAAAGAAAACCCCAGCCTGTGTGGAGCCAAGTGCTGTATAAAAGGGACAGTAAATGTCAAAGCCTTCACTTGGCAGCACTCACTCTGCCCTGGAGGAACACAGAGTGGCTGCTGGTGGCACCAGGCTGCTCTGCATGGCTCCTTTCCTTTGGAACATAAATTCATGAACAGCAGGCTGATGGTGCAGTTCTTCTGGTTCTCTTTACACAGCATGGAGAATTAAAATCAGACTTATTTTCTTCTCCAAATTTGAAATGGGGGATTTTGAAGATACCCTGCTGCTACTCACACTGATATACTTCCTGGAGAAGGACATTTGGAAGCACTTCAGGTAAATGGGAAAGTAGAGGCCTGAATGAACAAATATCTGAGACATTTTCAAGTTTAGGAAAGGACAGGGAGATGTTTCTTACCCCTGGATGGTGTAGGAGGCTGATTTTGTCCATGACAGCCAACTGTTCTTGCTATTGTAGCTTACAAGGATTGCATGAGTGTAGACATGGATTTGCACAGGGGGATTCACATAGTTAATATCAAACTGCACAAAGTGATTTATTCCATCTCCAAGTTTTCCCATCACAGTGAGTCCTTGAATACAAATTTGTCATGTTATTCTTCTTATAAGGTACAAGTCATTTTAAAAAACCTGCTCCAGTTTTGTTACTGCAATTACTCCAGGGTCTCAAACCTGGTTTAGTGGGGCATTTCTGGATTTCAGCTCCACGTGCCCCAAGACTATGGTGGGTTCACTGGAGCCTGTTTAATCCCATGCTTCCACCTCCTCCAGAGGTGTCTCTGTTCCATAATCGGAATCCCTGGTGCCCAGGCCATGGCTCCTCAAGGACAGGACCACAGAAAATCTGCAGTGCATCCAGAGCAAGCACCTTTCTGTTGGCACACAGGGACCATGAGGTTTAAGGTGTCTGCATCCTCCAAAGCCCCATGGGCTGGGTAGGAGAAAACCGTAAGGACTGAGGAGGATGTGACACAATGAGGAGAAGGTGACCCTCAGCCAGACCTGTGAGAAGTGTCCCCAGCTGTTGCACCATTCATACTGCCTAACAGAAAGGCAGAATTTACCACAGCATCTCTGATCAGTGGAAGGTGGCAGGTGTGAGGCTGTCAGGCTCTTAATGAGAGGAGGTTATTCCCAAAAACACCAACTGCACTCACAGACCCAGTGACTCTCCTTGTCTTGGTATTGTGGTAACGTGGCTCACTCACCTTGCTCTGGATCTGACAGCAGGTGGACAGAAGTTCGTGCTCTTTCATCAATATTTAAGCAGATTATTTCATTTTGTCTAGGTAATTGCAAGAGAAGTTGTGGATGTTCATTGGCTGAAAAGACAGAAGAAAAATATCAGCAACAAAAAAAATCTAGCCTGTGCCCTGGATAGTCACAGCAAAAATAATTTATGCCTAAAGTAGCAGTTATAGCTTTTATAGGATAGAATGATTAAAAACAAAGTAATAACTGTTGATAGTAATAACTACTGACACAGTACCTTGAAATGAATGAAACCAACAAATTTTAAATATAGAGTTTACTAAGGACAATGAGCCCTTAAAAAGGCTTAGGCTGAAAATTTGTTGTACTGCATTTCTTATATCCTTGAGCCAAAAAGGTCTTCTCATGGAACACAGGGACATTTTCTACTTAATGCTAGCCAAGAAAGAGCTAGCCAAGGTTTGCAAGAAAGAGTAAAAGACTTTCACACAGTTGATGCAGTCAGAAAAGCATTGTTGAATGAAGAAGTGTATACTACAGTTACATTAATAATTGAAATGGGACTAGGATGTGTGTCACTTACCAATAGGTTGTGCTCCTACAGCGTTTCTGAACCTGGAAACTGAAATAGTTAAAATTAGCAAGAAGAGTTTAATGAAACATATTTCTCTAAGTCAGCTGATGAACCAGGACAAATGCTGGACAGAAGCCTTTTTAGCAGAGCTCTTCACTGACCACTACGGAGAGCTTTGCCTAAGACATGATGTTCCAATGGGGGAAAAAAGCACAACATCCAGTGCCTATTTCTCTCAGGGTGAACCATGCCATGGGCCTATGCTTAGCTGGAGCTGTGGGAGGGTTTACAGCTGCATTTTCAAGGGCCACTGGGCAATATTGAATGCTGCACACCCAGCCCAGCCCCCCTGACCCTATTGTGAGCAGTTACCATTTGAAAACATCTTGTTGCTGCCAGTTTGGATCTTAGGGCGCCTTCGACCTGAAAGAAAAGGGTTTTCCCAATGTTTGGTTGCTTTGGGTTTATACCTTGCACCTCCCTCTCCACCCTTTGAAACAGGGAATCTGTCCTGCTTGTTGCTCACTGCATTTTCTGGATACTCCAGGACTGGTGAATTATTTTGTTTTTACATTCATTTATTTCAGATTACTAATATATAGTTTTTCACATCTTTCACATTTATTTTCAGGAGTTATAATATTTTTTTTAATTTTTAAAAAGGGACCAAGATTGTTTTCAAAAGTTTATAGTTCATTTTAAAATATCTGTGGACTGAAATACATATAATAAAAACTAAATTGTATATCAAGTGGGCATCTCCAATCCAAATGCATTTATTAGAATAAGGTTGATATGACCCAGATATGAAATGAACTTCAGAGAATTACTCTGAAGAGAAACAGAGCAGAAGTACTTACCTGCAGGTAACCCACTCATCACTCTATGAGTACCTGGAGAAAGAAGAGAGAATCTGTGTTTTACTCATGATTGCATCACACACCTTACAGGAGTGGTTCTGCTATGGAAGTCCCCAGCACCACTTTGAAAGAGACAACCTCCAAAGACAAGGCACTATTGTGACACCCTCAATACATTTCTGTGAAAGAACTAGAGCAAAACCAAGATTCTTCACCAATGAAATTATTATTCAAATGAATGCAGTTTCCAGAGAGGAAAAAAATACCTGAATCATCCTCAGAAGGCATTCTTGAGTAGAATCTTTTGAAAGATGCTTCACACGTAGTAGGGAGAAGCAGAAAGCATCATTAACGTCATTGACTTGAAGAACTACTTTTTCTCAAGAGCATAGATAATTTGGATCCTTGAGACTTTCTGAATGGAAGTTTTTCTCCCTTTGACCCTGTTATCTACCCAAAATTTGCACAGGCTGTGGCATGCATTGCTTACAATTTACTTCATGCATTTTTTCAAATCCCAGATGCTTCCCTCTATAGAACAACCATCATGAACTCCTTCGTTTGTTTTGGTTTATTTATTTTTATATTAGAGACTTTGAAAGTATGCTACTGGAAAAGAAGAAAACATTTACCTCCTGCTGGAAGACTGCTGTGCTTCTCATTATCTGTCAAGAGGAAGAGGGACAGATGAGTGTCATACAGTCAGCACTAAATTACTTTACCCATGTGAACCAGCAAACTGGGACAAGGGCTTCAGGTGATGAGTTTTTTTGTGTTAAAGGATGAGGACTTATATAGCACTTGCAAAACTCTAACTGAGGCCATTCTTCCCCCCCTGCATTCATTTTTCTACTTAAATGTTAAAAGTGTGGAACCCTTTTGCATTGTCAAGAATATAATAGTAACAGCTATTAGACTACCTTTAGTCACTATTTAAAAAACTATTTTCCATTTCAATTGTAGTGCCTGTTTCATCGCTTCATCTTTCAAAAAATCCTGCATGTTTTATCTTGAAAGGAAGCCAATCCCTGAACTCCTGCCTCTGATTTGCCTCCTTATATCACTATCAAATGAAGCTAAGTGGAAGTCAACAACAATGAATCAAGAAAAGGAGAGTTTTTCAGGGGGATTGCTTTTACCAGCCTCGGTGGGTTTGTTTGCCAGCTCCTCCTGCTGCTGGGGTTTGGTGACCACCATGGAAGTGAGGGGTGTGACAAAGCTGTACTGCAGGGACAGATCCAAGGCTTGGGCCTCCAGGGCCTTCTGGTCCTTTTCTTGGGCTGAAATACTAAAGTCTGTGTTAATGATGAAGCAAAAATGTGTAGAGACTATAAGCAAATAATCTTCAGATTCCTTTACACATTACCTGTGTCTCCACAGATATTTATTATTGAAGGGTCAGTAGTCTTATGGGGATAACTCAGCTGTTCATATGCCTGAAATTATGGGAATGCTTAATCCTTTGCAACACTGGAGCCCATACATACATATAAATGTTTAAATACATAGAAGAAATAGATACATGATCTATGACATATCTTATGGACATCCATATTATTTTATTCCCTAGCTATTGTCATTTGTTTACCTACAGACAATATTTCTGGGTGTGCAAGAACAGCCCAACACAAACCATAAAATTGAAATCTATTTCATAGTGATTTCATGAAGAATGTGTTACATTATGTGTTCATATATATATATCTGAAATCGAATGTTGTAGTGCTACCATAAACTGAAAGGCACTTCATGTTCATCATACAGTAATGTAATATTCTCCTAGTATCTTATGCTTTAGATACTGTCTGGAGAAATATTTCAGTTTCTTTGTATTTTCTGATCACATTATTTGTGAATAAGGAATTTATGTTTTGAGAAATTAGAAGTTTGTTATGTGCAGCATTAAAATCACTTACGCTTTTTCCAGAAGCTGCTGAATGCTCAAGTAAGCCCATAGCCTCTCTATGAAATTCCCAAAGATGTATCTTTGATTTTGGAATACTTGCTCCTTCTCTTTGACATTTGCTTCTTCTTTAAGAGTCAAATTGCTCATGTGCTGAAGTGGGAGAAAACTGACCATCAAAAGAACAGCTCCAAGCTTCATTTATTGTCACATTATTAGACTTAAAATAATATCTTTCAGTACCAGTTGTCCCTCAATTTTGTTCTTTCCCATTGGAACATGTAACTCCAAAGTATCTAAAAAGCATGTATTTTAGATATGTATTTCTGGACTTGAAAAAATGATAAAAAAAAGGAGGTAATTAAATTCTATTTCAGCATTTTTGAGATGAATAATTGAGATTTCCTATTTCATTGTAACAATAGAAACCAAAAAGTGCTTAAAAGGCCAAAATATTTGGATATTGTTAAAGAATCAACAAAATTGAATTAAAATTGTTGTTTATTTATTTGCAGATATTCTTCAAGGTTTTTCTTCTGTAGCAAATTCAAGAGAGGGTAATTTTAGCAAATTATCTGAGTGTTCAAACAGTGGGAAAAGAGCTGAATGCCCAAATGTAAAGAACTTATACTAAACACAAAACACTTCTTGAAGCTGTCTCTTGTGCCACAAAAGACAGAAGGCAGAGATGTTTTTCACAATTAATAAACTAAACACTTACTGACTGAGCTTTAATTTCCACTGGCAAAAGATCCAGCTCATCACTAATTTTTCCAGACACTATAATTTCAGATCCTTCAAAAAACAGCTTGAAATTGTTCTTGGTTAATCCTTCAATGGAATTTTCTGGATACCGCATTTCAATTTGCATTAATATTGGGGTAGCCACTTCTTGATAAAAGCCCTAAAGAAAAGCAATGAGACAGAGAACACACACAGATGACAGCAAAATTGTGCAAAGCAATATGTTGATATCTAATGCCCCCTTAAAGTGCTTTTTCTTTCTTTTTTTCTCTTGCAAGACTACCAAAAACTCAGAAATTGTCCACTTCCCCTGGACAATTTCTCTTTTTACAGTACAGAAATGTGTGAGTTTCCCAGTTTGTCTGAATGCAGCTGATGTGAGGACTTTGAGTCATGGGTACAAGGGTAGGTATATACATAGGAGGGTACAAACCCACAGATACACCCAATTTGCCTTCTTCCCTCCACTAAAGTAACAGGTAAACTCAACCCCAACATTTCATCTTGGAAAATCTGTGATTTTGTTGCTAGGGCTGGACATAAGCTGTAGCTAATAGATGGTTTTCCTGGCACATTCCTTACTCCTGACCTGGAGCTGCAGGGCTGCATCAGCATTTTCATAGATACGCCGTGCTATTCCCCCATTGCTCAGGGCCATTTTCTCCAGGAATTTATAACTGACATCAAACCCGAAGCCAAGGCAGAAAAGAGCATATTTCCCATTGATTGCTTTCTGAATGTTTTCTTGAATTACTTCCACATTTCTCTCACCTGTAGGTGAAACAAAAACACCGTTGTGGGTTTGGGTCTTTACAAGTACAAAAAGACTGAGCAGGTTAATGGAGAATTCTGCCTGAGGATTTTAAAAATAATTCAGAATAAAATACTAAAAAGATAGGGGATAGAATGCTGGTAATTGAATTGGAAATGAAAGCACGACTCTGCATATGGAGTGCCAGAACATGATTCTCCCCCTTAATGACTAGGTTCTACTGATGTTGTCATGGCTAAGTGCAAAATATTTTATAGGCTTAGAGGGCCAGAGGAGGTTTTTAGTACAGAAGGGACACACATTACAAGTTAACAATACGAGGGATTGATACACTTCATCAAGCATTCAAAACACAAGTACCATCCATAAAAATTATCTGTGTCAATTCAGAGAAGAATGGATTGGTTAATGGTGCAATGCCAACAAACTGCCAAGGAACTCAGCCATGCTTTTCTCCCAGCTCCTTTGTGTGACAGAGGGAAAATATTTTCACACCATCATCTTACCCCATTTGAAGAGCTGCCGACGGTCATGTATGGACAGCTTCCCCATCAGCATTTCCAGGCAGAATCTGTCACTGCCTGTAGCAATATCATGGCAGCAGCACAGATTTATCCCTTTGAGCTGCTTTGCTATGGAAGACAGTGTATGCAATAATGCCTGACACCCTCCCCCCCTGATTTCCAACTGCTGGATGTGGGGAGCACTGGAGACTCACTCTGGCTGTGCTGGGGAGACAGCACTCTGAGCTGAATTTTATTTAAAAACCCCAACAAAATCAACAAACCCCAAAGCAGAATGACTCACACAATCTAAAAGGCAGACTGATCATATTAAGGGCTTACAGATGAATTAATATTGCTGGCCCTGGAGTGATGCTGGTGCCACACAAAACTAAGACATACCCCTGTTCAAGACAAGGGAGTTTGTGCCATTGTACCGGGAGTTGTTGCTTATGTCACCTGATATTTCAGTCTCAATCCTTTGGTTTGTGCTGTCACGGCTGATCACTAATTAAGACATGGCAAAGAACACAGAACAAGAAGCACCTTGAAATATCTCAAGTTTGAGGCACAGAGGGTGAAGAAGCACAAGCAATATCTCTCAAATAGGACTGTACACAGTATCTGCAAAATGTCCATGTTTTGTCTCTAGGTTTTACTTTTCTGTTTCAGCTATGCCTGGAGCATCTCCAATTCCCTTGATTTTATAAACTGGGAAGCCAGTGGTATGCAGCAAAACAATTCCCAGCTAAAGGATGTGCAGATGCAGGCAGGCAGGCTCTGCCATCACTCCCTACAGCCCTCAGCAGAGCTCTCTCATAATCCTCTCCAGATCCAGCAGTAGCTCAGCCTGAGTTTTCCAAAGCTCTTCTAAAACACAGGCTAGGTCTATCAATATTGGGATGCAAGTGCAAAAGAGAAAAAAAACCCACAGGAGGGAGGACTGAATGCAGCGTTCACTCACCAGAAGTGGGCTGGCCATCTGTCAGCAAAATAATCATGGAGACGCTGTGCTCCGGCAGCCCCTCGGCTCTCTCCAGCAGGCGCACGGCAGTCAGCAGGGCACCATCGATGTCTGTGCCTGCAATGAGAGCAGGCACCGCTCACCTAAACAGGAATCATCTGCACAGATTCCTGCCCTTCATCTGCAGAGGCCCCGCAGCCTTGTTTAAAGTTTTCTGCAGGAAGTAATCCTTCCAAGAGAGGAGGATTTAGGGACTTAGCCTACTGGACTTAATTACTGGGTGTTATATTGCAACGGCAGTGCTGGGGTATTCCTTTGGGAGTGCTTTCCACACATATGTCATGGGAAATACAAACATGTCTAGAGCCATTAAAAAGTGCTTAAGTAAACACACTGTCATCTGTTAACCTATGTTTAAGAAAAGTTTCCCTGCCTTGTATAAGAAGTCAGAGAAAAGAGCTGAGCATGGGTCGGTTTATTTGTGTCAGTGCTTGGGGTGAGGAAACTTCTGTTAATACTGACAGTGTAACATTAAAGGGAGACAGAGCCCTTGAAATGTGCTTAAAACTAAATAATAACACGAAGCACACTCACTGAGGCAGCAATTGAAATGCCACATGCCTGGTTTGCCTGTTTTATTTTTGTGGCATGGCTTACAAGTGAGTATAACTCTGGGTGGTTTGTTTTTTTTTACAAGGGGACACTTGATATAAAAAGAAAAAAAAATCAGCAAATTGCTGTCAAATGTTGAGTACATTGCCGTTTTTCTGTAGAAAGAAATGTGCTATCAAAGAATCTTGCAATTATCTCTATGATAAAAATTGGAAACAAGACTTTGTGGCTTGTATGTTTCATAGATGTGCTGTAAGTATCTCTTATATATTATATATATCTATATCTATCTCATAATGTAGTCACCAGTCTGTCCACTCACAGGCTTTCTTTCCCACTCACCACTTATAAGTCTTAAAAACTGAGTTGCTCTGTAAGCACTGGTGGTAGCTCTGGGGCACTACATAAGTAATAAAAATAATTATTTTCTAAGCGATTCATTCTGCTGGGTGCATATTTGTGGCTACGAGCACGTGTACCTCCCCTGGCAGTGAGAGTTTGCACCAATGCTGCAGCACTGGCCACGTTCTCCTCAGTGGCTGGAAGCAAAGAGCTCTTCCACTCCACAACTTTGTTGTTGAAGGTGATAAAGCTGAAATGATCTTCTGGGCGGAGGTCCTGCAAAATCTTCAGCAGGGCATCCCTTGTCTGTTCCAAGGATAAAACAATAATTTTGATTATTTCCACTTCTTTGCCAGAACTAGGATTGAAATTGCAGTGTGATAAGGGGGTTCTCTACAGCTCTGTTTCAGATGCAGCCCTGTGCCTTTATTAAACCCTAATGGTATGTTTTAGGTTGAGACCATTAGAAATAGACAATTCACTTACAGACACAAAATCTAACCTATGAGGGCTGTAGAGGGCTTGTCTGCTCTCAAGCAGAGCTACGTACACAGTCATCAATAAATACAAAAAAGATAAATTAACTCTCTAAGCTTCATTAAAGAAAAACTTAAAATACAAAAAGGTCTGCAAAGATGCAGAAATCTCTCTCTGCCTCAGGGTTTAGTACCCATAAAAATAACTAGGTCAGACAAGTGTTACTCTTTAATAACTTCAATCTGTGCATATGGATTTTCAAGCATTTCTATAAGTCTGAACATTTTGCTGTGTACAAAACCAGTGTGGGTTTCCAATGAGAAATTCCCAGTTGCTTCCTCAGAAGGCTGGGGGGTGTGACTGCTGCTAACAGAGGTCATGCTATGCTTGGAACTACCTGTTCAATTTTTCTGCCTGTCATGGAGCCACTTCGGTCTATAACAAAGATGACATTTTTGGGAAATACTGGCATGTCTTGGGGTGCAAAGTAATGGACAAAATACCCATTGACAATCTGAAATACAGAATGTGAAATCACCTATAAAAGTACATCTAAAGAAATAAAGAATAAATCTTAACATTCTGGCATAGTCAGAAGTAGGGAGCCTGCTCAGCATTCTGTTCTTCTCGATAAGCCCAAATCAAAGAACTTAAATTAAAGAAAGTAAAATGTATTTCCTAGCTGTAAGCAAGACTGTCCGTAGAGAGAAAATTACCAGAGAGCAGCATGCATACATATATATAAGACACCTCAGTGCCATATGTATGATAGATGCATATTATCACTGTGTATCACATTACCTCTATCATTACCTAGGAGCACATCTCTGCTGAATGACTGTGGCTGCCACCTTTTAGCATACCCATGTATACTTCATTAATGGAATTATACTGAAAATATTTTATTTTGTTCCCTAGAATATGCATTGCTTCATAAACACTTTTTAAGTTCCTGCTCTACTTAGTTATGCCTCTGTCATCACAAAAAACAAAGAGACCAAGCATCATTTAAAGTTATATAAATCACACTCCTCTAAACTTCATTTACAGGAAGCCACAAAATCATTTTAGAGGAGGCAAAATAATAATAAAAAGTGTAAAGAGATATCTATGAAATAACAATATAGATTTGGTATTTGAATAAAATTTGAAAGATTGTTTTTCCTCAGTGATCTGTTCTTGCAATATACCTGGTGTCTCTGGGGATTTACTGAATCTCACCCTCAGTTCCTGCTGACCCTAGATTAATGGAAAGAGCTTTCCCTGTCATTCTTGGTGTTTCAAAGGAAATGTTGCTGCTGTGCTGATTGTACGTCACATATCTGTGATCTGAAAGCATTTTCATTTCTGGTTTTTTTACCTGAATTTCGCCTGCAGTGGCTTCTCTCTTAACATCATAACGCACAACAAAATCACCATTGAGGAGTGTTTCATCAAGTTCAGAATTTTTCTTCTGTTGATCTAGAGTTGGCTTAAATGAAATATGAGCCTGCAAAGCAATCAGAAGGAAATATTTAAAGCAATATAACTTAGAGCTGCCACTGGCAGCAACCTCTGTCAGCTGCTGCTTTACCTTGGTTTCGTTCTGCACTTTGGTGAGTGCCTCAGTTAAGTCGTTTGTCATGAATGTGCTGTCTGTCTCCAAGAAGTGAATGCCCTGGGGCTCGAAGATGTGCACGTCGATCTGGCAGTGGAGAAGAAATCAGCATCAGCTTCTCAGAGGGAATATGGCTGTGCCAAAACCCACAGCAATGCTCCCTACCCAGCTCACCTGGAAGTGCTTAACGAGCTGCTTGGGCTGGACCTTGATGAGCAGCTCATACTTCCCCATCTGCCGCTTCAGCAGCTCCTCGTAGGTCAGCTCAAATGTGACTTTGCTGGTGGCTGCGATGTTGACGGACACATGGAACTGCTCCAGCTTTCTGTCTGTAATTCTGGGAGGGAAGAAAAGGGATTTATCTCCTGCAGGGAGGATTTCCTTGTAGTGGCCAACAGTTTGTGAAGTGTGCGAAATAAAGGCCAAGGAGCTACATGGGATAAAAAAAATTAGTAGCAGTAAATATTGTTCATCATGGCGAGGATTTTTTACGCTGCAGGTGATATTATGTATACCATATATATTACATTAATGGGTGCAAGCTGAGAAATGGTGCAGAAACCCCTGCATGCCTCAGGCTGAATACCTGTAAAGCACAGATTAAACAGACCCTGTGACATCTGTTCAAGTGCCATGCTCCTCTGTGCTTGCAAGGAAGCAGACTCAGCATAGAGCATCATCCCAGTATGGTAAGGTACACTTGAATGATGGGGAGCCAGGCTGAATGGAGATCTGAGCAACCTGAAAGGTGTCCCTGCCCATGGCAGGGGCTTGGAACTAGATGATCTTTAAGGAGCCTTGACCCTGAGATTAGCTCAATTTGTCTGAGCATGGTGCTAGTAACACCATGGTCAGTTCAATCCCTCTGTGGACCATTCACTTAAGAGCTGGACTTGATGAGCCTTGCAGAACCCTTTCAAGAACATCCTGTGATCTGGGATTCAGTGATCCTATGACAGCAAGCCTCAAGGCACTGCTAAACAGGGATGCTTCCTACTACAGCCCATTGCAGGACCATCTATAAATCATATATATATGAATTTATATATATATGTTTAAAAAAAAAAGGTATATGTACAAAGACACACTGTCCCTCCCCCAAGAACCCAAGATTGCTTGTCACATTTGTCCCCACTGTCTCCAGGGTTTAATCTGTCCCAGCCAAACAGGAAGCCAAGGAGGGGTGTTGGAGCAGCCTTACTCAGAATAGCAACATACTTGACGAGGCCAGCACTCTGTCCTTGTGAGACTGCCGTGTCGTACTCGTTTTGAGCAGCAGCCTTCTCCTTTATTATTCCTGGGTATACTTCACCATCAATGGATCTGTTTGATTGCCATAACAATTAATTAGTATTAGAAGGAATGCACCAGGGAAAGGAACTCAAGAGAAGATTTTTGTGGCTTTCTGGGAATGAGCAAGGGACACAGTTTCCTCCCAAATCCCTGCCCACCCAAGAAGATGCCAGGAGCCACCACCACCACACAACCCTTGTCCTTGCTGAGTCTTGAGGAGGCTGGAGCAAGAGAAACAACACCACTGAGCATGTCTGTCACCCACCCTGTGCAGCAGGCAGCCTGGGCACCTCTTTTCTATTTAGCTGCCTACTACTTAGCCCCACAGAACATTTTTGCAGAGAACCCTCTTTGTGCTTTGCCCAGCAGCTCCTGAGCAGAAAGATGAACCCCCCCCCAAGCTGCCTCCTTGACACCACAGGTAAGGACTGGGCCTACATGGAGAAGTTGGTGATAAAGGCTGTCTTAGGTAACTCCACTTCAAAGGTGGCCTCTCGGGACTCATTGGCTCGGTTGACAATTCTGCTGGTGATCACAGTGTGAGCAAATCGTGATGTGACCTTGCAGTCCACGTGGAGGCTGTAGATTTCAATAGGAGGCTGGAAAAAAAATAATCAGACTGAGACAGAAACACCTGAGTTTTGCTCCCAAGCCATCCTTATCCAGATGATGCTCTTGGAAAAGTTTGATAAAGGAATGAATAATTAGAAAACCTGGCTGGAGCTGGGGAGGAGATTGTTCTGGAGCAGTCTACTTATTCCCTTCTCTGCAGCCACAGCCACTGTCCCATGCAAAACCTGCAGCTACATCTGCATTCTGCTGTTCCACAGAAGCTTCTGTCAGATCTTTTTCCTGCCTTGGGGTACAGTGAAGCTGCTGCTGCATCACCCAGTGCATTGGCCAAGATTTTCCTCAGGAAGATCAGAAGCCTGTTTAAGCCTGATCCAGGGAAGGCCCCTGTTTTTTGTGAGCCTGTTTATTTGCTCTCCCAGCTGTTGACTTTGCTGCCTGTTTTCCAGCTTGGTATCTTGTGTCCCACAGGATGTTTAGCAGGCTTGAAACCTTGCATGGGCCTCCCAACCCCTCACTGGTTGCACAAGCAGAGATGCCCTTTGAGCACTCATGTTTCTTCTGGTCTGGTTCTTCCAGGACCCCTGATTCCCAAAAGAGGAGAACACCATTCTGGAGCTGCCTGGAACACCCCAGAGGGTGGCTGAACTGAGAACTGCCTGGAGCACCTGCCTCCATGGACACCTCCTTTTGCATTTGGGGGGTCTCTCTAAAGGTAAACCCATGTTCCAGCAATGGCACTAAGAAAACTGATCTGGGCATCACCAGCCTCACAACAGTCCAACAGCTGATTAAAATAAAAAAGCCCTCAGCATCAGAGCATATCATTGCACTTCTGTTTTTATTTTTCCAGCCTCCAAGTCTTTTGAATAGCTAATTGATCTTTAGCCATTTTGATAATTAATCTCCTGTACTTTGCTTACCAATTAATATCATCCAGCAGCCTCTTTTCAGTTAGGATACAGGCTGAAATTCATGTTTGCTGCCCTGCCATACTCAAACCTGCCCATGGCACATTCAGAGTGAGGTTTTGCCATAAGGAGCACCGAGCCCCAAGCTGTGGCTCCCTGGGGCAGTGTAGGCACATGGTGGCCATTGCTGCCCACTGAGGATCTTTCCAGCACAGGTGGAGCTTGTCCTGTGCAAAATTTGCCTGAGGCAGAATCTACTCTGCTGCCACGTGCCCAATGACGCTGCAGGGAGGAGACCCTGCATCTCCTGCACCCACCCAGCCCCAGCAGCATTTCAGGCTGTGGCCAGCACACACCAGGGATCAGTGGGATGCAGCATGGGGAGAAGCTTTGCTGTGCCCCTGAAAGAAGCAGAGAGGACCAGCCCCAGACATGTACCCAAAACCAAAGGCACTGTGGGCCCATACACCCCATCCATGGCTTCCTGCAGAACTCTTGGCTGCCCCTGCAGCAGCCACAAGGCCTGGCCCTGCCCCCAGCACTCGCCAGCTTTTCAGTTCCACTTCACACTTTTCTGAGTAGGCACAATGGACAGAGAAACCTTCTGACTTAAAGCTTCCTCTTCCTCTCTAATACTGATATTTTTGCAATGTCACCAGTCGCCACTGTGATGGTACAAAACAGAGTTTCCACCTCCACACAGTGCAAATAACTTTCTACTTATCTCTTTCCCATTTCATCTTTATTATTAAACACTGATCAGAAACCTCCTGGCATTGCATAGTGCTTGCTTGGTTTTTTGTCAAGATCCAGACCTCATCCCATGGCCAAAGCAGAGCTACTGATCTCTCAAATCTGGTATCTTATCTCAAAGGAAGAGCATGATCAAACACATCTGCAAGTGCCTCCTGCTACATTTGTACTATAACAGCCCAAACAAACAACCAAAAAGACCTTAAAAGGATCCAAAGCTCTAAAATCTCAACACAATCCACCCAATTCTCCCTGGGAGGTGGTTACCAGAGGAGTTACCTGCAAAACCTGGCCAGTTACCACGATACCACCACATCAGCAAACGAGATATTGATAATAAAAATAGAGCAAATACCTTCTGGTCAATAGTTTCTGTTAATACTATGAGTGAGGAAAAGACCATCAATGCAAGCAATGTTCTCTGCTCCATTTTGGAAAAAACAAATTTTCAAATGAAATCTCTATTTATCTTAATCAGTTAATGAGTAACTTGTACTTGGGGAAATCACGTAGACTTTGAAGAGACACAGAAATTTAATATTTACACATTAAACATAAGTAAAACTTGGACTTGTTTAGTGCTTATTCTTCCAACAGATCTTTGCTCTAAGCACAATTTTAATAAAAAATATTTAAAATTAAAGAAAATAATGCTTTATATTATTTTTTCATGAAACATAAAATTAAAACCTCTATATATTTTAAAATTAGATTTTACTGTATCATGTGAAATTTCTCAGGCAGACGATTTGGTCTGTGCAACAAGCTGCAAGAATCTCTACTATATTCCACAGTAATAATTTGAAAAGGCACATCCTTAACATTATCACAAGCCCTTTAGAGATTTGGAGGTTGCCAGGATGGGCATGAGATATTATAGCTGATGTCTTTCTCAACCTTTGTGCCTCCCTGCCCAGCTTGCCATGATCCTTGGTAGGTAATGTCATTCATCGTCACAAATTAACACAAAGATCCTGTGGAAATACAAGCATCTCTGTTTGCTTCATGCCTGTTTTACAAAGTGTCCATGTGCAGAGCAAGCTTCTAGTGGCCTTGGAGTTGCAAGGAGACATTAAAGCAGAGCTCAATATTGTATTACTTATCAGACATCTACAAGTTCACTACAAAGAATGTGCTAAGCACAGCTTGGTCTTACAAGGCTTATGCTTTGAATAACTCTTTTAAAAAATAAACTTCATTCCTCTCAGACAGATTGTTTATACTACTTGCAAATACCACATCCTTTATAGCAGGATATGTAAATATATATGTATTTTAAAAGGCAAAAATTTAAACTGCTATACATTTGATTAACTTGTACAACTCCTGTAATGCTTTAATCCCTTAAAATACACAGGATTAGACCCTTAGTGGCCAAAGAGCTGCAAGAGCCAAAGCTTTAATTAAGTGGATCTGTCATCAGTTCTAATGCTCATGTGTAAAATCACACAGATGTTAAAGAGCTGCTTTCACTGCACAGATCTAGGCTGCAGTGTCAGCTCTGCCCCTCACATTTTTAGATGAGGTCCACATTAAAAGACAGGAAGACCAAAAAAGATGCCCAGTCCTTATTGTCACAGTTGGAAGCAGCACAAGTAATTTAGCTTGACAACATCCTGCAAATAGAGCTGTTTGCCAAATCCCGCTTTTCTGGCAGATACCTTACTTGGCTTCCCTGTAGGATCTATGTGGGACACAGAGGTTTCTGTACATTATTAAATCATCACCAAGGTAGCCAAAGCAGGGTCTGAAATACAGCATTCCCCTGTCGTGGTACTCCACCTGCAAACCTGCAGGTCAGGCAGCAATAAAGACAGCAACAACAACATTTTGCCTCACTTGCCCCTCGCCACCATTTCTGTAACTATTAAACAACCTCCTCCCAACTTCTCAACACAGGTGAATTAAGGAGGGTTTGTTAAACCCAAAGCAAAGGCAGCTCTAACATTATCAGTGCAGGAAATTTTTCCACCATTATTTTTTTCTTGCTCTGGAAGGATCTTTACTGGGAAAAGGCTCTGCCAATGTACCTGTGAGGAGCCTGTGCTCCACGGAGAAATTGTGCCCACTAAAGTGAGGAGGTGGGGTCTGGGCTGCAAATAATTATCTTTTAAAGTGAAAAAAAAAAGGCAGGCAGTGCACCAGCAATATCTTTAAGGAAGCTTTCCCCTTAAAGACAAAGGATTTGCTTCTGCCTTGTATGTGAGCTCCTCTCCACAGCCTCTCTGGGATCTGTGTGGGCATTGTCACATTTTATCTGTCATGTGTTTGGGACACAAAAGCTGAACAGGATACATTTCATCGTGCACAGAGACTTTTTGCTTCTTGCCTCTTAATCAGGTCTAGCCTGTGTAAAATAAAAGTAATTTCTTTAACAAATATGGCATCTGCCTTACCATCCCTAGACATGGGGCAGAAACTCAGAGTGTGTGGGAAGCATGGAAGGTGCCCACAGAGGTTGCTCTGTATTTCAGCATAAATATCCAGCTTAGGGGAAACATTCTGGAGTTTGGAAGAAACAGGTTTGATGTTTAATGCAGCAAATCAAGAAGTAAGCAGCATTGAAGAAAACCAGCTCCCCCTCAGAGAGTGCCGGTGCTGTACAGAGACGCTCCTCGGGTTCTCACCTCCGTGGTAAGACAGGACATGGCGGCTGGCTCTGGCAGCTCACTTCTCACTCGGCCCAGTGGGACAGGAGGAAAAAGCCGCTGAGGTACGAGCTGAAATCCCTTCCTCGGTGCTGGGGCTCTCTAAGGGCCGGGCCTCTCAGCTGCGTGAAGGGAAATCAAAGCATTGCCGCCCTGAAGCGTGTGAGGGGAGAGATGCGATGGAGAACTGTGAAGGGGAACTGTGAAAGGGGGAGCCACGAGGGAGAAACCGTGAGGGGAAATCGTGAGGGGGAACAGTGAGGGGAGAGCCGTGAGCTGGAAGCCCTGAGCGGAGAGCCATGATGGAGAAACCGTGAGGGGGAACTGAGAGGGGAGAAGCCACCACCCTGTGCCATGCCGCCACCGAGGGCCCTCGCCAAGGTGCCACTGTAGGCAGCACAAATCAGGGTGAAATCTCCAGGTTTCTGTGCTACCCCTTTGATCAGCTCCTCCTCAGCTCCCTCCTGGTAAGGGCATGATGTGAAGAAATTGGACTGACAGACTGTGTCATCAGGGTGTTTTTTGCTTTGTATTTGACAGACAAAATCATCACCTATAGTGCCAAAGTGCCCACGGAATTAATCTGAGCTCCAACTGAAATGAGTCACGACAGTGTGCCAAGCTGAGTCCAACAACCTTTTTTTATTAAACAATTAGAGGAAACATTGTCCAGTACATAGAAAGAAAGCATGTAATAAAAATGAACATGGAAGTTTTACTCTTTGACATGAGTATATTCCCTGCTTAAGGACTTACAGTGGAAATTAGCTACTTGAGTCTACAGTGACTTTAGTGTAAGGAACAGAAATTTTGAAAAATGTTACAGCAATCATTTGGGTGAGACGTGTCCAGCTCCACTGTCAGCCAAAGACGCTCTTGGCTGGTTCATCCTTTGGTTTCTCAAAGACTGTTTCACCGCCTGTCCGAGCCCGGCTGAATACAGAAGGTGCTGCAGAGCCCATTTGTTCTTGGAAAAGAAAACCAGGAGAGACAATGACTGAAATACCACCCAAATTCGGGGAGCAGTAGTGCTGCTGAAATACATATATACACATTTGATAAATACTTTGCTTGTCCATCAGATGGCTGTTGTTCCAGAGGTGACCCTTTCACTTGAAAAAGGCAATTAAGTCAATATTTTACTCTGCTTAATTGCTTGCAATCAAGGAGACTTACCACACTGCCTCATCACTTGGTAGGTTTTGGATTTAATTTCCTGGTTTTTGGCAAGGTTTCCTCTGGCTCCTTTGAGGTCTTCTTCCTTCACTGGAGGACGCTTCTTTTTCACAGGGGCTGGCTAAGAAACAGACCCACACATCAGCATTTTGTGTTCAAAGAACAGAGGACAAAGCTGCCTCCACCCAAAGACTACAACATACAGAGTTGCTAACACAATATTTCACCTATTTCAATTCTGCGATTATATACCCAGCTACTTCAGATCTTCCCATGATCACAATTTCACTGCCCTTCCCAAAATCTGCTACCACTCTTAATGTTCTGAAATTGTCTTTCTATTGGACAGTCTTTGAAAGAGCAATGGACTGCTTAAAAAAAAACAACTTAGATTTTTTTCTGTCCAGCCCTGCCTGCTCATTCTGCAAGTACTGATTGATAATTCAAGAACCTGTCCAATATTTGGAAGGGAAAAATCACTTTATTACTAAATTTGGCTTGTGCCTCAGTGTACTTACTACTTCTTTGGGAAACTGGTCAGAGTTTCCAAACCTGGACTTGCCTTAAGTTGGAATAAACACTTGACCCATAGCTAATAATCTTAAATTTAAGGAACAAAAGCGTCTGAGCACTCAACAGGGCTCTCTACTGAACACATCTGAAGCACTGGACTTGGAACCCAAAGAAGGAGAAGGAAAACTAATACAGAAACAGATGCATCATCAGGTGGTGCATTTCAACAGCCAAGTACTAATCTGTTTACACTTTATCCCATGACAAGGAAATAGGGATAACATTGCTTCATATCAGCCTACCCCTATTTTAAATTAGCACTCCACAGTCAGACACAACCTCACTCTGCAGCAGCTAACACCAGAAGCATTCCCTTATCAGTTTATTATTTCATGGACAGATTTTCAATGTCCCACCTGGCAGCCCTTGTGGCAAGATTCAGGGGCACAGGGATATGATTTTGAGGAACAGGGATATGATTAGGAGGAACAGAAGTCTCCCACGCTCCAACTCTAATAGATTTACACACTGAACATCAACAAGAAACTTCTCTGACCATTACTACACACACAGAGCTTCTGATATTTGGGTTCTGCCAGTGGTGGAGCCCACTCAGGCACTTCCAGGCACTGCCTGTGAGGCTAAAAACAGTCGTGGAGGGAAACAAATCCCTCAAGGCCTACAAATGGCTGGAGCAGCGAGTCCCAGGGAGTTTACAGAGACAGCGCATGCATGGCAGGCTCTTGGATGGGTGAGCTGGCTCCACTGGAGCCTTTAGCATATTTTCTGCTTCCTGCAAATTCCTGGGAATGCTCAGAATAGCTCACTGTCAATCCCACTTGCTGGTGTTGTGGGAAACAAAACATTTATGAGATCTCCAGGGAAAACACTCATGAGTAGCCAGAGTAAAGGGGGAGGAAAGGGTGGCAGCAAACCCTTCAAAATTCACAGCAGCTTGTGCATGGTTGTTCAGCTGGTGAACCAAACGTCTCCACAGCCAGGGAGTCACCTGTCCCTCTGCAATGACAACTGGCACGTGATGGGAACAGTCCCTCATGCCCATGGCAGCATCCATAGGCAACCAACTCAGGAAGGGAAAAAGCCCCTTGCTTTATCAAGAGAAATGTAAAATCTGCAAAGGTCCTTCACCCATTCTTGGCAACAGACAGTAACTGTGAGGCTTCTTCCCACTGGAACAATGGAATTCTTAGGACTGGGTGAGGAAAGGTGGCACTTGAGATACACAAAGATACAGCCAGGCTGAGCAAAGCTCTTGAATGTCACCCAGTTATTTTAAAATAAACTACCTCATGCTTTGATCACAGAGGGTTTTCCAGCAGGCCAGTTGCTGTGGATTAGTTGGTCCCAGCTGAAGAGCAAAGCTGATGCACAGAGAGGTTACGGTGAGCCTTGGCCAGCAGCTGCCACTGTCACAGCCCCACCACTGCTAACTGCTGCCAGAATTTGTGAGCAGGGTTTGCCAGGAGCCATTCCTAGTGTGCAGCCTGTGCTTTATCTCCTCCTGGCACAACTGAAATTGTGCTACTTTACAAGACATACAACTGGGTTCTAAGTCCCGTTTTCTTTGGAGTAAAGAAAATCAGCTGAACTGAGTTACTCTGTGGCTGAAGAACTGTGCTGTCCCTACTGTCTCTACTCCTACTCTCAATCCCACCAATCCTGTAAAACTCTCATTCTGATGAGAGCTCTCTGCCTGGCACATGCAGCTTGTGTTGCAAATGTAACATTTACATGAAACCTCACCACTTCTGAGCACATTTCAAGAGCACGTTGAAACACTGATTATTGGGGAATGCATTAAAGACAAACCATTAGTTATAACATGAATATAAAGGTAATATAAAATATAAATTATTTTACACAAAATTTCAGTTTCAAATATCTTATCCTAACAGTTATAATTTTCAGTCACACTCTTTTCTCCTGCATATTAATACACTAAACTTTACACAGTGACATTTCAGCACAGCCACCTCTTTTCAAAACAGAATTTCAGAATCACTGTCTGAGAATGTGTATTGGAAAGGCAGAGATTCCTTCTTTTGTGAAACATCCCAAAGCAGAGCAGGGGAAAGGACTTTTCCCTTTCTACATAAATAAAAATATTTAAGGTAAACCAGAACATTTAAAGTGATATTAATTAACCATGTAGAGAGCAGCTGCTTTCCTTCTTCACCAAATAACCATCCCAAGAATGTACTTGTTAAAATATTTTAATCACACAAGTCACAGAGCAGAAGAGTTGAATTCACTAGTTAACAAGAGGAACTCGCTAATAAGCTTTTCCAAGCAAAGCATCCAAACCAGCCCCAGGTGTGCCAGGCGCTGCTCCGAGGGCAGGCAGCGCACAGATGTCCCCGTACCTGTGACATAACTGCGGTGATCCCTCGCTGAAATCCCTCCCAGGTCGCTCCCGACTTTGATTAAATCCAGCCCGTGAGCTCTGCGAGTGCCTGTTGTTTTCGTGGACTTATATAGAGCATCCGAGTGGAGTCATGGGCTGGGTCATGTTCCCGAAGCAGCGCCGGGATGATTCAGGCCGCGGGAGGCTCTTGGGTTTATTCCTGGCGATGACTCGGGCGTGCAGGATTCACCGGGCTGGGCTGACAGGGGCAGGCAGCTGCGGCAGCGGGGCGAGGGGAAGCCTGGTCCCTACAAAAACACTTCCCGGGGAGTCCGCTGGGGCTCTATTTATAGCTTTAAAAAAGCTTTAAAAGGCAAAATGTTGTTATGGACACGAAATGGAACCCTCTTAGGGAAAAAAAAAAGAGTGGGCATTGCTTTCCCAGAATAACGAAATACGTGCTCTCTAAAGATGATATAAATTTAATGTCCAAAGTATAACTCTGCCCTGAATCACTTTTGCACGGGGATCTTTAACAGAAGAGAATTTTGTGTCTTTTGGAGAGTTAATAAAGCAGGGTATGATTTTACCCTTACAGCTCTACCACTGATCATGCTTTGGTGCCAGCTCTTACACAACTGAGAGTTGAACTTTCAACTTTCCAGCACTATTAGCAAGTTTAACCATTTCACCCACATCTGTACAGGAACAGTTTGCTCAGACACGGATAAACACGGTGTTCCCCACTGCACTTGCAGCCAGAAGTAAAACCTTTCCCAGAAGCTTTAATATTTGTTCTCTATAAACAATTTTTTAATTAAGTAAAGCCCTACCACCTCTGAGCATGAATTCCATTTTTCATTACTGGAAGAGGTTTGAGTGAGATTGTTTCCGTTTTAGATTTTCTACATTAAATCTTTACATTAAAAAAAAAAAATCAGCTTCTGCGACTGTACTCAACACCTGCAAAGAATCAAGACTCCAGTCAGGTGGGTTGATGTGAGAGGGGCAGGCATGGCAGACCTCCAAACACCTTCCACTGGAGAGATCATCTGTTGCAGTTCTGCCCTAGCCTTTCCTCAGGCTCTGCCAGAGCTTTTAGGGTACAGAGAAGCACAAGAGGTCACAAAGAATTTGTTTTCCACAATGAAAACACGACACTGAACCACAGCTCCAGCGTTGCATGAGCAAGACTGTGGGATCTGTCAGCTGTGAACTACTCACCAGTCCTCCCAGCGCCCAATCTGCCTTTAAGCTGAACTCTTTCCAGGCCTGAGATCTTCTCCTTTATTGCAGGAATTATTTGTCGGCTAAGAAGCTGTTTGGATATTACATACTTAGCTATTCCTCACTATTTTATTCCACTTTCTATTTTAAACCTATGTCTTAGTAACCAAAGGAAGCATTTCTGCAGAGCAGCAGTGCCCTTAGTAGGCCAAAAAACCAGAATAGAACATTGATTTCAGAAAAAACCAATTTCTTTTTTCTACTGCACATAGTAACAGTTCTCTACTAAGATGTTCCTCTACAGTCCCAGAAGCATCACTCTTCTATCTGACAGGAAAATAACATTCTGCGTGTTTAAACAAATATTTATAATTCAAGACACTGAACTATTATTTTCCCTTCAGCTTTCAAAATTGCTTCAGTTAATTGGTACTGCATATTCCTCACTCCAAAGCAACTGAGTTGTGCTTTCATAGCAATTTAATCTTTACAAACAAAATCAAACCACTCGAATGTTGCTTGCCATTTGGGGCAGGTGAAGTGCTTAGAGCGACAGGCAGCACATCCTGAGGTTTCTAGAACATCCCCAAAGCCTGGAGAGTTCTGTTCTCTCAATTACATTTCCTAAACCAACACTCAACAAGGGGCACAATCATTTTCTTGCACAGATTATGGGCTATTTTTCCTCACAAAGAACCCAGCCCAAATCTACAGTTACTTATATTTTAGAGTAGAAATCCTGTTCACCTGGTTTAGGTCCTTGAGATCTGTTAAATGGGACATGAATGACAATGGAACAAGATGGCTCATTTTTCTAACAATGGCTATTAAAAATACAAGTTTTAATCCTCCACTGCAACAGGAGTTGTGGAAAAAGGAGGAATGGTTCCAACTGAAATATGGTGATGACCATAGAGAATGCAGTGAATGCACACATGGCTGCCACTGTGGTCTCCAAATCTCAAGGAAGATTTGACTTCCCCTCTAAGAAAGTGCTAACAACCCCTCAGGGGACTGACACTTGGTAGAGTGAAGATTATACTCTGAATTCCCTGTAAGGGTGCAGTGGGTATGGGACTGCTCGGATGTGGTAGATGGAAAGTATGAAAATAATAGGGAAATGTTACAGAGGAGTTACAGAGGCAGGATTGACTCCATACTGCGCAGCTCCAGCCCTGAAAAAAACCTTCAGGATAAGGATCTGAGAGAAGCCTGCAAGGATTCTTAAATTTGTAAACAAAACTTGCAGCTTAAGAACAGTGGCTCTTCCTGATCAAATGGGACTAGCCATTAAGGTAAACGAATATACTGAAATTAAAATCAACATAACAGGGCACACAATTAGAGCTGAAGTTAAAATCAAGTAGCAGAACTTGCTTCCCACAAGAGCGCATCATAAACACTGACACATGCACTTTGAAACATAACAAGTATAAAAACAAGTTTACAAATCTGTAATAAGTCAAACTTTATTGTAAACCATTATACAATGTAATTACATCAGATACCCTTAAAAGTTTAAGGTAACACCACTGATTAAACAATATGGTCCAAACAGAGGGCAGCAGAATACAGCTGTTGGTTTTGCTCACATTGGCTATACTCTGAATTTACTTACAAACAAACCCCACATTCAGTTTGAGATGGATATCCACACAAGACAAAAACACCTACAAAAGAGTCCCTTTTTTAAAGATACTGCAGTTTTACTTTGTAAAACCATAGTAGTCATTTTCAGTAATTGAACTGGAAACTTCACCTAAAAAAGTTTGCACGCCTATGCTGTAGATGTACTCTGACTTGGTGTGGCTGAATTTACTCGCTTTCACTACTGGTTTCTCCTGTAAAAAGCACAGCAAAGTTGCAAACACGGGTTAGTCAAGCACAGTGGCAGAGATTCCTTGTGATGCTCAGCTCTGAGCAGAGCAGGAGAGCCCAGGCCCCCCTCCCCAGGCTCGGCAGGGATCGGAGCAGACACCTGCCCGAGGGGATCACTTTGCATTGCTCTAATTTGCAACTCAGTTTCTGAGTTTTCCCTGAAGAAAAGCTATAGTACATTTTAGTTAGCAACATTAACAGACAGCATTCACCTACTTAAAGTAAGACAAGGGGACCTGAACATATTGAAGCTAGAACTTGGAAACCACATATTAAGACAACACCAGTGTTTTAAGTTTATGCAGATGTGTCACAGGTCAGATACTAGGAACAGTTAATGCATTTAGGTTGACCACTCATGGTAGATTCCACCTTCACCAGTATTTCTGTGCCTCTTCTCTAAGTTATAATCCCTTTCTCTTACTTTGGCATTCACTACACAGCTTATTTGAATTAAACAGAATCCTATTTTCTAAGCACAGCCTGAATTAAACCTTTGCCAGGAGCTGTCCTGAAGTACATTTGCCAGGCAGAAATCTGAGTGACAACTGGAGGATAATGCAAACGTGATGTTGCAGTGTCACTACTGGATCAACTCAATGAAAAGTCCATTTCAGACTGCACTGCTAATGCATTTTAACAAGTGGTAAGACATAGTGAAGCACTAAGCACACACTCCCTTCTCACACATGCAAGCCTGTCAGACAAAAGGACTCGTCCAACTCATAATTACTGCAAGAATTCAAATTTTTACCTTACAGAGAGGAAAACTGCCAGTTGTACATTTTCCATCTCTTTCACAATGATAACAAAGAATGTGTAGAAAAAAGAGGAAGATTTTTGTTATTTAGCTAAAATTCTGAATAAAATTATTGTCTTAGTAGAGAAAGTAATTTTTTCCCCTCTGAAGGTTGCTCCTCCTGTTACTATTTAAAAAATACTTCTGTGTCTTTGGATCACAGTGCTTTACTACATCAACTTGCTAGGCATATCTAGGTCTCACATCAAGTGACATTTAAGCACTTAAGACATGAAAAATTAGGCATTCAGAACCTTTGCTAAAACCACCTTCAAGAAACAGCTCCGTAGTGCTTTATACTATTTTGTACTTGGTCAATAAGCTTGAGGTCTGCTCAACACAAATATTTTTACATGATTAAGGCCATAATTTTATACTGACACTTCACAGACTAAACATGAGACTAGAATAATTTTGCTAACTGAAGTAACTGGAGGAGGGAAGAGGAAGATAAGATGCAAGCTCATACAGTTAAAGCACATTGCGCTGCTCAGTTATCTCAGCTGGTGAGGACAGCCATGGCTCTGCACTGGGGTGTAGCACATGGTCAGCAGCTTTAGTTCACTATCTGAAATAGAACAAATCCTATGCTAAAAAAAATAAATGCTGACAATTGTGACAAGATCCAGTCCTAGCTATTAAATCTACCTTTGGAAAAGTGAGCTGCAGGAGACTATTCTGTTGGTGAATTCCTTGAAGTACTGTGCTTTTGGAGATCTGTGCCTGCCCAGTGGCCAACAGCCAAGAGAAGATGCGAGTCACACAATCAATAAAAAACCCCCAAACCAGAGGCAACACTGATTAGGGACATTTCCCCATCCCCACCCCCCATGTCAAAAGAACTCGGGTAAGTTTCCACTGTCATTAGTTTCTAGATTTAGTCTAAAGGAAACACTAGTACTGTAACTTATTGCAGTTCTTACGTTTCAGAGCACAGTAACAAAGGTCAGCGGCTCAACTAAAACCTCAGGTGTGGTAAATGTCCCTCTGAGGTGTCAGAGCATCGTGTCCCCTCAGCAGCCACTGGGAAAAAGGATGCTGGAATAGAGAAAGTAAGCACGGGAGCGCACAGTTCTGTATTTACTAAGGCCCAGTTAAGTGGTCTGGATAATAAATCACATTAAGACCTAGTAAATCTATAAAAAGATGTAAAAAATCTTAAAAACTTCTGAGCAGTTTTCCAATGAAACTGGTTTAAGGCTTGGAATTTTTCTGATGTCCAGATACTGCAACAGATTTGCATTTAAGGTCTGTTGTCACCTCTTTGACACATCGCCTTGTCCTGCACAAGGTTTAGCTAAGCAAGGAAAGCTGTCAGGAACAATTATTTAGAAAATATGCAAAGCAAAAGGACGTCACTGAAAACATGTCTGCTAGGTTTCAGATCACTATGTGTTCTCAATTATCAGAAGAGACACTGAAAATCCCAGAAATGCTGTGGTAACAACTGCACTGTACCCCTTGGGCTTGTTCTTTTACTACTGAAGGATAATGAGACTTTATGGAAATTAAATAGGAGAAATTTTGTTGTTGTTGTTGTTAAGCACATTAAGTAGAAGATTGCTTTTCCAACAAAAAACAAGGGATAGAATTGTATTTGCAATATTGTAGCACAACTCCTTCTATCAGATGAGAGTCCTGTACTGCAGGCCCTATAATAGGAAAAGTATCAGAAATGTTCCATCTCTTTTGGGTAATTTGAGAGGTATGCACAAGAGACTTGCAGAAACAGAAATAATTAATCATCCATAGATATTCATCTCACAAATAAGTTATCACAATGGATTTTTGTTATACACTAAAGTGCACCTTTGTTAAATACACAAACACCACCTCCTACTGAAAAAGGTATTTTCAAATTATGTGGTCAAAAGTACATACAGGACTGCATTTTTTTAGTAGTATTTGGTGACTTCAGCAGTGACAGAGAGCTTTTCCCTTTGCAATCCCTTTGTCTAAAATCAGGAGACAGGATAAATAAGATTTTCACTACAAATCTTTTGACCTGTTCTGCACAAATAGGGAATGGTACCCTTTTCTCTGATAAAGAGAATCTTTAAATACAACTGTATGAAAATATAACTTAAATATAAAATAGTCAGATAGATTTGAGAAGACTTGGAAAAAAATCTTTGTTCCACCTATTAGTTCCATAGGTACCCGGTAGCAAGTAAACATTTGTACTTAAAAAAATAATGTTAAGTTACAGCTTGTAACCATAAACTATTCTGCTCTAGGAATTATGCTGCAAAAGCCAGTTTTAGTAATAAAACACAGTCCTTTAACACAGTCAACTCTGATGCCTTTTTGAGAACTCCTTACACTGTCCCATCATTAACTGAAAGTGAGAATTCTGCATCTGTTCTCTCTGATCTTCTCTGACACCTCCCACATGATCCTTAGTGACCCATCCATTTTCCACACACGATGAGGAGACATTCTTGCATAATTGGTCAGTGTGTTTGTAGTGCAACTGTACTGGAGTCTTCCAACTGCTCTGCCTTGGAAGGTAGACTTTGCTTCTAAGTCGGTTTGTATGAAAAGGGAGATGCAATTGCAACATTAAACCCCACTGACAGAAGTTTTTGCCATGAAACCTGCAAGTCCACAGGCCAAGGAATGTGTCATACGGGCAGACCAAAGCGATGCTTCTTCTTCTTGATGGGCTTTAAGTTGGTCAGTCTGCGCAGGTCCTCCTCAGCATCCGACTCCTCCATCTCATCATCTGCTGAAATAAGGATCTAAAAACAAATTACAGCTTCTGAGCACATGGAGCAGTCACTCTCCTTCTCCTTCTTCTCCTTTCTACTTTTGAACTTTTACTCTTTAAGCTTGCAAAGCACCTTATTATTTGCTCAGAAAAGAGCTTACAGGACACAATTAGGATTTACTGCCACACTATCAAACATCACTGTACATCCCATTGGAAACCTCCAGTAAATTTTGAAGAAGGATAGATGCATTTTAATCTCACTACAACCACTGACTCTCAACACCAAGAGTGATGCCTGAACAGTGGAAGCAGCTTGAGAGAATATTTAAGGTCTTGATCCACATTACCTGGCACACTCCATATAAATAGCACTGTTTATCACACAGAAAATGACATTAACTTATTTTATAAAGCTAAACCAACTCACCTTCAGAGAAATCACACATCTTTCAGCTGAACTAAAAATTGCTTACTTAATGTAATTTAGAATAATGTTATGCTAAGGCAACTATGTAAATAATTTTCAAAAGTCAGGTCAGTTGCCTCCACCAGCTCTCTCTCTCACTTTAAGCTATTAACCTCTCTTTGAATTAGATTTGTCTATTAGTTTTGTATTCCCTGTGAGGTTTTTTAAGAAGCATTTGCAGCACAGCTCACCTATGGCATTTACTTATATTATTGTGTCTTCCTGCCCATCTGGAAGGAAATTAACTGCCAGAGTGGTCCAACAATGACTTTTTCCTTAACTAGTTCTCAACTGCCAATGCTAGGAGCTACTGCTAGAGGTACACACTCAGAAAATCAAACCTTACTTGACAGTGCTACAATGAAATCAGTATCAGGAGGGATGAACTGGATTAATATTGCATTAATTGCAATAATTAACTCTACATACTTCTGACTCTGACTCTTCATGTGATGCTGCTCTCCTGTATCGGACTTTACTTCCATTTCTTGAATCTTGTCCTGCTTCCTTTTCTTCAAGTTTAGCTTTTGTCTTCCCTTTCTTCATAAGGAAATTATCTACTACCCAGAACATTAGTGCCTGTTAAAAAGAAGGGGAAATTGACAGTTCAGCTTTCTTCAGAGTAGAAAAAAGGTCCAAATACTGACCAAATGTACTTGACAATAATTCTGAACTGGCCAAAAGCTAAATCTTGTCTAGCACAGTGTCACATAGCTTACTACACCTTTCAAAAATGCTCTAGAACCCTGCTTTATCCCTTTGTGGAAGAAAAGAAAAGAAGAAAAGTAGTGACAATTCACAGTGACCAAATATTAACTCTTCATGCAGCAAGGGTTTACCAGCAGCTATTACATGCAAGGACACCCACTGTCTCTGGCTGTAATCCCTAAATCCCAGATTGCTGCAAGAGTGTACTTTGGGAAGGATGACTGCACACTTGCCCTTTTCCTTTGCTCCACCACAGGCCAGCTGCTATTAGCTATGGTCAGACACAGGATACTTCACAGGACGTCTGTCCTTAGACCAACTGCTTCCTGAAGCAAATTTCACTGTAATTTTATAATCTCTATGTCAGTCAATCTACTGAAGTCATCAGGCCAAAGTGGTCTATCAGGCATTTCTGTCCCTCTCCTGAACGTGTTTCTTTAGCTCCATATGGATTTAATCTTTGTAAAATTTACATATCCAGACAATTTATCCATTCTTCAGCAGTCTTAAATTAACTTAAGCACCAAGGCACACTGTGCTTTAAGGACTAATGTTAATTAATGAACAGAAGGACAGAAGGACATCCAAGTAAACATCTCATGAAGTGAGTTGTACTAACGTTAACAAAGAAGGGAACTATCAGCATGACAATTGCCAGCTCCAGCTGGGGGTTCTCTATGGGATTCAATAAAGCCACCTGTGAAAAGAAAAGGATCAAGTTCAGCTCATGGCAGTACGTGCACACAACTGGCTTAGGCAGAGCAATGTTCGTGTACAGGCTAATGTGACAGAAATAATGCAGGGGAACCAAAAAAGGGCAGCTTTGAGAAAAGCAAAATATTTAGGACAGCTCATAAATTACCACAGATAAGTAAGTGGAACTGACAAGAAACTTATCTCTATCATTTTTGTTTACAGAAAAATGAGGAGCTGCCTTAGAATCATCTTGAACATTTTAGAGGAACACGTTGTAGATTTCATGTTTAGGAAATTTAAACAGAGCAGAGCTTTACAAAACACACAGTAAGGAGCAGAGAGTTCTTAACGTATTTCAGAGCATCCAATGGAGCTAACTGGTTTTAATGGGCAGTAACAGCACCACTTTTGAGTATCTGGTTGCACAGAGTCCATCAAAATCAAGATTAATCCAGTCAGCATCAGTGGATTCACTAATGCACCACAAATTTCTACAAGTCTACAGTTAAAACCTATCAACAAGGTCAGGCAAAGAAAATTCCTTAAAATACTACAAGAATAAAAAACAGCTGTAGGCAAGAATTAGAGTTAAGAAAGAACCACTTAGTAGTTTCAAGGGTACTTTAGACAAGGAGATAGAATTAAATTTTGGATATTTCAGTTTACAAAAAACCCTCAAAATACAATATGATATTCCTGGCAATGGATAAAAGTCTCATTAGCAGTATCCCAACTAAACTAAAAGAACATACCACTACTACAGAGTTAATTGGCAATGAATGTACACAATCATGATGCTTGAGCCAAACCAATAAACACCGCTGGAAGTCTTTACAGCTTCCACCTAAAATTCCCTTGTCTGTAAAATGCTGTAAAATACAAACCTCTTTCCACTGAGGTATAAGCAGCACTATGATGATGATGGTTTTCTCAAATGTCATAATCATTATGTACAGAGCACACTGGCCCATCCAAGCACTGCACTGCAGGGGGTCACCTGCAAGAAAAAAGAAAGGTTCAACATATGCATAAATTTGATTTACTTCATAGCAAACATCTAAAAAAAGCAGTATTAGAAGAGGCAGCAGGGCAGCTAAATCCTCCAGAAGTGCCTTCTCCAATTCCTTTAGTGCTGCTCCTTCCCCTCCCTCTGCCTCACCCCGGCTTTCAAAAAGTATCAGAAACTGTATCTAACAAGACTTTGTCCCATTCAGCAGTACCTGTGATATGCTCACACTGTTTCATATAATCTGATGAAAGCAAGACAGATAAACTTTCATTATGTTTCTCCTCATATTGTTAATTTTGATCCTCTATCAGGACATATTAAATGTCTTAAAGGAGATAATTTGAGGGAAACATGGCTGAGGAAAACACATTTCCCTTCAGACAAACTAGAACTTAAATTTCCACCACTGTCCCTAGGCTACCTTAAGCATATTTTTCCTCTCTACAAAGTTAGCTACCATAAGTAACCAACTGAAGCAACAGGTGCAAGAGTTATTCTGAAAAATTCAATGGAATAAAAAACTAGGATCATATTTTAGTTCCAATGTGACAGGGTTTGAAATTCTGCTGCAGCTTACGGCAGAGTGAGAACCTGAGTGCATGAAGTTATCTGCCAGGACAGAAAGAAGACCACAAATATTTAAACGGGAAAGCTTATGCACATTATTAGACTCTTTGAAAGAAGGTAGAGAAAGAAAAAAAAGACAAAAAAGGGGGAAAAAGGATTGGTAAGCCTAACAAGCTTTGCAGGTGAGCTTGAAGCTGCACTTCAATGGAAAACAAAAGCAAGTTTTCCCTCTGGAGGAGAGAGACAGATCTTTAGTCTTTGCAGCAGCCTCTGCAATCTCTTCAAAGGCAGCTCCAAACACTTGGCCTGGGGATATGAATAATGGGCAATGGAAAATCAGATGCCTTTTTGTGTTTGTAATGCATAAGGGGCAGTTGCTGCTTCCTTTTCTGGAATGCTCCTGAAAGGCTTTCAATATTAATACTTGGTAACTGTCTGAGACTTCGTGCTTGCTGCTGAAATGCTACACAGAGAAACTGATAAATCAGACTGCAGTCCAAAACAACAAATACTTCCTAACCAAGTTTTACAGGATGAGTTAGGGATCAACTCTCAACAGTTTGAGATGAAAGCAAGTAAAAATGCCTTGAGTTTTACAATTACATACTGCAGTTACAGCTTCTCCTGCAAAAACCCAAAGAGTTGGAAATTTGAAAGGGAAAACATCAATAAATCAAAGTCCAGCAACTGTGATTCTTCTGAAGATACAAGGCCTGAATTAGGTTTGAGAATTAATTTTATTAATTTCTACACTCCACATTTTTATTAGCATTCTCCAGTTTTTCTCACTAATTAGCAAATATTAAAAAATAGTCTAGCTTTAGCTGTGGCCTTATGACTGAAACAGTTTATTCTAATCTCTTTTCCACTCTTTATTTAACTCCTAAAAGCAAAGACAGTGAAAACAATTTTGCATCTTTTGCAGCTCCCAGGTGATTTTGTACATCCAAAAACTGTGGAACTCTGTATTAAAGGCATTGTGCACTCTCACCAATGAAATATTTTGTTCCATTATGTTTTTGTGGGAAGTGGTGCTGGTTTCTTTGGGGTTGATATTTTTTGGTACAAGACTGAAATTAGAAATTGTGTATTTTAAATTCTACTTGAAGAATTTTGTGTGCCCTACTGCACCTACAAAATTATCTCTCAGCTATAATTACTAGTGGGGACAAAAGGGATGCTGCCTAGTTTGAATGCAGCAAGAATATCCTCGAAGAAAGGTGGGAAGATACAGACTGGGCAGGTACAATTCTGATATGAAGGAAAAAAGCTTTCACAATTGAGACTGGTTAAATCTACTGGAGTTGGTTGTTCAGATAAAGGGGTTCTTAAATCCTAAACCATGGATAAATTAAAAACTGACTGGACCATGCCCTGAAAAACCCACTTCAGCTTCGAGGTTAATCCTGCCTTGAACAAGAGGTTGGATTATATGACCTCTGGAGATCCTTTCTAACCAATTTTTTATATGGTTTTATGAGCCACAAAATTCAAGTTAATAACATCACCACACCCAGAAGGTGCTCCAAAGAATATTTCAGATATTTGTACATTCAGAGATTCCGTACACAAACCCAAATTAGAACTTTAAACTTAATGTTGAAGCCATAAAGTTCTAATCTAATTTCTAAAGTCTCTTACAGTCATCTCTTGAATTCTGATTTTATACCTGTCACTTATAGAATAATCCAGTAAATTAGTGGAAATCTTGTTACTGCAAGAAAAGTAAATAAAGAACTAAACTTAAAAATTTTGAATCCTCTGTAGTGACAACTATAGCAGCATTTTTTGAAAATGCTGAGTTATTGCCAAATTAGTCTATACTTGTATCTGCCACTGCCAGCAGCTGCTTTGCAGAAGTAATGTTTAGAGACAGTTCTAGAACCAAATACCTTTTACTCCTCTATCCTGTAACTTCCTTCTGATCTTCAGATCCTGGAAATTTTTTCTTAACAAAATGCCAACTCACAGAACTACGCCAAAATAAATTTTAAGTAGTTCTGAAGTCACTGCTATGTTCCCCACATAGCTATAAGGAAGTTGCTCTGCAAGTTGCAAATGAAGAGCTGGAGGGAAAAGATGCATCAAATACATTTTCTGAGCTCTGCCATGGAGAAGCAAAGCCAAGCAAAAAGGCAACAGCACTATTTAGTTGCCAGTGGAATTTAAAATCACCAGGAGAGATTTATCACCTGTTTTCTACTCACAGCAGCTAAAGTAGCTCAAGACAAGAAGGGAAGGAGAACGTAGGGAACATTCTTTTCAGTACAGATCATGACTGCTTTTCTCCTCTTTACACACTCAAATATATTAACTGATTCTGCACTTCTCTTAAAATCCAACTACTGATGTAATGAATCTGAAAATACAAAACCATAGATATGAAGACAAATCCAATAAAATTAAAAATTCTGATGTAAAAAAACCCTTGAGGGAGCATCATGGCCCTTTGTTCATAAATCAGACTGTAGTGCTGTTTTGCTGTACAAACAGCCACCATTTATAAATACTGATATTTTGGTAACCATTCCTTCCTTGAGGCATTTATGCTTAAAAACTATCCTCCATATAAAGAAGAGGCTTTTAAAACCAGCAGGACACTGCTATTTTTGTGACAGCTTCAAGTAATGAATCACCAGGGATCAAGTAATAGAGCTAAGAAGGGAAATGAGCTCACAGTGAGAACTAACTTGAGACAAATGATTATTTAGGCTCTAGAAACACAAACATCACTCAGTGACAAGAAGAGACTTGTCTGGAGGTAGAAGGAGGGCTCCTGTTTGTTTTCCCACACTTACAAACAAACCAAAATCACCCTCATCTCCAAGCTGAGGACTGGACTTCACTACTCCAGATAAAATGTCCTCTGATACTTTTCAGTGAGCCATGGGATGGAAAAGAGAGGAGATGTCTGGAGAAAAGAAGGCTCAAGGGTGACCTAACTGAAGCATTTCAGTACCTGAAGGGGCCTCAAGAGATCTAGAGAGGGATTGTGGAAAAGGCTGTGGAGTAAGAGCACAATGGGGAATGGCTGCCCAATGCCAGAGGGCAGGGATAGATGGGATGTTGGGAAGGAATTCTTGGCTGGGAGGGTGGGGAGGCCCTGGCACAGGTGCCCAGAGCAGCTGTGGCTGCACCATCCCAGGAAGTGCCCAAGGCCAGGTGGGATGGGTCCTGGAGCAGCCTGGGACAGTGGAAGGTGTCCCTGCCCTTGGCTGGGGTGGAATGAGATGAGCTTTGAGTTCTCTTCCAAACAAACTGCTCTGTAATTCCATTCTAAACATCCACAATTAACTTCAAAATCCCAAGTTCTAAACACATTTGCAACCCCACAGAACTGCAGTTTAGTCCCCTCTTCTACCCTACTTAATTTATTTTAAAAAATCTTAGAAAAAGTAAGAGTGTTCTTTGAGTCAAACTGAACGATTTTAAATAAACTGGCGATAAGAGGGTTTTCACTTCTTACAACGGGGACATTTAAGAGAAGATGACAACAAATGATCCAATGCAACTTGTCCTTTTAGATGGAATTTCTTACAGAGGGCCTAACCTTACTGCACAGCCAAAATTAGTAACTTTCCATCTGCTCTCTAATTCTCTTTATACCAGAAGCCTCTCCCACATGATTAATAGAAACACAGATTTGCAATATGCTTTAAAATAATTCCTACAATAGCTTGATTAAAACCCTAACATACAAAGGGCAGATGAAGAAAAGAAAGTTAGTGACTAATAAAATGATCTGATACTTGAGAGAACAACTAACAAAAGAGGGGTTATGCAATTTCATACACCACTTACACACACAGGAGAATACTCAATAAATAGGTTCAGGTGTTTCAGATCTCCTAATTCAAAGTGACAATACTGGAGCAGCCACAGACCACCTCCACAGCAGAACACAGGTTCATTTGTTGATTTTAAGAGCTAAATTACTGCAGTCAGAAATGCCTCATAACTAAAATAAACCCAGGCTCATTCTAAAAGTCATTAAGAAACAGAGAAATTTCAGGAGAGTGAATATACTCCCCACATCTCCCCATTCACACAGATTGCTTACCCTTGAAAGAACATTAAAATGGGAAAGGACAACAGATTACACACAAAAAAATTCAAAATGTTATTAGGAAGACAAAAAAATCTAATATCTGACATGATTACAAATACCTACCTGTAACTGTAATAGATACAACAATTTTTTTTCTCTAAATGGAAACTCAAGTTTTATATGGGCTGAAAGCTGCTCAAACATCTTTAAATGGCTTCAAGCCAAACCAACAATCAGAAAATGGGTCTCTGGGCAAGAGGTCTCACCTCTTTCCTTGCCCCTTTGCCTTCCCTGGGCTTTGGTGTTTACCTAATCCCTCAGAGACAGAAGTTTGGGGACTAATCTGGAGGAATTATTTACTTTTTTACATCAAATGAATTTTTGATGGTTTATCTCTCTTGGTCAATTCCCTGAAGAGTCAGATATGCATCAGTCCAAGGCAAAGAGTGGAAATACTGGACTGTGGCATGCAGGATAAAAGCAGACAAACAGTGTTGTGGCAGTGCTGATTTAAACAGCTTAAGTGGCTATAAACTGTACTCTAAAAGACACACATTAATCTCTATAAATCAAACATGCCCTAATGGTATAGGCAGTTATTTCTCCTAAGTTGCTTGTCATCATCTCTAAACCTCTGACATGAAAGCAAATAGCAATTAATGTCATTTGATTGCAAACTTCTCAAGCTTTTAAAGCGCTCCAATTTCACAAGGACTTTATTTATTCTTATTTCTATCAGCTTCTTAGGATCATTAAAACAAAACAAAATCTACAAAACCAAAACCTCTACCAATAATAATTATGAAACTGCTGTGAAAGTTCTTTCTTTGTTAGGCAAACAATTTTTACTTAAACTTTCCCCCCCCAAACCACTGGGTTTGCTGTTTTTCTCTCTGATGGAGAGCCACAGCTCACTTATAAGGCAACATCTCCTCCCATTCCAGCCTCAAGGAGCTACAAATGTTATTTCTAGCATGTACAGAAAACTTTCATTTTCAGCAATCTGAGAATAACAGACTGAACAAAACTAAATGTTGATGTACTCAACTGCAGCTGCAAATCCACAACTTCTGCACATCAGTGAGCTTCTGTAATGGAAGATAAACTCTGCAACTTCACCTGAAAGTGATTTCACAGCCTGTCCCTCATGCATTTTTCAGCAGTGATATAGGCCCTACATGCACAAGCTCCAGTGATCATTACTGGAGGAGCAGCACAGGCCATCCTTGCCATTCCTTTCTTTGAAGGGACGTGGCTGTTTAAAGAGGGCTGGCAGAACTCTTGATCTGTATCTTCAGCCAGTGGCACAAGGTTCCATGGAAGTTTTAGTAGGAAATGACCTTCCAGCAATCATTTTTTAGAAGTGTTTCAGAGTAAATTTATCATGCTGGTATTTTTTCCATGAGATTAGCCAATATCATAATTTGTTGAATTACTCCTTAAAAAAATATTCAGGCAGTCGTTCCAAACCCAAAAAATGCTCAGAGACTTCTTGAGCTTTCCAAGACAGATATAGAACTTAAAAGAACTCTCATGACAAGTGAAATACTAAAATAACTGTAAAATGATTTTAGGATGAGTTAACCACTTGCTGAAATACTCTGGGATTCTACCCTGAGAATCACTTCAGTGCCAGAACAGAACTTTACCATATTCCCCGAAGCGGAGGGACTCCCACTGCTGCCATTCCACAATGCTGCTGACAGCACGGATCCCAATGTAGATTAGCAGCATTCCTAAGGTGGCATCCAACAAGAAGTTGATAAGGTACCTGAAAGGAAAAACAGAAAAGAAAGCAAGGAGTCAGAATCCATTTTCCACAGGTTCAGGGTATTTTAACACCATGATTGACAGAAGTATGTTGAGAAGCCAGAGTATCGAGAACAATCATTTACCCACTTCTGTAATTACACTGAAAGCCTAACATTTAAATAACTTTAGCAGTCTCAGTATTTTTTCCCTGTCCTTAAAGATCCCAAAACTTTCTAAAAATAGTTATTTTCTAATAAGCGTTCACCAAATCTGAGTTTAATTAGCATTGCATTAAAAGCAAGGCTGAGTGTTTGCAGAGGAACGTCGGCAGCCCCGAGCCTGCACGAGTCCCGCCGAGGCCACAAGAGGCTGCTGTAAGCCCGCAGCAGGGAGGCAGCAGCAGGAGCACGGAACACAGAGGTGCCAGCACCCATTCCACAGCCAGGGAGGGCTCCCGGCACACCAGGGATGCCCGAGATTCCCAAGAACACCCGAGATTCCCAAGCACTCTGGGCTCACCCCACGTGCTCGTCTGGGATGTGCCCACAGGACCTGCTGTGCTGCCAGGCAGGGCTGGACCCACTTTAAAACTCAGCAAATACTCTTCTTAAGATAAATTTTGGTTATTGCTATGTGATATTTTTTCTGCTATCAAGAACCTGCACCTTTGTCTGAGAAATGATCCAGCTCCACAATGTAATTTCTGTTATCCTGAGAATGCTGAATAACCTCACTAACTTGTTTTGTGTCATGTTACACTTACATTAAAAGTGGGATTTGAAAATAAAAATATGTAGATGCAGAAGAGAACACGCATGTCAGTAAACCAGTCATTTTGAAAACACAGCACAAAGGTATTTTTAATTTTAAAATACTATAATACATGATTGTGCTTTAGCTTTAAACACTGACGATTTTTTACAAGCTTTTGTTACCTCACTTGAATACATACTTTGAGTTATAAAAATGGAATGAAAGTAATTTGCATCTGCCAGTTTTTACACCTATCAGGAAATTCTTAAATCTATAAGCAAGGAAAATCCTACAATGACGCCTGGTATTGTTGAAACTGTCATAATTCTAACACAAACTTTACAGTCAATGTGCTAAAATAAATGCATTTTGCCTAACTAAATGCTTTGTGGTGGGAGGAGAAAGGCAGTGCTCCTGCACATTTATACATGTAGGAGCACAGAAGGAACCACGGGGGAATAAGGGATATAAACCTGGCTGTTGCAGCAACACCAGCACGTTCCTTGAGCTGCGTGTCTCCTTTGTGCACCCAAGAACAACAAGGGAGCAGATGCCATCAGAGGGAACTGGATTGGTTCTAGAAGGTAAATTGCTGGGCTTTTAAAAGTAATTTCACAGCTTCCATTACCAGCAATGTGTAAGCTACTTTGAGCATGAGCCTTATCAAGAGCAAACCCAAACAATTACCATTTGCTTCAGGAGCTCCTGCAAAGAGCCTGTCAGGGTCTTAGTCACAAAATCATCAGGTTTAATACACTACAGAGAAATGCTTATCTATTTAGTCACACTGCTCCAAGCATGACATTGCAGAATTAATTTCTGTTCTAACTGCCTGGCCACTGAGCAAGATTTCCCATTTTTAACAAAATGAAAATAATACTGCAGGAGGCAATGTAGGTTTTAGAAGGAAATACAAACACAAATGATTTTTTGCTAAATAACCCTGAAAGCAACCTCACTTTATATTACAGCCTTGCTTCACTACAGTGAACACAACTGGATATTCATTTCCTTTGGTCCCAGCACCTTCAGTAAAAAAAACTTACACTGCAATGTGCATGCCAAGTCCTCATTCATTCACTGGAGAGGGACAAGTAGCAAGGCTTTGTTTGCCCTTTAGGTTTAAAGCAGCTACACAGAGTCCAGACTCCTGCCAGCCATGAACTTAAAGAGAAGACTCCTGGTCCTTGATTAACTAAGTTTAAACCACAGGTTTTTTAAAGTGACTGATTTTTACCATGAAAACTGTCTTCTCAGCTTTATTTTGCCTTACCATCCACACACACCAAACTCAGCTCCAGAACTTCCATAAATTCCAGTTATTCCAAAATGAAACACTCACAGTGAACAAGGGTCTTCTTCTGTAAGGTCTGATAAATAGACATTTGCGAAGTGGATGAACAACATCCCGATAGCTTGCTTGGAAGTATCTAAAAACCTGTGTAAAGTAAAAACAGTTTCTAAAACACATAAAACTCTTTGCAACACAGCCAAACATTGCAAATTTATGTTAATTAAAACCCCATCTCTATTATTAATTTTTTTCCCCAGATGAGAACACCAGAATGATAAAAGTATGATGGTACTTAGCTTTCATTTAACAATGTTCCATTTTAAATTCTGCCCCTATTTTTTCTAACAATAACCCAAATCATATTAACTTGAAACCTACCACTGTAAACGTAAAGTCTACGGATATCCTCTTGGTATCATATGCATTATCCAAGAGCTAATCCTGACTAACTCTAGCTAAGTCTTTAATAACCTCCTGGAAACAATGAGTATTCCAGTCCTGATAGGTATTTTGGACCTTTTATGTTTATACATTTTCAGCAAGCTTATGGCACAGACAAAAATAAAATCCTCATCGTGTGCTTGTGGGCGAACAACTTAATAGTGACTAATGAGTCCTTTATCTACAGTATTTCATTTAAAAGCCAGCATATTTTTCACCTGAAAGCATGAAGTGGTTTCACTGAATTTTATCTACAGTGCAGAGCTTAGAACACACTGCAAAAGAATTCCAACCTTGACAGTATTATCTCCAAAGCAGATGATAAAGTCAGAGAGAAAACAGTTTATTACTCAAGGGGAAAATATAAACTCCACTTAGACAGTGATTCAGTAATGACTCCAGCCCTTACCATTCTTTTTCCATCATCCCTTGCACAAAACCAAAATTTTCAGTGGATGCTTGATTAAATGTAAAACATAAGAAGCATAACAAGAGTATTCTGCAGGAAGGAGTGTGTTCTTTGTATCATACAGAAAAACAACTATTTTCCCTGTTTTGTACCCACATCTAAAAAGATCTAAACACCCCAACAGATCCAAATGACATTTTATGCCTGAATTCATCTGCCCTCCCTGATAATTGTCTTGAACTTCAATCTCTTCATTCACTGCATGACACAGAGAGCAGAGTGTTGGAGATGAGGCAGGAAGCCAGTGAGTTACTTATCTAATCAGTACACCATGCTATAAATAACAATACTTGAGGTCCCAGAACAAGATTCTTTGGTTAAAAATTAAGGGTTATCAGTGCACTTGTCAGAATTTCAGGTTGAGGTAGACTGTAGTACACAAAGATTTGGTACTTATTTTTTCATTAAAATAAAGGTCAGATTTATTTTGAAAAGCAGCATTGTATGAGAGGAATTTAAACCACTGAAGTCTTGAACAAGTGGCAGCCTACCACTAACACCAGTCTCAAAATTGGTACTTGTGTTGGCATTACTTCAATTCAATACTTTTAAAATGTAACAAATACAAATATGCTTTTTATACCTTGTATTTTATATGGCTGATGCACTTAAATATTTTCTCATCCTGTTTTCTATTTTATTATCTACATTTTCTCTATATTATCTGGTTTTAATTTTTTTATATAGTAGGATACCAACAAAACATGGAATATGATTTGAGCCCAGCTGAGATCTTCTAAGCTTATGCAAGTTTGTAGATGTTCAGATGTATCTTAGGGCTACTCTAAGTTTCCATCTTTAGGAAGAAGCACAAACTGAAGCTTTATGCCTAAATGCACATCTCTACAGATTCCTGGAAGCATTCAGTAAGAAATGACTCCCCAGGAAACACACAGAAGGTAACCAGACCTATGTATTTTGGTAACTTTTTTGGTTCCTCACTGACAGTTACCAATTTCTTGTCATCATCTTTCTTTATTTCAATCATCATACACGACCATCATCCCTTCAATTTCTACAACATGCAAGAAGAAAAGTAAGAATAAAGCCTGCAGAACTTACCATATCCTCCAGGGACGTCTTTCATGCTTTGGTTCTCGGAAGCGTTTTACTAGGGAGAAAAAAAAAATTAAAAATTGAAGACAATCAGCAACTTCCAAAGCAACAAAAAGTGAAAGTGAAAGCAAATTATCTTGCAGAAACGTGACGTCCTCCAATGAAATGGATCTTTCACTACTGCACTTCACTACATCAAACTCCAAGGATCCATTTTTAAAGAAATTCCCTTCTGTCACCTCTAATCCCTCACATGAAACAATAATCCACATCTGACCACCATTCCACTGGCCTGAGCCTTTACAACTGCCCATCCAGAAAATTTAATTTCCAACAGGAAAGCAGGTATTAGAAAGAGCTGTTACTTTTCCTCACTGGAGACCCAAACCCAAACTGTAAAGTATTCTCATAACATGGAGCAGTCTATAATATCAAGTGAATCAGTAGCAGGACAAATACATTCTCTGACAAAGTGTCTCTATTTTGTTGGCAAACTGAATTACAAAAGGAAAGAAGAACAGATTTTTTTTGTCTGATAATTCCTTGACATAAAGGTTGACAATTGTTAACATACTGAAAAAAAAATCAGTATTAAAATTAATGCAAACTATACACAAAGGTAAAAAAGTAGGCAAGTTTGCCTATTGCAGTTTATTATACAAACTGGGCATCTGATACAAAGCTCCTCTCATACTCTGCCCAGCTACTTCCATGTGCCTCCAACCCATGCCAGGTCCATCTGGATAGCTCTAGATGACCCCTGAAGAACAAGTCTGGGAAAACAGAGGGACAAGGGCATAAAAGCAGTTGCTGACGTGCAAACAGTGGCTGGTCCATACATTTGTTCTGCCTGGTCTGCAGCTTGTCCCCTTGTCTTCAGAAACTCCATTTTTAACTCCTTCTGGGCAAGAAAACCTTTTTTCCTGCTGGGAGCACACACTCAGCCCTGCCATGGGTCACACCCAGAGTAGGGGCTGTGGCAGCCTCACCTCTGTCAGATCCGGCCTCATAACCTAACACAGATTGATTCTTTGCTACAGCTGCAAGATACTAAACCCTTACACAACCCAAAGGCAGACAAACACAAAGTAAGGTGGAACCTTTCCACTAAGATTGAGGTCTACATATGGGTTTTACTTCCTTCTGCCCAAATTTCAGTACAATTTACCAGTTCCTTCAATATAAGTTCTTAAACAATTATTTTGGCTCTTAGTTCAGAAATTATCTCTTAAAAAAAAAAAAGCCTCGATTCCCCTCCACCCCTTCAAATTGCAGAGATTCTGATTCAAGAGGCACAAACCATAGCAGGTGTAGTCAGGCAAAATACCAACAGGTATCTTACCCTGCTTTTCCAGGCATTAGTGAAGAATTTGTTTAACACAGGATGCTCAGTGTACATCATGCTTGCTCAGCTTACAAGCCTTTAAAACCACATTCTGGTTTCTGAACCAATCATAACTTTTTCACAAGGCAATTTTCCCCAAAGTCAACTGTCCTCATAAAACAATTAAATAAATCACCTCCAGGTGGAGGGGCAGCACTTTCAGGGGACACCAACCTGCCAACTTGCCATCTCTCTGTCTGTCTCTGCTTCTGACAGCAGAGAGGAACTGTTTCACCCCCATGAAAAACTAAAAAGTGACAAGATGAAAAGATTGTACATTTACACCAAGGATAAAGTTGTAATAGCAACATTTGCCAGCAGTTTTCCCTGTGAACAGCATGACATAAATAAAAAACTTCTGTTAAAAATGAGCAACACTCAGCCAAGTTAACCAGTTTGTTATTTATGACAAGTCCTCCTCAGTCACACTAAGGATTACTTTAATTAATGGCACTTTTGTGTAACAACAGGAAGCCACAAAGCATCGCAAAACAAATGCAAGAAACAGAAGTTTCAGCTTGCTATGGAGTTAGTGCAAGATGCTTTTTTGCAGACAAAATGGCATTAAACTGCTATGGTGGGCAGGGGTGAATTCCAAGCTTAGGCTTTTGTCTGTTATTGCTATGAAATGTATAATGCCTCTGGATTCATTAATTTCTTTTAAAAATTCACAAAAATTCACTTTGGAAGAGTATATTCAAAAGCTATTCCACTAATAGCATTTCAAATTTTATCTGCACTAAGAAACAGCCTTGATAAGGTCTGTATTTCTCTGGCCAGTTCTAGAAACACATTTCATTTGAGTTAACGTTAAACAGGAGAGCAAGCTTGGAAAGCCTCTGCAGTTCTCTTTTGGGAATGTAACTGGCTGATCACAGCAGAATCACATATCCCCCCAAATTAGATGAGTAAAATCTTTGGGAGGTGCAACCTGATGCATATGTACCTCTACACTTGAAAGCCCAGCAGCTCCATCTGAAGGTGCTGTTTGTCCAGCCCAGCTCCCTGCAGCAGTGTCTGTGAGCATCAGGTGTTTCTGACAGATGCAGACACTGCCAGGTACTTCTCAACACACCCTTGATGCAGAATTTGAGCCTTCCCAGTAATTAAACTGAGCAAAAACCCAACAGGCTGTAGACAACCACACTGGTAAGCTGAGGGTCCTCAGCATGTTCATTAGTAATTAATTCTGTTCATTAATTTTAATTCATTAGTTCATTAATTCTAGAACCAAAAACCAGCACGCTTTTTACAGAATCTGTACTGGCACTTTCTAAGCACCTATCAAAGTAATTTCCCCCCCCACAAGAAGTCAGGATTGCTGTTCCCAGCCCCAGTCCCAGTTTCTCTTGGCAGTCTCAGCACAAAGTCGGGCTCAGGCGTGTGTCAGCTGACAGATGGATCTCAATCTGCCCGCGCTGGCTGCGAGGACGTGGCGCTGCTCCATATGCTCCAGCTCGGAGTGCCACACTTGCAGCAGCACCCATCCACCAGACTCAATATTAATTAACTAATAATGTTCAGAATTTCATGCTGAATTATAAATGAAGAAAGAAGTGCTGCTTGTTGATACATTCAGTGCCAGAATTTTTCAGGGAAGGAAATAAAAGCATTTCTGCCAACAAGCATGTGAGCTGCCAGATGGACAGATAATAGATAAGCATATAAGACACAGTATTGCTAATGCAAAATTTAAGTTCATTGAATTGTCTTCTCACTTCATTGAAATTCTAGGAATAATTAATGCCAGAATACTGTGGAAAGGTTTTTAACACTTACTTTAATGTGGGAGTTCTGCAATCAGAATTTCAGAAGACTCATAAGGAAGAATAAGGGCCAGAACAGAGATAAGAAATTAAATAAAACCTCTCCAAGTTGTCAATATGCAAAGTAACACTTGAAATTCAGCCTCCCCTTCATCTCCTCAAGAAGTCCCACAGGAGCTATTTTGCTGATGTGAAGTAATTTCAATACAGATTCAAGAAGTCCAAGTTTCTGGATGGTTGCTCTTGTAGCAGCACAAACCTGGGTCATCACACACCTTAGAAATGTTTCTATGTATCATGCACTACTGCATTTCTTAGATGCAGGTTCTGGCAGCTCTCAATAAGACTTCTTCTGACCCCAGCAAAGATCAAAGATTTCTCTAGCTCATTAATTTGAAATAAAAAACCAGTAAAACCAACATGTTCAATGTCCTCTGCAGCTGCACTATGACAATACTGCTCTTCTGAGGAGAGAGCTGGGAATTTCACCTGTGTTTCCAGCGCTTCTCAAAACTTTTTCAAAGATGGGTCACAGACCAAGCATGTGTATGAATGTTTCATTTCATAAACCTCATATATATTTCTGCCATCAGACCTTAGCAAAGTGACAGCTGAGCTGGCCAAAGAGAAAAGGAGGAAAGGTGGGTGAGGATCACATTTGCACACCATTCACATTTCCTCACAAGCATGGGCCGTTTCAGCTGGGGCAGAATTGGACCCTTCTCACAAGTGCATGAGCAACAGGGAACAGCCGCAAATTGGAGCCAGGGAAATTCCAGGGTGAAAGAAGTAACAAATTTCCAGTCAGAGCAATTAAATTCTGCAACAAGCTGGCCAAAGAACATGCTGAGAGCGCAGTCTGACAGACCTTGAAAATTACCCTGGACAATGCTCCAAGGGGACATGGGCTGGCCCTGCTCTGAGCAGGAGGTGGGAGCAGGTGGCATTTCGAGTTCCTTCCAAGAAAAACTGGTAAGTCTAGAACTCATCTTTCTGTGATCTGACACCTAAAAAGTTCCAAGATTTGAACCAATTATCAAAGGATTAAAGTATGGCTAACTGAAAATCACACACACACACACACACACGTGTGTGGAAGGACAGAATCTCACACTGAGAAATCTGCTGCAGGTGAGCTTCCAAATAACGAGTTTGCAACAAGACAGATCCTCCAACACAGCCCTCACAATGCAAGACTGCTGGGATCTGCAGGCTGCTTTGGGATTGATTCACGTGATTTCCAGCATTCCTGACAAGTATTACAAGTTTCCTGTACAAGGCTTTGCTCACTGTGTGTGGAGTAACAGCTGAAGTTACACCAAGCAGGAGCACTCGAGCTCGGAATCGGATGCAGATTTTCAGACGGCCACTCTCAGAGAATGGCACTATTTTCAGAACATTTGGATATCAGACCATATGCCTCACAAATTTGAACCTACAATTTCTAACCCTGTAAAAGACTTGTAAAGTCAACTACATATGGAGGCCAGATTTTTATTTTTTAAAATTCTATTTAGGAAGGCTTTGAAAAACACTCTTCTACTTGTTAGTATCAACACTTTGCCCACAACAGTGGAAACCATGTCTGTTCTGAACAAGCATATGCACACTAATAAGTTCTGAAAATTCACAAGACTATGGAATGAAAACTACCAGTGAATTTCATGTTATTTGTGATCTTTATCATTAATTTGATCTTACCTCCCTTCATTGTTAAAACAAAGCCTTCAAGAGGCTTGTCTTGCCATTTCACTTTGTCCCCTTCCCATTATTTTAAGCACAGTGAGAAGAAGTAATTACATGACATAACATAAAAGATTTCCCCAAAACAGAATTTTTCTTTTTAGAACTAACTGTGCAAGAAACAACATGTCCAATGAGAATAGGCAACAATGATGCATTACAAAAGATATTTAGGTGTGTAAACCATGTATTGCTCAACTTCCAGAAGCTTTTGTGACATTTATGAGTTTGGCATCTCCCTATACTCAGAGTCAAAAAAAAAAAAAAAAGGAATTCTGTGTGCATCTGTTTTATAAGAGGTAATAAATGTGATTGCAAAAAACCACCAAAAGAACCAGTGTTTTTTGGTGTGCTACTCATTTTTCCAGTCCAAAAATGTGCTATGCTTTTGGCAATTCTTTTTGCCCTACCGCAAATTCTTCCTTCTATTCCTATGTCCCATTAGCTACATGCTCAAATAGAGGGCATCCTGAAAGCCTGCTGCTTATTTCCCTGTATAAGGGCCCCAAAATTCTACATTACATTTTTCCTTAAGGACCCAGATTTCTTCACACTTGAGACACCCATGATACTACTAAAGCAGAAATTATAATGGACTAGAACTGATTTCCAGTGATATTGCTTCACTGGAGAAACACACTAGGAACTATGGTTTCCTAATGATGAAAAAAGTTATGGACTAACTCACTCAAGGGAAAATTTTGTTCTAGTCAGTATTAGACTGACATACTATGAAGTTTTGCCCCCAGCTATGCTGCCTGGCACAAAGGATTTTTAAAAATCCTGCAAGAGAGAAAACAGTATTAACCATTCAAGTATCCAACCCTTTTCTTAATTCTACTGTGCCCTTGGCCTTAATGATTCTGCAGTGTAATTAAAGAAGGTGACACAGCGAGAAACTTTACAGAAAGCAGGACACAATAAAGTTTAATGACCCAGGCATTTGGTTATTCAGGGACACATCACACTAAAGATGCAGTGCTTGGACAGCCACGAGGTACCTGCAAACCACAGATCTTATCCTAGCCTCTGTTCCACTGGCAGCAGTGATAATAGTGTTGTGGTTAAGGCAGCAAAACCTTTGTGGGCCTGACTGGCACTTTTGTCAGAGCAGAGAACAAGGGGCTCTGTTTTACTGCAGAGTTAAACACACCAGTGCCAAGCATCCATCAAGCCCAGCTATCTCATGACCTGGGCTCCCTTGTCTCAACACAGATGACATGAGATGACTGAAAAGGAGGTGTCAGCATTGGATTTCACATTATTTATCAAATGGGCAGCAGTGCTTGCTGGATAAATGCTGATGAAATACAGTAACTGAAAGTTACCTGTGTAAAAGCATTTACTTCCTACCTGCTTCCACAGCCAGCCAAAAACCTACCTGTAAATTTTGCCCCTTCAAAGGTTTAGTGAGAGCTAAAACTTTATAGTCCTTCTGCAGGGAATGGCTATCACAAAGTAAAGCTCCCCTTCACAGTGCAGGGGAGGAGAGGACAAATCATTATGAGGAAAAGAACCCTAAATACTGCTGTCTGAGCTTTGGAATAAATCAGATGATTTTGCTGCTCCAGGAAAGGCAGCCAAATGCATTACACGAGGCTGGAGAGTTTTTCATTCCTAACATGCAAGTACTTTAAGCTCCAAAAAATTTTCCTAAGTCCTTAGCTTGTATAGATTGGCCGTGGGAGACACAAATAAATCATACTAGCTGCATACAACTCAGCCTAGGACAATCTCAGCAAGACTGATCTCGTGCATCCTGGTAGCCCATGACAGTGTGGCTCTGACATGCATTAACTTGGCTGTCAATAAAGGAAGCAAACACATCTTAGCTGAGCCAGCAGCCCAGATACACCACATCAATAGCCATTGTCACAGAGCTTTTTTCCTTTTTTTTTTAAAGGTAAAGCTTACTTTTAAAACAGCTAAACTAACTTAGCAGAGGGAGAATTGCACACAACTTCTCACTTTTGATCACTAACCTATTTGCTGTCTCCCCAGAGAGAGGAGCACTTCAGAAGTCATAAAATGCATCTGCAACACACCCTGTAAACAGAAGCATCCAGACCTCAGCTCCCAAAAGCCATGGCAATACTAAAAATAAAGGGCTGCAAGTAACTGCTTTAAGAACTCTGAGGTAAACAGCACAAGTAGCTTAGGAAATATTTATCCAAATAATAAAGTTACAAGCCACGATTCAGTCTTAAGAGACAGGCATTTGTTATCTTTGCATTTAGCATACACAGCACTGTTGGGTCAAGGTGTGCTCTGTTTGAAAGTCATAATGAATCAGTTTCCCAGCACTTTCAGAGACAGATGCATTTGCTTTCTGTTTCTTCAACAGGTATGGGATAGTTAATGCAAAGCAAATGTAAGCTTCCAGTGAAAAATCCTGTGAGATTGGCTTTAGAAAGTTGAGACAGATCCCTCCTGCAAACACTTTTATACTCTGAACCAGGCATCACTGAACAACTACCAAATGAAAAAGCAAGGTTGCTAGAAAAACAGCTATGCCATTCCTGTCATGCTATACAAGCACCCAGTGAAGACTGAAAAATACAGTCTGCTGTGTTCAAGAGGATTTTTTTCTCTGTTAGAAATCAGAACCATTTGGGAAGCATGAATTATTTAGTACAAAACAAATAGAATCAATCCATATTAATGTGCACTAAGCAGCAATTTATGATTCACAACACCATTTTCACGCACAGCATTCACCAGACCACTCAATAATACATGAAGCTTTCTGAACGTTATTAGTATGACAACAGATATCAATGAACTTTAAGTCATTCAAGCTGCTTGCTTTAAATCAGCTCTTGGGAACAGGCAGAACTGCCAAAGCACAGCTCCAAACCCAATCACCATTCATTAAAATATTGAGCAAGGCAGAAACTGTAGCAGTTTTAAAAGCAGAAAGTAAACCTGAAATATAAGTTCAGATACAAAAAGGATGTAAAAGGAAAACTGTTAAAATTTTGTAAAAAATGATAAAACAGCAAATATGTTAAATCAAGGAGGTCAAAGGTAGATGTAAACTCTGTATGTTCAGAGACCATTTAAATTCTAAAGAGCTTTGCTTACCAGATCCAGTCTTTCTAGGCTGGAACTATCGGAGCATTAAATTGCAAGACAGACATTTCATACAACACCAACCGTTTCAAAAAGAACAAAAGATACAAAACCTACTTTCATAGATTCTCTTTACACACGATCAAATATCATGAAAGGAGAGTCAGAAGCCAGTTAGGCAGACTTCTTTGATATAATCTAACAACTAGGTATACACTTTATAAATTAAGTATATGAAATCAAGATGAAATCATGTAACAATTTCCACCTGTTTCTTACTCCTTAGCAACAACATCTAATGTCAGCACCGAAAACATACTGCCATAAGTAAGGTTTTAAGATTAGATGAAGGTAAGGTTCCTGATCCCCACCCTCCAATAATTTTAAAGCTCCTTAGACTATTTTATCTTTTAACATAACAATTACCTTCCAAAGAAAGCATTTAAGTCCAATGGATATAAAATAACATAGGCTGTTAGTCACACCACTTGCCTCAAAGCAAGGAAGGTGTGCTGGAAGATATTGAATAGCAGCTTCTCCAGTTCCAGGAAGGAAGTAAATGCAGTTATTCTAAAAAGGAATTAAAATTTTAGGCATAGTATCTTCAAAAGTTATTAGATACAAAGGATATATGCTGGTAGTTGTGAAAAGCTGCTTGTAATTTAACAATAATTTCTGTTTCATGGAAAAATCCTGTATTTTTGAGAAACAGAAAAAAATCATCACAGTGAAACCAGAAAAAGTAAGTGAAGGTCATTCCTGTAAGTAAAGAACTTACTCAAGGGGACTGGCTAGTCTGTCCAAGATTGCTGTGGTGAACCTTATTTGTAGTTACTTCCATTGTCTCACCCTTTCAGCGTCAGTGGAGCAATGGAGAAGACTCTCAAACAGAAGCAGCACCCAGTTAAACTCCTTGTCACAAATTTTCATGTGCTGAGCACTCTGCAGCTCCCAGAGCAGCTGCTCCCGAGCCTGTGGCTGTCCCACCACCAGGCAAAACAAGGAACTGTGGCACAGCTTCCCTCTTCTCTCAGCAAGCCAATGTATATTAACCACCAGGAGAGGAGGAATGCCTGGTCTAAGAACCTGGAGTATCCAAAAATGTGACAGAAGACAAAACTACCAAAACCACATCAAAATGTATCAAATTGCAGAACAGTGGTTGATTATTATATTAAAAAAAAAAGGTGCAACATTTAGCAGAAAAAACATCATAAAACCCAGAAAAAAAACCAAGTTTAGTAACTTCCTTGACATGACATTCCCCTGCTGTAGCTCTGCCTGTCTGTAAACTAACTCACACTTGGAACTACGAATCTGAACCTTGAACAGTGAGCTATGAGGAATTTAAGCTGTTAAATCCAATTTAGCTCATTTTCATTCTCAACCTTCCTCACATACAACAACATCTGTAAGACGTTATGACAACAAATATATATAAAATGTGTGATTCAGGGTAAATGGCAGAAAAACAGGTCTTCAGTATCATGACCATCACTGTGAACAGGTTTAGTTATTCCTGACTAAACCCTAAAATCTCATACCCACAGCACCTGCAAAGGTGGACTCAGGCAAACTCTGAGCTTGTATTCAGTCTCCCAGAGATTTAACAAACTGAGTTTCACAGGGATTAAATTTTGCTGAGATCAAGAAATTTTTGAGAATGTGAAGCATTTCCTACCAGCAAGCATGAGAAAGCAGACCTGATTTTTCACTTCATCAACAAAACACACACACATAAGACCTTGTTAAATACCACTTTAAGAAAGCAAACTTCATTAACCATGAAATTAATATCACCACAGAACGCAAAACTGCACCCTGTGTGTCTGTACAAATCAGCTCCTTGCAGATTTAATTATAAAACACCAGTCAAGAACACATTCAAGTGCATTGTGAATGTTTAGAGTTAAACACCAGTCTAGCTAACAGTCCAGAAGTTCATCCTAATTAAACACAGCTTCGGAGCTCCTGGATAATTTATCATTTTAAATAGCTTACAAATGCCAATATAACTTATCCTTTTTCCTAAACATTTCATTATGGGAATGACATGTGTAATTATACTTAGAACAATCTTATTACGGGGCCTACAACTACATCCAGCAATCAGCTGAGTAATAAAAAAATGTAACACTTTCTGAGCCAGCAAGACAAAGTAGGGCATCAGATCTAATGAAAAGAGTCCTAGAGATTGCAGATTATTTGTCTAAATTGGTGCATTATTTTCCTTGTCTTAACTTTTACCCACATGGCATTTCAAGGACAGTTAGTGACACTAAAATACTAATAACATGACATGATATGATCAGGGCATGAGGACCAATAAAGTGCTATTACAATCTATGCCAACTAAGAATTGGACATCTTGCAAGTAGTCTTAATAAAAAACTAGGTTATTTCCTTTACTTTAAAATGATCAGCTGAACAGTTCCCAATCCTATTATTACATGCTTTTGTACGGCATGAAATTGGTCACCAAGATTTGCCTTTTTCTGGAGAGTTCACAATGGACAGAATTTATTCCATGTAGATGTTTCATATATTGAAGAGTAATACAATATTATCATGGTAAAAGAAAGTAATTTACTTTGCTAGTTTAGCCAGGGTTGGATTTCTTTTTTCTGCTACAGCTCGTAATGCATCTCTCCTATTTGTCTCAAGCACGGCTCCGGATGTCACAGAGGCACTGGAAGGGCTGATAATTTATTTAAAACAAACAAGCAGCAGCAATGCTGCGTGGCTGCAAGCGATACCTCACCATCTGGGGGTAAGGAAACACTGGATCATTGTACGGCACAATTTACTTGGCCGTGACCAAAGCGACCTCACAGGGCTTTTCCAAGTCCTGCAGCTACAAGCAGACACTTAACCTACACAACAGCTACCGCACTGCACTGCGATACCGATCGTCACTAATTGCCACGGAATGGGCCCGAAGGAGGAAGAGAACACCACATCTTCCCACTGCCATCACCCCATCCTTCCTCCCTGGCCCGCAGCCAGACGGGAGGGAGCTGCCTCAGCCCTCCCCTGCTGCGGCCAAAGCGGGCTGGGGTCAGGGGAACGCGGCGCAGCCTCGGCCCCTGCAGCGCTGCCCAAGCCCCGGCCCCGGGCAGGGGACGCCGTGACCCGGCCAGGGCTGCCCGCGGCCCCGGGAGCTGTCCAGGGTCCTGCCCCCACTCGCTGCTCCCCGGGGAGCTTTTGTCACTTCCTCCTTTTTAAAAATGCTCTCCCAAACCTCACCTTTTATCACATCTTACCAGGCTTCCTTTACCTGCAGAGGGATTCATCCCCGCTGCTGCGATACCACAGAGTGCCCCTGAAACTCCTTCCCAAGCACACACTGGAACGCCAGTTCCGCGTCTCCTGGCAAGTCAGGAGGAGCTGGCACTGTGAGACTTCCAGGAAAATGAATAAATCGCGTTTTGCATCGTGTCTGCGGTGTGCGAGTACAACGCTGTTCAGATTGCCAGAACTAGCAAAGTTCCCATTTCTGATTTGTCATACTTTTGTATGAGACAAGTTTTAATACCAGCCACAGGAAGGGGGGTCCTCAGGAATTCATGTGAACATGAACTGCATCACTCAGAGCAAATACATTCAAGGATGCAGTATTAATTAGCAAGTCAGAATAATATAAAATCTTTTGAAGAAATGCTTTTATTAATAAAGCCAGCAGGCCACTGTCCAGCATCTCAGGAAATGCCATGCAGAATAAACTAGCTGCTGTTACTCAGAGGTCTGTATGCTGCTGCTGATGTTACAGGCTATCAAATTTTCATATTTTCTAAGCCTGCTCAAGCAGAAAGAAAATTGCTATAGAAAACAACTAAATCATATGGTTTAGACCTTTTGTATCCAATAGCTTATCCTATGCTTTTTTGTTAAAGGCAACTGGAATTACCTTTAATTCCTTCTCCTCAGAACGTTATGTCCATAAAATGACTTCCTTACTTTCATGTAAATATGAAATAATTACTCTGAAAAGCACAGTTTTTCTAAGGCATTTCACATTCTACTGAATTACCTACTAAGATAGCTTATTATGTGAAAAAGCATTCATTCTCCTTGGACAGCTTTTTAAGTGGGAAAACCTTGCTGTAAAGTTAACTGGCACTAAGGATGTAGTTTTTAAGGTATTTCCTTTAAGGTACTGTAAGCAAAGAGAGCACCTTACAATATATATCTAGTATCTTCTATCAGAATGATTTATTTTTGCTGCATCTGTGACTCTACAAACCACACCTACTCAACTATTCCCTGCACCTGTACCAAGGCCATAAAAAGGGAATGGACTCAGATCTCCTTTATAGTGTATTTATATTTTCTTCAAAGCCAGACACAAACCTTCTACCTGCAGAGAACCAACTGACTCTTCTATTTCAATAATTCATCAATACAACTCACATCTGATTTCTCAGCCATTCCTAAGTGGCCCAAAATAAACATACTCTGCTAAGGTACCAATCTTCTGACAAACAAGCTTAGTAAATAAACTACTTCAAACAGTTTGTCAGACAGAGTAAGGGGATGGGCAGTGGGTTTTCTCCATGCCTCTCCCAGGTTTGGGTAATGAAAATGGAGTTATTTAAACCTACACCTAGCATCATAAATGTGTGAGAATACCTTGCCAACACCTCTTTTTTATCATTCATTGCCAATGAAAGCCCAAAGGTGTTTGCAATTACAGACAGAACACATGGTATTATACTAAAGTATTTAAAACCTGCTTTGTGGCAGGAAAAAACCACAAATATTGCACCAAGGAACCTCAAACACCAATGGAGCAAAGTCATCATTTTAAATCAAGATGCTATGAAATAAGGTACAAATATGATAGCAGCAAACTTGAAAAAATATGATCTTTGGCTTAGTGACCTGCAGCATAAGCATGCATTTCCTCCATCAAGGGAAATTCACTAAGACTTCCTGTTATGAAATGGATTGGCTTAAACAAACCAGAAAAACAAATCCATATGTCAGGCAGGAGGGACAAGAACAAAACCAAGCAATACACTTAAAACTGTCAGGCTAACAGGTTTGAGAGTTAGTGACCAGAGTCCAAGAGGGCTGCCAGTCCAGGCAGACTTGACAAAATGAGGTGTTTTTCCATCAGTTAGTTCCCTTGGATAGGGAGTGAGAGCCTGTGGTCAGGAGAGACCCAAAAGAAGTTGTCTCACTCAACTTCAGTTCAGCTTTTCCTGTACTGGAACTTCTGCAGCATCTGAGTGAGACTGCTTCACACATCTTCAGCCTCACAGCTGAGCAGTAAAATTAATTCACAGTAATTAAAAACAACACAGGTGGGCTCTGATAGTATTAAATAAATTCACTACTGATTCAGACATCAGGAAAGGACCTCCCTGCACATGCTTCACATCAAGAACAGCAGGGTACAATTTGGAATGAGACAGACTAAGGAGTGGATTTGTAAGGCCTTAACTTACAACATAAAAACCACATGCAACCTTCTACTCTTTTTAAGGGAGTTAAGGAAGCTCACATATAAACTCAGGAGAGATAATCACTAGCTAAAGCACCTTTCACAAGAAAAATGTTAGGGGACTATGACAGATTATATCTCAATCTAGGAAAACCTAGGAGGAAGTCTTTCATTTAAATGGTAAGGTGGGGTGAGTGTGTGAAACTGATCCTCACTCCCTGTGTGTCAGAACAGGGAGTCAAGAGCTACAAAGAAAAGGAAACCTAGGAATTAATTTCAAATGAACATTTTGTCAGCTCAAAGAGAGAAATTCACCGTTCCTGTCACTCCTTGGTTGTGCCCATTCAGTAGTGAGGGAACACACAAGGCAGGCTGAGAATGTGCCTGGGGGAAAAGCCTTTCCTCCTCCCAGGGTAAGACAGACACAGCAGGGCAGTTCTCACACTCCCCCTGGCAAAGAGCCACCACATCTTCCATGAACTAAAAACCTGATACCTAACACATTTTAGCCCTTCAAATATGAAGTCTGAATGATGTCATTGGTAGGTCAGCTGACAGCAGAGATTTACAGCAACTGAACAGGGGCATGAACAAAAAGGTAGCACACTGGAGTGTCAGATTTTAAATAATTTTGCTTTCAGAACAGTCCTTCAGTTCTTTGTAGATGAATATCCAGCAGTGAGGCACAGAAAAGGTCCTTCTTCTTTTACAGACTACATTTAAAAATATTTTCTTTTTTCCACTGAATGCAAGCATGGTAAAATTTATCTGGAAAAGGGCACATCTGGGTCATCCTTTGATTTAGCCACTTATCAAAATTTCTTATTCTTTATATGTCAAATCAAATATTTTTCAAAGGAAGACAGTTTCTGTGCATAAAGAACAATTGAGCAATATATCTCTGGTACCATTACTTTAATTTCTTTTACTACAGAGGGCTCAGGACCATTAATCACAACTAAAGTATTAGAACATCTTCTTCTAGTGTCTCCTAAAAAAAAAAAATGAAGACAAGCAACTTCCTCCTTATTAAATTTAAATACCCGACAGTCGTGGGTAAGACAAGAGCTGGAGAAATGATACAGCTGCACAAAGAGAATTACTGCTGTTCCAAAGGGGCCTGACTGCAGTCACAAATCTCAAGCGGCCCCTACCTACAGCTGCTTGTTTCTCCCTCAGTGCCAGCACCTCTCTTGTGCCAGACAGCTACAGAGGCAGAGCTACTCCAGCTTAAATGCAACCAGATCTGTGATGCAGCTCCAGCAGCTGTGTCATCCCTCCTGCCCCAGCAGCCCAGGGACAGGAACTGCTGTGTACCCAGATGTTTGCTGAGGTCACACTCTCCCTGTGTTCTCAGCCACAAGTTTGTCCTTTTCTGTCACAAAAAGTCCCATTTGTTAAGGAAACTTAAAGGGTTTGGAACAATACACCAGGTAATTTGCATGTGACATAAAAAGGTGTCCTGGAGTGACTTTATGATGCTAGTAGATAGAAACATTCAGACAAAGCTATCAGACAAACAAAATTATTGCACAGAATAGCCCCTAACAGAGAGAGAGCTGCTTTTGTACCAGTGTATCAGGCTCATGTGGTGTCACCAGCTTTTCCTCCTGTTCAGGGAGAGGCACAAAATACTGTGGAAGAGAATGTGGCTGGCAAAGCTGGGACAAACAAACCTATCCTCTGTTTTTAATATACACACTTTTAAGAGTGGTAGGTTGTGGTGTTTTTGCTCCAGTCTGCTTTGGACACAGACTCCTTTTTTCACCAGCACATTACAAGGACTAGCTGCCTTCCTTCCACTCCCTTCTGCCACAACTGCATCAACAGCCTCCCCACAGTTCATGGTTTAACAGTATTTAACCCAAGTCAGAAAGTGCAGCCAATAACAAGGTTTTCATTTTTCTACTTTTTAAATTTACTTTTTCCTGTCTTCCTTTAATCCAGTGTTATTTTAATATGCATAAATATACTACTCCCAGAAAAAAAGATACCATCCTGACAACCAACATCAGTAGCTCTTCATCTTTTGATGCTGAATCCATAAGAATTACCTATTTGTACCCCTTAAATCTAAAACCAACCCTGTGTACCCATACATACCCTTCTTACACAGAGGAACTTCTGTTTGGAAACTGCTAGAACTTCTAATCATGAGGCTGCTGTCACTGACCAAATGCTACACCAGCGATTACTGCTGCCCTTCAGCCACAGGATGACAGCTACTCACACAGCCTTTACAAGAGCAATGTAATTGTTAATAGTGACTGAGACACTAAGGCATGAAAATACAATGTGTTAGCAAATGTCTGAGTTAACCATAATAGTGTGACAGCAGCATGAAAAGGCATCAGAGCAATTCTAATGTAAACAGGATCTTGGTCTTTAGATCAAACTACAAAACATGTTCCTGACGTTCTCTTTTCCCTCTCCCACTTTTTGCTATCAGCAAGGTCACTGTCAGCTGAGTAATGCCACTAGGTTTCTTTTCCACTCCTCAACCCAAAGAATACTAACTAGACCACGGGATAGAGACAAATCCACCTGAACTGTTTCACGTTGTCGCGACTCCCTCACCACAGGGCTGGAACCACCACAGATCTTCCGTGTCTTTCCACCACACTCAAAAAGCAGCGTAAGGAGCTGCTGCCGATCAGCTGAGCTCTGTCAGCGGCCACACAGCTCTTGGGTTCCAGCTCCCAGGAATGGCCCTCCAGGGAAGCGAGGCACGATTAAAACCAGTGTGACTTCGCTGCTGGTGACACGACAAGGTGCACCTGCAGTAAAACTGATCAGCCAAACCCGTGACTTCTGTATACCCTAAACTCGAGCGGTTCCGCACACACCACCTCCTCCTGCTGGCAGCATTCCAAGCAGAACACCCACCCACCCAATAAATTCTATCCGCACGGCTACGAGCAGTAGAAAGGCAAGTTTAAGAAAGCGAAAGGACTTGAGCCACCGCCTCTGAGGCCTTTCCGCACGGACCCGCTCCAGCTCACCCGGCACCCACAAAGCGACGCCGGCGGCTGCGCCCCCGAGGCCGCCGCGGCCCTTCCGAGCCCTCCCCGGCCGGGAGCCTGGGACAGCCCCGGGGCAGCGCGGCCGCAGCCCCGCTACCGAGCCCGACCCGGTCTCGGGCCGCCCTGCCGCTCCCCGCCAGGCCGGAGGC
>VWYI01024799.1:272992-345224 GCA_013399455.1 Anthoscopus minutus
CGCCCCTGCACCGCCCCGCCGCGTCACCGCCCGCCCGGCCCTCAGACAGCGACCGGTCCCCGGGAGCAGCGGGGGTTGAGCCCCAGGGCTGCCCGCTGAGGAGTGTCCGGTGCTGCGGGCAGCTGCCAAGCGCTGTCTGTCTCCAGCATCCACAGACTGGCTCCAGCGTCCACCCTCATTTCTAAAGCGCACCACAGCCTCGAGGAATCTCTGGGTCAGAACCACAGCACCCAAGGCTTTGCTTAGCCCGGACCACACAGAGTTAGGCAAGGCTGCTATCACCCTAGAAAGAGGAAAGTATGACCTGGGATCTTTAGCAAAAAGGTTTCATCCTTTTTAAAGGGCAGCACCTGGCCCAATGGATTAAATGAAACATGCCAGCACTTTCACTTGGAAAACTGAAACCGGACCTGTTGGCCAGTGAGCCCTGACTAGCCCCATTGTGCTGTACCTATCTTCATCCTCTCCAGCCAGAACTGCACCAAGTTTAGATTCTTATTTTTAGCGCAGGATCAAGCCAGGTCATGTTGCATTGTATTGCTTTCTTACACAATTTCTTCAATTTCTTTAAATCATTTAAAATCTCTCTCTAAATATGAATTCACTTCTTAATATGACCCAGAAAGCACATGTTTAGGTCTATCAGAAAGCAAAGGCAAGCACATGAATCAATAGTTCTTTAAATAACATTTGTTGTGTCTACATTGCAAACCTATCTACGTGACTGCCCTTCCTGGCAGGTGATACCAAACAGTATTGGCACAAAACAGTGATTTTTCTGATTTTTAGGCTGTGTCCTACATATCTGGAAGTTGCAGCAAGAAAAAGAAATTCTCTCAGCTCTCTGACCTAGAGAGCGCATGGCCAAAATGCTCTGCCCAGTGCCTCTGGCCCCAAGCCAACACTCTTTGCTCTGAGCTGCCAAAAGCAAGAGCTCAGGAAAGCAAACAGCTACCTAACAGAAAAGACATGAACCGAAGCAGGTTGCTTTTTCTCTCCCTTGCACACAGTGGTAACAGCCACCAAGCACTGCATCTGCAACCCGGACTTGACCTATTTGCTTGTGGCCCAGGGTGGTTTTCCAGCTTTCACAGCTGCTGCTGAACATTAGACATCCCACACACATACCTGACCTGGACCCCAATACTGGTTAAAGATTTTCCTAATGTTATTTACACACAAAACCTGTTTCAGACATGAATCTGGAAACATAACTCAAAGGGCTTATGCCTCATGTTAGCCCATATTCCATGCTTTAAGCTAGATCATTCTCCTGAAATACCTCTTCAAGGGTTTCATCTCATCATGACTCCTATAAGCCCTTCTGAAACCTGTGGCAGACAAATCACTGTCTCCTGCTATGTGCTATTCACAAGCCTTCAGATTTCGTTCAAGCAGACAGCGTTCTGTGAAGGCAAGTAGAAAATTTATGTTAAATCCTACATATTTATAGAGGTCTAAAGACAGTGTTAAGCAAATCAGTTTCATCCCACTCCTATGCATTTTCTGCACCCAGTGTTAAATCAGCTCAAGGTAACTGAAGTGCAGCCAAGAACAAGTGCTGAGTACAATCTGTTGGAATGCCAAGTAAGGAAACAAGAACTTTGCAAGGCAACGTTGTTTCTGAAGCATCCTGTGGACTCTCAAGTTATTCAGAGGAAGTTAAAATTTCAGCTTGTTGGGGTAGTGCTAACCTTTACAAAACCATCCAGAAGGAGCTGCAGCACTGACAATACTTGCAGAGGATTGTATCAAGCAGCTTCCAAGGTTCAAATAAGGCAATAAAAGAAAACTACTCCAAATTTGTAGGTCCTGTCCTCAGCTCCTGTATATTAATCGGATTCAGCACCCTGTGAAACAAAACCTGTTACCTTAGAAGAACTTTTGATAAAGAGTACTCCTGCCTTTGAGGGAACTGAATAAACCCAATCAAGCTTCTTAACATGAAGCCTCTCCGAGTGGTATTTATGTGGCTTGCATTTACCTCTTATGCAAGTAATGGAACATGCCAGACAGCTTTCCACAGTTTTTAAGGTGGCAAATTGATCACAGTCAGCAGCAGTATTTATGATGATATTAATACCAAAGCCATCAGTAAGTTGAAGTATCTTTTTTAATTTTCTTACAACCACTTAAAACTGTCATATAACACAAACTTTTGTACACTATTTACAGACAAAACAAGTAAAATATCCATCCAAAATATTTTTTAAAAAAGTCCTCTGATTAAATTGTTACACCTGCTCAAACAATGGTGGGACTTAATAGGCATATTTTCTTGTGCATGTTTCTCTTCCATGTCTTCAGTCTCACTGCATATATATATTTTCTTTTAAAAGTTAAAGAAAGATAAAACAAGCAGAAGGGACACAACACAATATGCATTTAAATCTTTGTTTAAGAACAAGCAGCTAATTAAAAAAGGCAAAATACAGGAAAAGTGCATCAGTTCCAATGAGTTAGTATAAGAAAGAGGCCTACAGGTGTGGAGCTGGCACCCTTTTGGGTAGAGACTCCTAGAAGACCTCTGATTGTCTATAGAGATTATTTTAAATTTATTTTAAACAGAAATTATGGGGGGAAAAAAGAGAAATTAAAAAGGAGAGGAGAAACATGACACCTCCAGATTGATTTTTGTTTTGCCATGAGGTTTCTTGGAAACTGGTGCCCAACAACTTTCAGAGTGGGTGAAAATTCCTTTGTGCCCAGAGCTCAGTGTTGACCCTGTGCCATGAGCTGTCCCCAAGCCCCAGGGCTGCTGACCCCAGTCTGTGCCAGGCCAGGGCTCCCATTGTCTGTGCTAAGCCACTCAGACCCACTGCCTTGGAACTTTGTCAGCAAAAGACCTGCTCACCTACATGGCTTAGAGCTGAGCCAAACACTGCTGGCTGGGCACCTGAACAGAGCAACTTTGTCTTCTCATCAAAAGTCCACTTGCATGTCTGGTGCATTTCAGAACAGATACCACGCAGAGGAAGCTGACCATGGAGACAAAGTGTCACTAACCTTAACTCATTTTCGTTCTGTTTCACACAGTTTGGTATTTTGGTTTTACAACAATAAAAGAGGCTTATTGTTTCTGGTGTTCCCAAATCCCATTGCAATCCTTCACTCAAAAGGCTGCCTTTGAAAACAAGGCTACATGCATGTTGGGGTAAGGGTGGCAGCACTCTGAAACAAGGGGTTGGCACACAGTCCCTTGGAAGGGGAGCCTTCATCCTACATCTGAAGTCTCCTGACCGAGCCTATGTCTTTGTGCTTAGTTATTTTTAGGTAATCTGAGCTCACAGTAGGCAGCAACCAGGCTGACACTTGGTGACAGGACTGGTTAAGGAGTAGCTTTGTACAGGATCATATTTTTGGCTTTCTGGTAAGGCTACTTCATCTAGTAACAACAGATTTGGTCCTAAGGTATCCAGTCTCCAATTCGAACTCAATAGTTTTGAAGCCTATTCCATTACATTCAAAAATCTCCCAAGCCACTGGGCTTTCTGCTAACGAAGTACCAAGGCTTTGTACTTCATACCGAAGAATGGAGTGCTCAGTCCAATCAACTGTAAATATATTTACACTTCTGTGGACCTAGCAGCTAAATACTCCCTCCCTCCTTTAAAGCATCACTGGAATAAAGAACAAACACTAGCAAATCCTAAAACAACAACAAAATACTGCTAAAAGTTGTGACAGAGAATGTAATCTTTAAAACCACTCCTGAACTCTATGTACTGTTTCCATTAACCCCAGGAGAGGCTACAAGCACTCCTGGAATTCTATACAATACAGATATTAATCTGCCTTTTATTTCATTCCTCAAAGAGGAACTTCCAGAAACGTTTAGAGTTAGGAAAAAAGTAGTCTTCATTCACCAAGATCAGTGCTGTACCTCTCCTCTCCTGGAAGGACTGCTTTCAGTTTAGGATGGACTGCAAGCTGCTTGTGCTTTGGGGATAATTCAACCACATCAAACCTCCATGGTATTTTTAGAGGTCAAATATTCTCTGTTACAGAATCCTTGAGTTGGTGCAGAAAGCACACAACAGTGACCCAAAAAAATCTTCCTGCCTAACAAGGCTAAGCTTAGCACAGTTGAAGTGGCACCACCAGGGTTCTAAAGCTATGATGTGCAAACCCAAGATTGCACAATGCATATGAAAATATGACAAGCAAGAACACAAACTCTCAGTGGGTCAAGTCAAGGGTAAACTCCTGTTACCAGCCACATCAACAGTACACAAGGCTCAGTGGACAGTTCATTTTCTTATACTGGAGACATTTGTAGGACATCAGTGCCTTTCTCCTGGACTCCAGCTTTGTTGTACTGTATGGTCAATTATGTGCTAGAGAACAGCACAAGCCCCTGAACCCTAAATTATTGCAGTCCCAGCAATTTCTGGTGGTGAAACATTGCTGTCACCCAAATCCAAGATTCAGCCACCAGCTACACAAAATCCAGTTTTGAAGAAGCAGAGCGACTAAAGCAGCGCATGAGCTCATTTCAAGTCATACTGAAGTAAGATGAACAAGTGCAGTTGTGTATTCTGCCACACACAGAGAAAGAGGAACTTGCAACAGAGTCAAGTAGAAACACCATCCATCAAGATAAAGCCCCAAGTATCCCTTTTAAATCCAGCAATAAAACAGAGTGCATTTTTTCCCAGGAAACAGAGTGTACAGTACCCGTGTGCAGCATAAAAACATTTCACAAATAATGAAAACATCCCTTTTGAAAATCTCAACAAAAATAGATCCCATTGGGACCAGACTGTCAGTGCCTCCCAAAACAAGGCAGAAAAATCCAGCCTATAAAACATGCCAAAGGTGACCAGTAAGTATCCCACTAACAGCTGAAACTGCTGACTGCTTTATTTACTGAGAAAAAGAAAAATGACATTTGTATTTAAAACCCCAGGCACCATGTTAACAGGTCCACTAAATTACACATTCCCCTCTCTTCTCTCCTGACAACTACTTAAAAAGACATATATTTGTCTATAGGGACAGGTGGAAGCAACATCTCTTGGCTATGCAGGTCAATCCTGCCAGGCATCAGGACAACAGAACTCTGGGAATTCTACTGCACTGACCCAAAAGCATCATCTTTCTGCCCAGAGGTTCTCTGCTGGTCAAATATATCAAGACAAGATGCTGACAGAAAAGCAGCATTGTTTCTTTAGAAATTTTTTCAAGCCTAATGGCTTATGAATGAATTTGTCCTAAGGGATGGAGTACAGGCAAATGACCTAAGCACAATATGAAGAGCCAAAACATCCATTTATTTGCCACATATCTGGTTTAAGGAGGAAAAAGGGACACTTTGATTTCTATTTAATTGTGTCTTCACATTGCTTACAATGTGGGAGAAAAATCATCCCAGTGTTATACTGCCCTCCCTCAGAATATTCAGCTAATAAATAGTCTGACATTTACATTTTGAGTCTGGAATGAAAAAAAAACCAACTGATTTTAATACTTGTGTGAACAATTCTACCTTGACCAGGCAATTATTGTAAGGGGCAAAAGCAACAACCCTCAGTTAATGAGCTCTGCTTAGTCCCAGCAGTTTTCACTGGAGGAAGCTCCCCCTCATCATCAACGTGGCAGCTACAGTCACAGGCTGTGCCAAATCAGCTCTCAGCTCACAGACCTCATCCTTGCTGAATCCTGCAGCTCACAGCTTTGGAATGGCCAGTCACAGTGGGCCTAAGGGACATTTGAATCATTCAATTTGACCACAGTAACTCCTGTTCATCAGAACCCAATAACTACATCTTTCCTAAACCAATTCCTGCAGCAGGCACCTTCCTAACTCCAATGCATTCGTAGGCCAGGGGCTTCCTGCAGAGATGGATTTGAATTGTACATAAAGGAGCAGAGCTGCACATGTCCAGCTCCTGCCTGTGCTCCTCCAAACACTCTGAGAACAGGCAGACTGAAATGAATGCAAGCCAGCTGAAACTCAACACTTACTTGATGCAGATCTTGAGACTGATGTGAGTTTTCCTACACCTTTAATGGAAAGTAACGTTAGCTCTCTTACTCCAAGTGTAAAGCACTGGCCTACAACAAGTGGCTGATTGGGTTTTATTACCCTGGAAAATTAAAATCAGCAGTTCATCCTACTGTGAGTCTACTGATGGAACTAAGATGTCCCACTGGTCCTTTTCCTTTTCTATAACAAAAGCACACAAATCCCTTGCCAACCCACCAAATTTTCATCAAGTCTGATCCTGAGCATCTGTAGATAGTTAAAAATACAAAGTCAAGCTCGTAAGAGTTTCCAGAATGCAAACACTGGCAGAGCTATGTTGAAGTTCTCTATTGATTGCAGTTTCCTTAGTGTATTCTCTAAATAGATGTTCAGGTAGGAAAGCAAAAGTCTGCTAACAGGCTCTATGTACATGGCCCAATTGTTTGCTAGAAGAAAAAGGAAGTAATTTAATAAAATAAAGAAAAAAATTTTAAAAATCCAAGAACCCAAATATAGAAAATGCAGAGGCACTTTCTCTTTACTTCCTTATGTCATACAGCCTGCCTGTAAGAGAAGTGCAAAATAATTAAGTTTTCTGACGCCACAAAAAAGGAAATATCCAGGTTACACCTACAGAAGTTTCAGCTAAAGCTTTGGAACAGAAGCTCTGTGTGCTGACATTGGTTTGCACTCTGGACATGACCACAGAAGTGAGACTCCTGTGCAGCCACAGACCACGTGCCCAGAAAGAGCAGCTCTCTCCCTTTTTAGTTCATCGCTTCTACTGTTCAGGCTACAGAGGTAGTAAAAACAAAAGCAAAACCAACAACAGTGAAACAAACCAAAACAAACAAACAAACAAAACTTCAAAAGGAACCACACTCTTGCTATACTGTACATTCAGAACCCTGTGGCCACATTGTTGTCCTAACAATGAACAAATTCATTAAAAATTTCAACATTAACACACGAATGTGCAAAGAACACATTCCAAAGTCAGTGCTGTGGTAAAGCAAGTGTTCATCCACAGGGAGGGAAGGGGATTCTGAGAAACATCAGGGACAGAAAGTTTATTTCTGGCAGCCTACATGCGAACGTAAACAGGATCCGTTTCTCCTTTTAAAGTTCCGTGCCAACAGAACTATTGAAATGTCATTTCCCACAAAAGGAGACTTCTCTGAAATCATTAAAAAATACATTAAAAAAAGGGAACCATAGAGCAAGAGACTATCGTGTTCCCGAGTTGGCAGCTGGTAGAGTAGCCCCTGTGTTTGCATTGGTATTTTGCTCCAGATGTTGTCTTCCTTCTGTTGAAATAGAAAACATTGAGGCTGACACATACTTTTAGGTCACCAGGGCCTCAGTTTAAGTTCATTTGGCTTTACTTGCTAGAGAGGAAGGAGCATGTTTTTGTAGTTGTGCTTCAAAGGTCCACTTCAACTTGGCTGCTCCTCAGTTTGCAAACTGCTGGTAGAAGGCAAGTTTGACCCTCTCAATGTGATGGCAGAGTTTAATAGCTGGTCCAAGCTTCAAGTCCATGCACTCCTGAACAGTGGGCAGGGTCAGCAGCAGCAGTGCCTGGCCATCGATTTCCTGTCAGAAGACAAAAATTCCACAGTGACCTTGTTGTTATTCTCCCTGCTCCTTCAGCTTTGACTTGCTGTAATTTCAGATTTGTGACTGTTTGTGAATTAGATGTTTCTTTCATGCTCCCTCGGGTAACTTAAAATCTCTCTCACGCACAACAAATTAACTCCTTTCTTAAAATGCCAGCTCAAATCCACTGAGGCACAGACTTCTCAGGAGATTCTATTGTAAAAAATACAACCCAACAAAAGAAACCAAGGGAATTTAATGCAGAAAGTAATTTTAACCAACTACTGCATCTTTCTGTAGAAACAGAGGTCTCACAAGGTGAAGCATATCTGGAACATCCACCACCACAGACCACCCTAACCATTAGTTCTAATAGTACAGTTTTAATAGACACTAGTTTTATGGCAAATTTTAACCAAGATGCAAATAAAATGTTGACTCTTGTCATCGTACTTTGCTATAGGCATTATTTGTAGTTTTAGGATTCAGATGCTCTGAGGACCAAAATATCCTCTCCCCAAGAAGGGAGAAAGATAAAAATTTTTGCTCATTCCCTGAACTCTCCTCTCTGAAATTGCTGCAGGTTGCACAAGTGTTTGTTTCCTCAGAACCCTATTAAAAAAATTCTTTTTCTGACTCCTTAGAGGATAAGAAGTCAAGTGACAGATTCAACATTTATCAGACAGAAAATGATACCTGATCAAGAAAAATCCTCGCCAGCGGAGCACAGTCAGTGGATTTGAGGAATCGTACCACATCAGCCACGCTCCATTCCAGAGGGTTACTGTCCAGCTGCAGCTTTTCAGCAACTTCCATCTTTATGTCCTAGACAAGCCAAAAGAATTCCCAAAATAACACACATGCTTAGTCTTTATTACAGTCCTATGACACAACCATAACAATCATCATGGATTTTGATTATTCTGTAGTTTTCACAGTGCCCTTCACAGAGTAACAGAGAACACACACACTGTGGTTAATACTCCCAAGATTTTGGTGCTTGCTCAGCAGAGAGCAAGCCAGGGTAGAAGTCTACATTCCAAGTTACCTTTGGCGAAGGAGGTTTATTTTCATCATCAGAAAAGGAAAAGGTTCTGAGCTTCCTCTTCCGCTTGTCTCGGTCCTGAGCCAGGGAATGGGACAGCTCACTCTGGGTGGGAGATGATGAGAGGGATTTCTTCTCTGACACCTCTGATTCTTCAAGCAGTTCATCTTGGTGCTCTGAGGTGCTGTCCTCAGTCAGAGACTCTTCATCCACCTCATCCTGGTCATCCTCCTCTTCTGCCCCACTGCCCTGAAGAGTTGGGAAAAAAGAAAAAAAGGCAGCTGTAACCCTGAAGTTACAAGGAACCAACATCTGCTGTTTCAAATGAAGCAAAGATCACATCCCAGATCCATGAGTGCTGCTGGCAGTGTCCTACCTGGGGAGATCCAGCTGGAGTGTTATCCACGGACGTAGAAGAACGTTTTTTCTTATGAACAAAGAAATGTTTTCGTCTCTTCCGTCTTTTATTTGGCTTCTTCATGGCTACTTCCAGGTTGCTGTGGCCACCCGGGGGCCGGCCTATCCGCTTGTTTTTCCGTTTTCCATAGTAGTGAGCTACCAGGACAGAAGAAAGGAGCAGTGCTGAAATGCACCTTTGGTGTCATTAGTTATGTTTGCCCCTCATCAGGACTGGAAAAATCAGTAGAAGGACACTTCCCAATAGGAATTCCAGTTCTGTAAAACTTCAAAATCAGTATGGCTATATTTTCCACTTCAATTTGGTTTAAGGAACAAGAGTTACTGATCAACTTTGTTTGCCTTGTAGAGATTTACTTCCTCTATCTCTTGGAAGTCCCCAAATGATCCTATTTTATACAAAAATTATCAAAGATTTGGTCTAATTTAATGGTGCTTTTTATGATGATTTGTAGTTTTTAAGCATGGCCTCAATGCACTGTTTGTTCTCACAGCGTCAAATGGTTAAAGCCAGTCTGCAAGAACCCTAACAACTAAGAAAGGAGCTTGAAGGTTTTGCATTTTTTTTCCCCATAACAAACTGGGAAAAGCAATTATAATGACACTTAAATTACATTAGTCAGTTCTTGTCCCAGAAGTTGTTTTAAAAAGATAAAGTTTTAAGCACACAACAGAAGTTAAGCCATGCTTCTACTGCTTAATACAGAATTAATTTTTTTCTCCCCTCCACAATGGAACATGAATATTTTGTAGGTCTCTCTATGTAGTGCTTGAGCTGCTGGAGTCAAAGCCAAAAGAAACTAAAATGTAACACTCCTCCTTGGTATGGATCAGAGACTACTCACTGTATTTTGTCTTTGTCAGGACAGAGCAGTTCTCTGAACACTTATCCAGCACCATCTGGGGGCCGAAGAGGTTTGGACAACATTCCAGCTTGATGCACGTTTTCCTGCAGAAATCTGCCACCCGGTCTGCCGTCCTCACAACCTCCACGGTCGCACGGTAGCTCTTGCCTTTGTATCTAGCATTGAAAACACCGGCATAATTAGGAATCTTCTAATTACCAGGATAGAAGGACTTCATTGAAAGGTGTACAAGAATAGTGAGACCAAACTGAGAAAAAATATAAGCAATAATGAGCTGTATGAACTGCCAAGTCCAGGAAAGAGGAACTCTTGTATTTTATGTCAGAACCCCAAATAAAGGAAGTCCATCACAGAGGTGGCTGCAGTACCAAACACAGCAATACTGCCCCATGAACAACTACAAAACATCATCTGAGAGTACTGTCCCAGAGTTCAGATATTTTGTTTTCTTTGTTCACAGGTGGTTTGCTTTTATGGGACTGCAGAAATGCCCACTGTGACATGGACAGCTAGTTCCTCCAACCAAGGCTGAGAGCACACACTGAGCTCATTCAGGTAACAGCACACAGCTTTTGGTGAGCCCTTCTGTGCTCCTCCTAAGGAGGCAAGGGGACCACTGCCACATTTCCAATCAGCTTTTGTCCAATTACTAAACAATTCCCCAGGACAGTCATTTGCATGACTCCACATACTGCTCCTGTTTGATTTAAATGAAGAAATTATTCCTTTTTGCTCACCAACTTTACCATTACACTGAAAGAGCTGCACTGTACAATATATGCCAGAGCTGCTCAGCATTTCTGCTTTGTTCTCTCAGCACAGCTACAAGCATGTGCTGGTATCTACCAGAGGTGTTTCAGGCCTGCAAGTACCTAGTTAATACCTTGAAAAAAACAGCTGTATCTTCACAGTCCAGATACCCCTGATGCCACTACTGTGGCAAAAGAAAGCAAACAGCAGCTTCAGCGAGACTAAACAAATGTTCTTTTCTTTATTCCTCAGCTACACCTTCTATTTACACTAACCTTTGTCATCTTCCTATTGCCTAATTCAGAGCAATCCTTCAATATATGGAAAGATGTCTTTTTATAAATGAAACTGATCCAACAAAAAAATTACTGACACGTTCAAAATTATGTAGGGAAGTGTGCAGTGGCACATTGGGAAAATCTAATCTCTAATATGCAAACACAGTGACCTAATTACAAAACCATCCCTAGACTATAAAGGAATATCTGGACTTATCAAATATATGCAAATATGTTCACTGCTTTTTTCCTAGCTGTAAAAGTAATCTTGCAAAGAAGCTTCAACTCAAAAAGCTCAGCAGGAAAACTGGGAGTGCTTTAGGGTAGACTGCTGTAGAAAGACATCCATGTCAGGTCACTTCAAAGCTTCTAACTTTATTTCTGAAGAATCTTTTTTCCACTAAGAAATTTGTGCAGAAATGCCTGAGAAGCTTCCCAAGCAGTACATATTTCTGCTTTAAAAAACTGACAATTATCTTCAGGTGAATTAAATAATCTTAAACCTCACCCACATGTCTGTGAGTACAGTGTTGTACCAGTGACATACCAGTCTCTAGCTGCTCACATGCCTGTGGCAGAGTACACTGCCATATTATGGAGCATTAAAATCACATGCACTCCACCAGAATTCATATAGAAATTTATAAAGAATTTAACATTTAATGGCTCTTGGCATCCTGATACGCTCAAAGCGATTTCTCCTTCCCTGAAATGTTAGTTAAAGCACAGACTGCAGAGAAGAGCTACTGGGAATGACAAGACAGGGAACAGGACAAGAATTTACTTGGCTTTTAGGGTCTCTCCATGGCCATGCCACGCAGCCTCTTCATCCAGCTGCAGCTCTCGCAGGACACGGCTGGGTTTGTAGGCGGCATTGATCAGTAAAGTGAGAACCTACAGTGTGGGAGGGAAGAGCAAAAAACATGTCTAAGTTATTTGTACAATAAATCTGTTTTAAAGTGCCAGGGCAGAATAGGAAATTACTCCTATTCATCCAAATTATCTAGCATCAAAGCACTCATTCACAGCAGGATTACAGACACCTCCTGACAGTGCCAAAACGAACACTGAGAGCAGCCGACACTCCGGGCCTTCCCAGCCCTCAGAATTTGTCTGCAGAGTCACGAGTGTATCCAGCAATTTCCAAGTCATTGCCCTTGAATTACACATCACTAAATTAATGCCTGGGGCTGAGTACTCCCAAACTTGCATAACCTTGGCTAAAATCTGAGCGATTATCTTAAAGATTGTATGTCATGTGAAGATGTGCCAAAACATGCTGCAGGATTTTGCTGCCTGCTTACAACAAAACCATAGTGCAGAATCCTAATCTCTCATCTGTTTTGTTTCCATGAACCATGACAAAGTCTGTATTTTAATAAAATTATAATTTCTTGGGTACTGCAAAGTAATTTGGAAGTTGTGAATAACCTGATGTTAGTGGGGGATAGTACAAAATGTGCACTCTAATTGTACTTTTTATGCTCACTATGTGCTTATTCCAAATCATTCCCAACTGGGTGCATAACAACCTTGACATTACAAATTTGCAGTTTTATTGTTACTAATGCAGCAGTCCAGAAATCAAAGCAAAGTATTAAATATAATGCAAGCACCAAACTCCCTCTAGGATTCACACTGTGAGCAAGACTCACAACTGAAATGAATACAACTGAGCATACTGGCTGAACTTTCATCACCACTCAGCACCTGCACATCAGCAGGATTTGTGCACACTTTCTGCTTTCAGGCAATGAAGCAGAGTAAACCTTCAAGATTAAATGAAGCTGCCACAGAATTTCACATTTGCTTTTTTGCAGTTCTTACACTAAAGTACTGAAACAGGCAGGAAGGATAGGGTACTTTTCTGCATGCAAAAAATGAACTTTTTCAATAAACTGCTTGATTCTTAACAACCAGAGTCTTGTTTTACAGCATATGTGCCAGAAAGTCTTTCTCAAGGTCTCTCCCTGTTAAGCTATTTGGTAAGGAAGGTAAAAATTCCAGGTATGTTGAGCCAATTCTTATATAGAACGTGATCATTTCATGACTGCTCAAGTGTGCATATCCAGTTAGCTAGGTCTTGGAAAATTTCCAGCCTCTCAGGTCACATAATAAGCACCTCATGACCTATTTAGAAATTTCAGAAAAATAATTATTAAAGTATCTGTAAATTTGCTTTGAAATGCCTTCTGGAGAAGTTCTTTGGCATTAAAGAATGGCCTCCTCCTCCCTCAACTACATTCAGAAGCCAAACTGTAATTTCACCTGATCCATGCAAATTGTATCCAACTTATAAAACACAGATAACTCTTTTCCTCTCCCAATTACTGAACATAGTTTGCCATTCTGACTAAGAAAATCTGTATTTCCTCTGTTTTACCATCAACAGTGCAAACTGTAAAGGAATTTTGGGATTATCTCCAGCTAAATTCTGTTAATTAAAATGGAACATTTATTACAGCTATAAAAAGATACTAACTCCTTTGATTGTGGTAATTACAGGTTATACTGTTTTAAGAGAAAATGAAATTTAGCAGTAGAAGGCTGAGTGTTACTTAGATAAATGAGAGGCTTTTACTCTTATCAGCCATTCATAAAACCATTCATGTTTTACACTTTATTATATGTAAAAAGACACTCTTTACTCATCATCAGCTTAAATTTCTGAATAACCCATCTGTAATTAGAGAGATACTCTGGTGTTTAAGACATGCTGATTTTTGCAGTGTATCCCTCCAGCTCACCTCCTTCAGCACCAGAACACAGTTCCCAGGCCCCACAGACTGGGGAAGCTCTGCAATTCTGCCTTTGTTCAGGTAAGGCCCCGAGAAGCACCGGTGGTTGAAGTAGATCTTTGGGCAGCAGTACTTGCCATTAATTACCACTGAGAAGTGAGAAATGAGAAAATAAATGTTTAAATCACACACTGCAAGTGCCCCAGGAAAAAAGCTTGCAGTACGTAACAGTTTGTCTGCTGTAAAAAAAAGGAGGGGGAAAAGTCCTGAATGACAGGGATTTTTGAGGTAGTTTCTGTGCCATGTTTGCAATGGCAGTATTAGTTATTCCACATTGCCAAAACATTTTTTGTACTTCACACCCATGCTTGCAAATTGTCAAGCTGCAGTAAATAAAGATGGTCATGTATCAGAAAAGAAACATTCCTTCCTGGCTAGTCTGCTGCTTCATGGTATCACACCAGTGAGAACAACAAAGACAAAGACAATCCCAACATTTTGGTAGCAGAAGCAGTTCCTACACAGCAACTACAGATAAATTTTCCAGTCAATTTTCTCTCCCCCAAACTTCTGCCACCAGAGAAACTGGCAGTTATTCTCCACTGTTTATCCTAAACTGCAGCATCACATTGTTTTGCATTTTTAGATTCTTTTCCTTTGATTAGCAAACAAAAGATGCAGCAACTGATAAAGCGGCCTTTGATGAAGTGACATCAAACTCTCTAAATCTATTTAATGGTTCAGCATTGCTCAAAATTCAAGTATTAATATATATTGCAATACACTCATGAACAAAACCAATACTGTTTTACCCAGCAGTGTTGTAGTTTTTCTTGACTGAGCAACACTATCATTTAAAGACTTTAAATTCAGCAGTTGAAAACTGGCACATAGATAAAGGAAGTCAAAGTTACATTATGACTCTATTAACAGCCAATTAAAATGATAAACAAGCCCACATCATTTGTATCTTGCTTTTGGTGAAGCTTCAGATGTGCCCTTCACTGTACAGAAAGCAGCAGAGGAGGCACTGTGTTGCCAAATGGAGTGACTTTCACCAGCAGATGTACTTATTCATCACATTCCTTCTTGCAACAGTGTAGAAAATTATTACATTTTGCCATCTGGCACACAAAGCAGTTTACTGTTTGAATTGGTTTTGTTTATCACCATGATGGAGTTAACATAAAAACTAGAGAGATCTTCTCCTCAAAGCCAGAATCCAACAACTCTGAACACAGATACAGCACACCTGCTTCTATCACATTATCAAACATAACAGGTGACAATAAAAGGTCACCTGCACAGGTCACAATACACACTCAGCTCCACATATCCTCTCTGCTGGAGGGGCAATGCTCTGGTGTAAAAAACTGATTTCCAGGCTTAAAGCACCTATGAAATGCAGAACACAAGTAACTGCAGCTTTTTGTTTGTTTCATTCATTTTTGAAGTTCAACAAATCATCAAAGGATGAAAATCTCCAAACTCTTTCCTTTTCTTCCCTCTCCTAACAGGGTTGAGCAGGTGAACTCTACAGGATATTGCCTTTGTTAGCCTGACTTCTGTGATTAATACCTGACTCAGAAGAGTTCAGTTCCTGGTTCTTTAGTCCATCATGAACTGTCCTTGAAGACAAAATTCTGAAATGAAAAGGAGGTAGGGAAAACAGATAGTCATGCCAGTCACCTCTCCATTACTAAAACACCATTATATTTTCTTCCTCGGCTCCAGCCTTATTATAAACCTGCTTTTTTTACCTCCTCTGTTTCACAGTAACATGCAGAAACTACCAAATTCCATTTGGAAAGGACTTCTGTCCTGCTGCAGGCAGCAGCAATCCTTCCTTGCTTGAAGTCCATGGGTCACCATGCTACCCACAGGAGTTTACATTCCCTGACACCTTTTAACTTCATGTTTCACAGCACAAGGGAGTGTAGCATCACCTTATGCATTCTGAAAAAGCTGGACTTTAAACAAAATACAACCAAAATTACTCCAGTACTCTGGTAAGGATCCCAATTCCAAAACATGGGGGAACAGTCTGCTCAGTATTTTAGGAGCAACCCAAACACTGGCAGCACTACTGACAGCTCTGGTGTTTGTAAAGCTGGAAGAGTCAATAAAGCCAACTGTGAGGATTCCACAGAGCATATCTGAGCAGGCACACAAGACTGAGATCCACAAGCATGACAGAGTTTCTAGACTAATTGTAGATATCAGCAGAACTCTTTTTTTTTTTGCCTGCTTTGGGCCAAATTTCAACCGGGAAGGAACAATTACAAAAACAACAAATTCCAAACTTTCTGTCTCCTCCTACTGTAGTGCAAGAAGTCTTTTTGAACACCAGCAGAATCCACCAGCATCAACACAAATGGATTGTGGAATCTCTCAACCTTTAGTACAGCACTTTTGCAAATCTACATCTTCCCTAACACAGCATATTTTCCAATTGAAAAATAAAGAGAAAAAAATTCAACATAAAATAAAAGCAAATAACCTGTTACTTACTGTTTCTCTGGTTGAACTACTGCAATTTTTTTCTGCTTGTTTACTAAAAGAAAAGAAAAAAAGAGCAAAATATGAGAGGCAAACAAATGAAGCATCTAGAGGAATACACATATATTGGACTCATTTCTTCTAAGTTATACAGGAAAATGGATCTATGTTCCCATCACTGCAGTGTCAGACAGCTGACCCAGCTGCAGGACAGGCACACTGGCCTAAGTAATTTGAAGAAAACCAAAAAGTTTACTTCAATTTCAATAAAAAATTCTTTAAATCAAGCATGCATATGCCCAGTTTTCTGTGAAATCTAACTCTCTGCATTTCTTTGTTTAGATCAGAGCTCCTAAATCACCCATACCACCAGCCAAAAAGGAATGACATGCTTTCTTTTTCAGCATCCAAAGGTTATGTTCTATGGCCCAACCTGTCACTTTCCTGCATGGTAACCTCAACACTTTAACTTTGAAATGGAATTAAATCAGCTGGGTAGAAACACAAATGACTTAAGATAATTGCTATGCAGGAAAACACTGTTGCAACCAGGTCAGTCATTTAGGTGATGGGTCCACTAGCTAATTCTGGCTTTCACAATCAAGTAGTAAAATAAAACAAGGTAATGCAACATTATGCCTCTTCAGCAATTTCAAGCTTTGGCCCCAGCAAAATTCTGGATTCTTTTTTTCAAATTATGTTTTATGTAATTAGGATCCCCTCTTCTTCCTCATCTGTCCTTGGCAGTGCAAATAGATTAATTTCTCTTGCTTTGACTCGCAGAAAATGACAGCTCATTTCAATCTAAACATTTTCTTATCTGACTTAATGAACACTCAAGATATTCTTCAGTTTCTCCAACTCCATTAAACTTTAATAAATATGCCTGACTAACCAGCTGAGAGAAGGCACTATGTTATTCTACCCACTAGTATAGTTAAAAAGGTAGGGTTTACTCTTCAGTACTTTGTCATTAGGGATCATCACCACCTGGCACATTGAGGAAACCCTTTATTTTAACTCCAAAATGTGCACACACTCCACACTGTTGTGTTGTGACATTAACTTTACTTTGCCCAAGTGCAAGTGTAAAAGCAGTATCAGAGTCAGACACATGGCAAGAACAGCTCAGACAGGAGTAAATGCAGAGCATGGGGGGTGCTCATACACATGTAAGATTTCTTTGTTATGGCAAATGGATTGTCCCCAAAGATTCCTTTGTTATGGGAAATGGATTGTCCCCACAGGCCCCTACAGTGTGCAGGGGCCTCAAGTCAACACTGTGGGGTTTGGAACTGTTGTAGGGTTTCCAGCTGGCCCCAATAGCCAGGGGAGCAGTTGTGCAACACACAGATTCTCTGTGCATGATGAATGTTTCCAAATTCAGCGATGCCAGCAATAATTCTGCAGTAATTTGCCTACCAACTCTAACCCAACACTACAAATAGAAGAGAACTGGTACCTATTGCTTTGCGAGGAGGCCTGAGCTGATATCCATTCGTCTCACACCAACCCACTGGAAATATATTCATTGATTCCACACTCACTATACACTCAGGGACGGGTTTCTTGGAGCCTGTTCAGTTTAGAAAAGGAGAAATTGAAACAAGTCATAAAACCCCTAATTTGGTTAATGCTTGCTGTATGTTTGTTAGTGAAGCTGCTTTTATTTATGGTGTATCTGGAACACAATAATAATCATTTATTCATCCCTTTTTACTGACCAGATTTCTTCCTGACTTCATTTACTTCCTCCTGAAGGCTGGAGATGGGAATTTTCCTTCCGCAGTTTAGCAGAGATGCACAGTGCATAGTAAGTGCATGCTGATGGACTTCCAATCAAGAAATGGGATTATAATGTAGAACAGCTGACACAGGCTTACTCTATCTTAATGAAGAAACTTTCCTTCCTAGGTCTGGCCAAAGCTTGCTCAGAATGCAAGTCACTCATCTGTGAAACTGTCACAAGGCCCCTGCTTTCCACAAGGCCCCACTCAGCACTTTGCACGCTGCATGAGCCCAGCACTGACACTGCAATGCACAAATGCCATTTTTGGCTTAAATAAGCAGTGCCAGTCAAGGCAAACTGAAAACAGACAATGCAAGTGGGTTTTGATTGTGATTTCATTGAGGAAACTGTGGTTTGCTTCCCATATTCTGCACACAGTGAGTTTGCTCCAAATACTCCTGGGGTTTGGGGATGGCACTACAAGCAAGTGTGGTGATGGGCAAGCACTCCTCCCCCAGATCAACTTACCTTCCAGCTGAAGCCAGAGGTATGAATCTTTTAACTTGGTGACTGTAGCAATGCAAACTTCTTCAGGGTCAATTGGGTTCACAGCCTCGAGTTTCATGTTTTCTTTAAATCCATGGTCAGAAGTTAACTAGGAAAAAGCCAGAATACTTCAGTAAGAGACCAGCTTTGTATCTAGGATATGAATATCCATGAACAGGAGCAATACATAAAACACTCAGTGTCTGAATAACACAGAAAGATACTCAACACAGAGGAGATTTCAGATATTCAGCATGCTGAATACAAGTAAAACAGTTTAGGAACTACAATGAATTTAAGTTAAAGAAGGCTCTACAGACAGACCTAGCAAAGAACACATCTGTCCTCAAAAAATAAGGATGCTGAGGTCCACTGAAAGGATTGAGTGCATTCTCAGCAATCAGAAATTCTCTGCTGCTTGCCACCTGAGTGATAAGTCTGACAAATAGTCTGACCAGGTTCTCTATTTCTATCATGTTAACTTGGAAATCCACTTTACGTATGCAAATAACATTCCTGCCTCATCTGAGTTCTGGCAGACAGAATAGGAAGCTTTCTTTTCATTTTACATTTTTTGGATAAGGGTCTTACTTTATTCACCAATATAGTTTGCATTTATATATATAAAAAAAAAAATCCCTAAAACATAAGAATAGGTATTTATCCAGCTCTGGAGCTCTTGAATTAAAGATAAGAAATACCAGCCAGCCAGAGGACTCTTCTTCCCAGAGCCACTCTGCAATGTAATTACAGGATCAATACATTATGAATTCTGGAACTAGCTTACTGTGATCAACTCTTCTGAGAAAAGGGATAATAAATTCAGCAACCTGTTCTAAGATGCCACAGTTTACAAGACAGAACAAGGGCAACAAGAATTCATAGCCAACAACACTCTCTTCAAAAACTGGTAATTCTTCATTCTAACTTCTCCCCCTAAGCACTGCAATAGCCCAAGTGTGGTAAATGGAACTGGAAGGCAGGTGTTAATAGTACCCTTTTCTGCTTGACAAGGTATTGTGTTTTGGAGGACAGCAATACTGTCACTGAACCAACAAAAGCCCAAAATCTTGCATGTCCTTCAGGCACTGGTTAATGTAAAATGATTATTTGGTACTAATTTAAGATGACTTTCTATTGATTAATACAATGGAATTAATTTTTCAAGCTGAAAGGATGGAAGATTGAAAGAGTACCCTGAGTAAATGAAAATAAGGTCTATTAAAAGGCCCTGTTTCCACAGTTACAGCAGTGCCAATAATTGATGCTGCTCTATGTGTCTTCCACGAACTCTTCCACATCTCAATTCCAAAAACCAAACATTTATTTTCAGTCTGCTTTATCACAACTGAAACAGTTGGTCCACTGCTTCCCTATCTAGGAAGCTGGCATGCAGCTACTTCAGTTCACACTCATTTACTCTCTTATCTCTTCTGCTTCCTAAGTAATCACAGGTAAGGTGTTAAGGTACTCAAATGTGTCCAGAGGAGGACAACAAAGCTGTTGTGAAAGGGCTGGAAGGAATGCCCTGTGAAGAACAGCACTGCACTCTGGGTTTGTCCAGTCTGGAGAAAAGGAGGATGAGGAGGGACCTCAGTGCTCCCTGCAGCTTCCAGAGGAGGGGATGTGGAGAGGGAGCTGCTGATCTCCAGTGACAGATGTGTGGGAATGGCTCCAAACTGTGCCCAGCAGGTTCAGAATTGACACTGGGCAGCACTTCTTTATTGAGAGGGTGCTCAAAAACAGGCTTCCCAGAGAAGTGCTCAAAGCTCCATCCCTGTCCTGTTTGGACAACACCCTTAACAACACACTTTAATTTCTGGTTAGCCCTAAAGAGAGGGTCAAGCACTGGACGGCATAATTGATCATTGCAGGTCCCTTCCAGCTGGAATATTTTATTCTACTTGGAAAGGAAATTAAGGCAAGAAACACACAGAAGGTTCCTCTCCCTGGAATCAGGAGTGGCACTGAGGCAACAAAGGAGATTTTCCTGCAGGAGAACCTTACCGAGGGGAAGCAGCTCTGGGGAGCTGCCTCAGCACCGCACTGTTTGAGGTAGTCAGCCCAGTCGAAGTCCTGCCCAGGGTAACCTAGGACAGCAAAGAGCCAAGGGTTAGAGTTTAACAGCTGAGATTCATTTCAAACCCACCTGACACAGACAGCACTGAGACCTGCTTAGGTCACTCAGGTTTGTGAGCTGACTTAGGGTTTTAGGGAGCCATGTGAGGTCAGACCACTCCAATCTGAATCATGAATCTGCCAAGCAGATAAGGGCAGCACTGAAACATGGGAAAATAGTTTCACCCTTTTCACAGATGAAATTCAGGAAACATTTCTGCAACTGCTGTTGTGTCAGCTCTGAAACTATTTTTTTAAAACAGAGCACTCAAAATGTGCACAATATCAATATGCTACTCTCTCAAAGACAAGTTAAATACTAAGCCATTAAAGAGAGCAGTAAGATGTGCCAAGAGCCTCATCAAGCCTGATAACAGCCATAGATCTGCACACGTTTGAGAGAAGTGTCTTAACAAGGAACTCATCAGGAGACAGAGAATCCTTCCAAGAAAAGTTATATTCTTCTTGAGGGAAATACTTGGCCTCTCTGTGATCTAACAAAAAGTGAAGAGAATAGGGCACGAAAGTGTGCTTCCATGTCAGTTGGAGGCTGGCAGTAAACAAGCAAGGACACAAGTGTTGCAGTTATTCCATACCCCTTAAAGTGACACCTGTGACAACAGTTTAAGAAATCAAACAAAATTTTAAACTCAGTGTAATAATATAGTATTAACATGAATAATATAGTATGTATACTATATACATAATATAGTATTAAAATCTAAAATTTTAGAGAGCCAAGGTTTCCCCCAAGCCTTTTTTTTTCCAGGCACCCCCTTGCTCCCTCAGCTGCTCCTGTCAGGACTTGGACTCCAGACCCTTTCCCAGTTCTGTTCCCTTCTCTGGACATGCTCCAGTCCCTCAACATCTTGTAGTGAGAGGCCCAAAGCTGAAGCCAGGGTTTGAGGAATGACCTCACCAGTCCAAACAAACTTATTCTGTGGCTCTTCTCCTCAGAAAGGACTTTATTCATTTTTCTGTTTTACCAGTGCCAGTAGGGCTCTTGAGACCTCACACAATTCAGAATGTCCACCACATCCAGGGGGACGAGAACGGAAACTTAACATCTTTGTCAGCTCCAGTCACACACCTATGAAGTGAGATTTCACTTGCAAAGCTCTAGGAAATGCTGGTCAGGCAGAGCCACTTTTCACTTTATCCAAGGAAAGGCAAGACACAAACATCCTATAGTCTCTGCTCCTCTGATGTAAGGAGCAGCTATGACAAAATATTCTGAATTGCGAGGTGGTGAGTAAGAGAGCAGAGGCCCAGGTTTTACAGTACCATTGATATTTCCAGTTTGAGAAAATGAATAAATATTTTAGCAGAGTAGGAACACTACCCTATTCCCTTATCCCCTGAAGCAGTGTTTCAACAATCTGCAACAGTGCCTGATAGACCATTGGTAAAAAAAAGTTCATTAACTTCTGAGTGATAAGATAGCCTAAAAATATTATAAAATATTGGATAACAATATTCCATTCTGACCAGAAGCAAAAATCCAAAGCAAAGACTACAGGCTTCTGATACGATGTTAATTAAGTCTGAAATCAACATTTCTTTCAGGTCTGGAACACTCACTCCATTCATTCAGGTGTTCAGGTTGTTATGCATGACCAGCATCCTTAGCCTCTCTCATCCTCCCAAACCCACGCTTGTGCCTGGGAAGCTTCAGTTCCACAGACTCAAACCTCCCAATTTTCAGAACGGGTCTGTCTTGTGCTGCTAAGTGCTGTTGTTTTGGCTGTGCTGAGCAGGGGGGTGAGCAGGGGGAGGCTGCACAGACACACCTGGGGGGGGGCTGAGGTGCAGCCCGTTCTTCAGGCTCCACTGCACAGGGAGGATGCCGGCGCTGTTGATGTGACAAACGTAGCGCTGGCTGGTCGCACGCTCGGGCCTCAAGTCATCAATTTCTATCATGAAATATTTGTCATTGTACACCTGTAGTCAGCCAAAAGAGAACCACAGGCTCTTGTCAGATGCAGATTCTGATAACTTTATTAAACAGCAACATTACCTGATAGAAACTCATTACCTTGAAATACTGTGAGGGTTACAAAAAAAATAAAATTAAAAGAATCTTTGAGATTCATAAACCAGCGGACTCATCTGTGTTATCCAGAAACTTAACAAATATATATAATAAAACTTAATGTCTGAGCACTGAAAAGATAAGGTGATCAAATGCTTTAGGGAATTTTCTCATGAAAAATGCAAAGAAATCTGCATTTGTGGTTTTCTTACTATTCTATAACAAACTGCTTATTTCAGCAAAGCTGAACTGTGTCTCAGGATGGACTGTCACAAATAAACCCACTACACTCCTGAAGTAAATAGAAGCAGGACAAGCAAATAGCAAGAAGAGTAACACCTGATCATATTGGAGAGTTTTCATTTCAACTTTGAAACCCCTTGTTTGGAAATCAGGCCACCTAAATGTCACGTGTACACAGTAATGACATAACCTTCACAAAATTAAAACCCCAAAAAACTATATTCAGATGGATACTCAGAATATGAGGGATTATACCCAATTTTAAAAATCTGATTTTGATAATTTTTATCATTTGATCTTTTGAGCTTGTATCTTTATGGAACTTTTCCCCTCCATTGAAATCCAATGGCTTCACCATCAGCAGTTGTTTTACCAGGCAGCCTGTCCCTTGAGGGAGACATACAAAACACTTCATTTGAAAACTAGCACAAGATTTTAAGATAACCAGTTAATGAGAATTCCCTGAGCATTTAAGAACAGAAGTAGCAGTAGAATTGAATCTTAGCAGGACTGGTTTAAGAACCCTGGTACCTTGAGAACTGTAGCAGGAGAGATAACAAATGGAGCCATTGGGTCCACGGCTTCCAGCTTCATGCCTTCAGAGAACGAGTGCACCCCAATCACAGGTTTATCCTGGAAAATGATGTGTTGCTGTGATTACCTGCCCTCCACCAGCAAAAAAGAGATGTACCTCACATACATCAACTGAAGAGGATGAGTTTTTAAGGAGTTTTTATCAGTTCATTCCAAGAAATCAACATGTCCCAGTACCAGCAACTTCCCTAAACGAAAAGGCCAACAGTGTTCCCTAAGACTGACAGTTTTTGATGGGTTTTAGGAAATTGAGTCCCTGTGACTTCTTCCTCTGACATTCTCCACACAGAAGCAAAATTTGACAACACAGAGTGGTCTAGTAAGCTGACAGAAATGTTGTGAGGTTTTTCCCTGTAACCCTAACCACTCCTCATGAACTACACTAAATGAGAACTTTACTCCATTTCCAATCTAACAGAAACCTGCAGAACAGGGCTCCTGCTCCAGAATTATCTACATCCTGCTCTGTACATCACTCAACAAACTCAAGAGCAACAGCACCTCTACTTCTATTTATGGGTCCAAACAAAGCTGAGAAAAATGAACCAAGAACCTGAAGGACTAAAACGTGTGAACCATGACAACTAACCAGTCATGTAACTGTAATGGGTGCATTGTCTAACTTATCAAGAATTGATACCAGCATGATTATTTTCCTTATAATTACATTTTTAAGCCAGAGAAAGAAAGAAAATACATTTTAAAAACCAACAAAACAAAACAAGGAAAGAATTTTGAGTGACTGACTTCCCTGAATTATTTCTCAGGAATATAGCATTTTCATGGTATCATCCACAGCATTAAACTACCTTAAAAAGATCTGTAGGAACAGATGACTCCTCTTCCTCCTCTTTCACCTTCTTCAGGATCTCTTGCCAGTCTGCTTCACTCCTCAAGGACCTAATGGCTTGAGGAAAAAGGGAGGGAAAGAGTGAATAGTCATTTTTCTTCTTTTCCCTCAGAATATATAGCAATAAAGTTTGATTTGTGCCTCCCTGAAACTGCTAAGTTTTTTATCCCAAGGTTTCCCCTCATCAGGAAACAAGTTACATCACTAGCAAGCTCACAAGCCATCCCTTTGTGTTTCTGCCACTTTTTGCCCCTCCTTCTTATGACCTGCCCTGACATGGACGTGCCCGAAAGATGTGTCCACCTGTCTCAGCCTCTGCCTCCACTTCCACACAACTGGTCCTTCTTTTAAAGGACATTTTCATATCTAAATCAGTCCAGTAGGCTTGAGGATCTCAACTGGAAAAGCTCCTGCTGAGCAGTAGTCCAAAACTATAAGACCTTTTCCACCCCAGGAAAACAAACATACCAAAGATAACCAAATAATGAGGGAAATCCCTTCCTCACTTCTTTCCTTTGCACAAACAGAAGGAAAGTTTTGACAGGCAAAAGCATTTAGCAGCTTTAGAACAAGGGGGTGACAAAGTCTTGTAGGACTGTTTGTACCCTCACCTACATTTGATTAGGTACAGGACTTGTCAGATCACACGGGTTACGTGACCACCAAAGTGCACCCAGTGGGACAATTCAGAGCACACACAAGATCACCACACATAAGATCTGTGTTTCCAAGTACCTGAAGGTGGCTGCAAGCTGTATCCATGCTGAGCTGCCCAACCCACTTGGTGAAGGAAAGGATCCAGATAGAAGAGCCACTGGTCAAATTTGTCCAGATCCTCCAGGCCTTCATATCGCAACTTAAGCCTCCCACCAACATTTTCTACCACATTGACTATCCAGGCTTCCAGGGAATCCCGGATGTTTTGCAGCTCCAGTCGGGAGCCAGGTGCGATGAGATCCAGTGGATTTTTCCCTCTGTGAAGCTACAAAAAAAATACAAATTATTCTGTACACTGGAACAAAACAAGTGCCATACTTCCACCTCTTTATGCACATTCTGTCTGCATAAATAAAGCATGAACACAGAAGCACAGAAATCCATGTCCCTTCCTAACTCGGGTCAGAAGTGACAATGTTCAGAATCGCTGGTGTTTTGTGTCAGAGCTTCTGCACTGCCTGTAGATACAGTCACACATTTCACTTAAGTCTTCATTATCACTTTCAGAGACATTATCATTTATATATTCATGGTTTGAAGGAAACATGAATAACCTCTTTCTAAACCTGAGTCATCCAGCATACAAAGATGACTAGACAGAAACACACAGACAGAACTGTTAGCTGTAATGCAGATGTCAAAGGCATTTTCCAAAAACCAAAAAATTATGTTCTGTACTTTACAATCAGACTTGGATATAATGTGCAGATACCGTTTTAAATGCAGAGCAGGGGATAAAAATGTGGTTCTTCACTAGCAAATATGTAATATTAAAGTGAAGCAATAACATGACTGTTAGTGAAAAATGCCCAAACAAAACAATGAAAGTAAGAGGAGTCAATTGAGAAAGAAGACAGCATGACAGCTAGATAAATAAAGCAGAAAGCTGTAGGGAGGAGGAACAGAATAGGTGGAAGACTGAAACCTCAGGGAGTTGAAAAAGGTGTTTCTTTTGCCAGGATTAATGAATAACCCAAACCTGCAGCCACAGATATGTTTCAGGAGAACACTATAAAAATTAAATACTGGAAACAGGAAACACTAGAGAGTGGAACTCTAGGGTCAACAGCATATTACAATGCTTCCTAAACTTAAAAAGGGGATTGAATTTACAATTCAAATAAGGTCCCCTTAAGGATGAAGGGCAAAGCCAAGACAAAACCCAGTAAGCAGCCCCTCACAGCACTTACCCCCTCCAGCAGGTTAGCAGGGGCACTGCAGGCCCCCTTCAGCACCCGCTGAAGGAACTCCTCCTGGTCAGGTATCTTGTCCTTGATACCTAAGCCAAAAGTGAAAGAGAAGGACTGTGATTTTCCAGCCAGATAAAGATTATTCAGACACAAGATGCTACCACACCCTTGCACTGCCTAATTCAACACAATCTGCCACTCACCGTAATGAAAGAATCAAAACAAAACAAACTTAAAGGAAATCTCAGAGCAGTAGATTTCGGTGGTGATAATTAAGATAACCACAAGCTTCTATCATAGGATTTCAGGAAAACACAGCAGATAACCTCAGCTTGTCCCTGCACACCCCAGCAGCTACACAGGCTGCCTGCCCAGCTGACACAGGACAACAGCACCCCTTGGTGTGTTCTTCTGCTTCTGCACACAGAGCTGGTACCTTCAGGCACTTTGAGAATCTTCTTGTTCTGCTCACACCAGCCGATGGGGTGCAGGTCAGCTGTCAGGATGTCACACCAGAAGTCGGCCTTGCGGTCCTCGCCGTAGCCATCGTAGCGCAGCAGCAGCAGCTGCCCACACGTGGTGATGATGGTGGCAACCCAGTAGGTGTTCTGGTCAGACTTGACAGCCACTTCCAGCTTCATGCCAGGGGCAAAACCATTCTGCAAACTTGTATCCACCTGAAGAGGAAGAAGATGATCACTTCTGAGCACCTCTCAGAAACTTTGCTGAATAACAGAGGGAACAATTTAGACAAGTTCATTAGAAAAAAAACTCAAGCCAAATGCCACCCAGTCTGTTCAGAGAAACAGCTTTATCACATTGAGACCCAAACTGGAATGCACACAGAACCACCATTAATGAGACCTCTACACTTCAGAGTATGTTTTCAAGCTTAAAGCAATACCTTTCCACATCACTGAAAGGCTTTCCCACTCACAGCTGGGCTGTCAACTCGAACAAAACTAAAGGCCAAACTCAGCACCACAACCTTGACTTCTTGTGTTAAACTGTGTCTTTCAAGGTCTTCGGCCAAAAAGCTCATTTAAAGTATTTACACACGCCTTAGGTAACAGTATCTTCTACCATGCTCATCTAAGAAGTCACAAACCTGCACAAAGTGCAGAATAAGGACTTTTAACCTCCCTGTGCAAGAACCTAAACAATTCTATACACAGCACTGTTACATAAATTGCACAGAACATAACCAGTCTGCATTTTTCATGCTTTGACAACAATAAAGCACCAAACACTGAGAGTGCTCTGTATGTGGGTGTGCTGCCTGCAGGTGACCAATCTGATTGTAAATGACTTAGACACTGAAATGGGAGACTTAAAAGAGAAGGCAACACCTCAAGTTCCTCATACCCCTAACTTCTCCTAACTCAAACAATCCCAAAAGAGAAGATGGACACTGCTCTTCTCTCACTATAGAATGTTCTGATCAGTGCTTAATTCCAGGACCTCAGTCCTAATTAAAACTCTGACATGTCAATTCTCCACTTTCAGTAGACTGTAACTGGTGTTTTATTTCTTTTTTTAAAGAGGTCCCAAGTTCCATTTCCTCTTTGAACCAACTACAAGAAAGGCTTTCAGTATGATGCAGATATTTTCTGGGGTATTTATTCCCAGTTCTGTGCTGACAGTTCAGTAACTGCCATAGCTATTATAGTCTCATCAGCCAGCACATACTGGATTTCTAAAAATAAAACTAAAAGAACTACACCAGAAAGAAAAGCATATGCTTGTGTTAACTGTTCATATCCTTCAGGTTAATACCCTTCACTTAGAGAAATCTCTTCTTAAAAGCCTAATCAGCAGGACCCAATACCTGCAGGCATTTTGAAGTATTATTATAGAGGGTGTCTCTTAAAAAAGACAGTTGCCTTGTCAAAGAGATTCCCAAAAACTTCATGTTCTGATCCCTGAGAGAAAGGCCTCGAGCTCAATACAGCGTTTGAAGAATTGGGAAATCTCTGCTACTCCCTATACCCAATCTTTGAACAGAGCCTCATGGCAGGGAGAGCAGATTTCAGCAAAACCAAGAGCAGCAGGAGAAGCATTCCCTGCAGCCAGGTGCCTTTCCTAGGGTGTCCCGGCCATTTCCTGGGAATACTGCGCAGACTGAGCCGCTGCCCGCGCCTGTCCCGGCAGCGCCGCTGGGCTGGGGGAAGCACAGCAAGCTGCAGGCTTCCCCAAGGAGGCTCCCGGGCAGCAGGGCAGGATGGGCACCCTCAGAGCATCCCCTTGGGTCTGAGAGGGCAGCTGAGCTGGCCAGGAGCTGAGACTCCAACCCCCAGCCCCCTTCCCATCAGGTGCTGCCCCCAGTTTGTGCCGCGGCACAAGCCAGACCCAGGCGTGCGACTCAGTCCAGGGGGAGATCATGGCAAGGAACAGACAAAAAGGATGAAGAGCATGCAAGAACACACAGCAAATTACATGTGTTCAGATGATGCCAAACTCCAACTTGTTTCTCATGTTGTAAAGGGAAGAAAGGAATTTAAAAAGAGCATCCAGGTCCAGAGTTTTAGACTTGGGGGCGGGGATAACAACACTGGCATTCATTATGGCTCCAAGTTTTTGCTAAGTTCTTTTTCCTGCTACATTTTATGCCTAACAGTCACTTTGATCTCAATATTGTTTAATTTTTAAAATGCTAACAAATTAAACATTAGGACACACTTAATTTGGGAAATAGCTTCTTTCAATGTGTCTTACTCATAGCAAGGCAAAACTTTCAGAATTAATATAGGCATACAAATATAGAAAGTCACCTCTCCCATTAGCAAGTCCAACGTTTGCTAATACAGGCTGTGTAATTGTGGATTACATTTTCTTAACCTGATCATGTATTCTCCTACAACATGAGTTAGTTCTTACCCACAGCTCATAATGGGAGCTTACTACTTCAGTATTTAAAAAGAACCAAGCTAAAACCTTACATATAGTTCCATTTAAAAATGCATTTATATTAATTAATTTATCATATATGTTCATTTGTTCTTGTGCCAATACCATTCTTCAGCTCAGAGTTTTCCACTGTGTTTTTTTGAGAGTAAAGCTTGTTAGCTCTCCTGAGGATGGATTATAAAAATATGTCATTCTTAAAGTCAAGAAACCAGGACCATGGATTTGAGCTGGAGGGACCACAGTCACCAGCACAGCCACAGCAATGCCTGTCTGCTCTCCACTGAAAATCACTCACCTGATGTATCCTGGAAACACTAACCTTGTCTCAGTGCTCTCTCACAAAGACAGGCTGTCACTCTCCACTGGGAGGCAGTGAGGCTCTCTTCTCCACCTTTTCCAAAAAATTACCTTCCAATGGATAGCAGAAACCCCCAGCGTGTGACCTTGCGCTCCTGCATTTCTATTAACAGCTAGATCGATATGCTCCTCCCTCTGCCTGTCAGTTCAGTGTCAGCAGTAACTTCTCAGAATTTTATGCCAAGCTAATTACAGAGAACATCAACACTGGTCTCTAGACAAATTCTAAGGAGCTTTGGTAGAAAATGCCCAAGAGTTCCATTCTGAATGTGCAGGCATCTATTTCCATGCTCACTAATGACCTTGTTGCAGAGGTCCAAGCCCCCTGAGCCTCCCAGGGCAGTGGGACAAAGGGGCTGGGCTTTGCCCACACCTTCTCACCAAACCACTCTCCATCACCATGTCATCTCACCAGCAAAACTGCACTGTGCTCCTCACAGGTAGGGATTAATAACAATAAAAACATGGAGTTTTTTTAAAACCTAATTGTATTTTTATCAACCATGATCACAGACACAGACCTCAGACTTGACACAGCTGAGCTGGTGCAGGTGCAATCAGTCTTTCAAAGTGTGTCTTTTGCTAATTAACAAAATCCAGCTACAATATTAATTCAGTTTGCCACTGCTGTAAAGCTGGCATTACAAGTAATTGCATAGAGTCCAAGCTATATTGATAGCAAGCCTCTTCAACAGACTTCTAAGTGAAGCAAACCACACCAGACCATTCCTTATATTACTGCAAAATGCCATTGCTCTGGTTCCATGCTGTGCCCTCAGTGTGACCTGCATGAACACCACCACTCTAACCTGGCTCTTGCCACAGCCTCAGTACATCCAGGAAAAATAAAGCAAACCCTTCCCTTCCCTTCAGAAATGAGATACCTGAATTTTTACATTCAATTTTGAACAAAAAACTTACAATTACATCCCAGTGCTCTTACAGTCTCTGTGACGTCTGTATTTTCTGTGCATCTTTACTAACACAACTAACACAGCTGACATATCCAGGTTACCCTTGGACTCAAAATGCTTTGTGATCCTTCACAAACAGACCTCAGTCTATTTTCCTGCTGATTTAGGTTTCCTCATACTGAAAATCATGGTATTGGACCCTGAGCACCACAGGATGCTTTCCAAGCAACGTGTCACACACAGTCACCAGTCTGGCAGTCTGGAAGGTGCTTTAACTGTTGGAAGAGAACCAACAGCTTTGGACACCAGCTCTGTACAGTTCACCTTCACTTCACAGTTCACCTGTACAAGAAGGCAGATTTCACATTCAGATCATCTCCAATGGGACAGTGCTCTCCAGGACTTTACCAGAAAACATTTAAGGTGTCCAAGGGCAAAGACAAGGGCTTATCAAGACTTCATCCTACTCATTGATCCTGTGATCAACAATTATCCTAATCAGTTTTCTAACTACGACAGTCAGGTGTTTGGCAGAGCTGTGATTTGCTCCTTGCCTCCTTGAGGTCTGCCATTAAAGCCTTTTTTGAGAGCACATTTGAATTCTGCTGTTCAAGAACTATTCTGCCACTCTTTTCCTAAAGCTACTCCTCCATAGCAGTTGTCCAGGAGCAATCACCAAAAGAAGAAAGAGACTGGGTATTTTGAGCTTGTAGAGAAAAATCAAGCTTATCTATTGGGGCAGAAAAGAACTTAACTCCTTAGATTTCAGCACTTGTAGGTGGGGTTACCCTGTGCTCCAGGCAGACAGGAAGACAAGAAACAATAATAAAAAGGTTAAATTCTGCATTTCTCTATAAAAAACCCACGATTCTAGTTAGTCTTCCAAATCTGAGAGCAGCAACTCATTCAAAGAAACCCTAAACACTCAGTGTATCAAAGAAACATCGTAGGAGATGCTAAACACACACACTCCCTTACTCACATGTTTAAAAGATCCATGGGGGGCTGCAGTTGCTCCTGTGTCCTCTAGATACTCATCCCAGTTGAATTCCATTTCTTCCACACTGGAACCAGCATCTGGAAGAGAAGCCAAACACTTCTAATTCAGTAGCTTTAGGCTACTACAAACCACAGCAAAACCCACTTCAATTCTAAATGACTGAGTACACAGGTGTGCAATGAACACATTTCAAGAAATGGACAATACTACTTGGCCTTGCCTTGCCTGTAAATAGCATTTTTAAGCTGGACTTGGTCTGGAAAAGAGTGGAATCCTGAGTATTCTGGTTTAGCACAAATTTGCTTACAATTTGTGAGAGGGAAACATAGAGAGAAGAGCTCTGTCTTTGTATCGACAAACAAGAGAGACTCAGAACTCCAGGCACACTGGACTGTTGGTGTTTTAAATTAAAAGACACCCAGGAAAGAGCAATACCACTAGTAAGAGATTTGAAAAGAAAAAACTAAAAAAAATTTTTGAAATATGACTCTGCTCTTTTTAAAGTCAGATCGTATGCATTTAGCTGTTCTAAAACACCAAAAGCAAAGAGATGGATTCAGGGTAGTTCTAAAGAAAACAACTTGAGACATAATTGAAATAAAGTCCACTCAGCTTGGTCATTTGAAAAGCCCAGCTCATAAGGTGTAACAGCTTCTTTAGACCAAGGAAATCTCATTATGGGATGCATTTAAAGCATAAATGTTCTAAAACCACTCAAACCACAGTTCAAAGCTCACTCAGGCTGTTAGGGAAGCAAGCACCTCTAATAAGCCACACTACAGATCAGTCAAATTTTCCATTATTATTGTCAAGCCTGTACCCCAACCCTGGTCTCCCCTTCAGTTCTGGCTTGGCCCCCTCCCCTGCTCTTCGCTTATTCCCATTTTTTCCAACATGTTCCCACTTTGCTAAAAAGACACCAAGCCAGCTCAGGTTGGATTTCAGGTCCCCTATTTAGTTCAGCAGGCAGTCAAGTAACATTTTTCTTGCAGGAACACAGTGGGATGGCCAGGGAGGGTCCCTGCTCATGCAAGCAGCATTTTTAACCTCAATACACAAGGTTCAGTTCCAGCAGAAAAACATAGTGGCAGAAAACACACAAGAGCAGAGCTTTCGCTTTCATTTTCAGGCTAGATTCTACCATCTGCACCATAGTTGTCTTTATGAATGAACAACAGAGCTTTCCCCTCCTCAGGACCAGAAAACCTGACACCCTGTTTATATTTGAAAACAGAGAAATCTCTGTGTATCACAGGCCCAAGGAGAGCTCAGTAAAGGTTACAGGACACTGGTATTTCCTACATCTCATGCCTTTCCTAGGACAGGCACTAACTGATGTTTTAGGCAGCAATAGTTTGAGTAGGTTACACATTAAAAAAAAATAAAAAAAAAAATTAATTCCCACCACATGCCCTTATCAGACCCCTGGACAAGCTAACAACCTGCTAAGTAAGCTCTGGGACAATTCCCAGTCCTCCATTAGAAAGGAGCAAATATTTGTCCAAAAGTCTGAGATACGTTAAATAGACTAAAAACCTACAAGTCTTGAGTTTAATAGATTCATTTTATCTTTAGACTGATGATTAAGCTAATCTTTGACTTTTCATTGTAACTCTAGGAGTTATCACTTCCCAAAACTTAAAAATGTATATTCAGTTAGCTGTTGCTCGCTGATGACATTATCTATTTTAAAAGAGGCTCTTATCTCTCCAGAGCCCAACTTTGTCTGTTTTTTAACCAAGCACAGATGGTTATTTTGGCCTTTCATAAGGCCAAGAACTCAAAAGACTCAGAGCTTGAATATCACCATCACTTTTAAGGGACAATTTTCAACTTACTGAAGAAATTACCTGGAGAAATAAATAAGGAAGTTTATTTAGAATTTTTTTGAGGGAATAAAAGGTTAAGACACAGACCACAGTTGTCTGCAAATTAGGGTGGAGCAGATCAGAGCTTTGGGTGCAAGCCGTTCTAAGAAAAACAATTTCATTGCAAAAAGTTGTTCCAACAGATTAAGTTTTCTCAACTCATTAAAACAAAACTTTATTTTTATATGACCAAAAAACGACCGAAGTTCGCATCTCCAGAATCAAAAGAGAACAAACACCAGCTCCGGTCAGTCATACCCAGGAGCAAATTCTAATTTTCCTTCTACACAAAGAAAACCATCTGACCCTTCCCATCAAAACCCACCCTGCAGCACCAACCCCAGCGGGTCCTGCACGGGTGGCACGGCCCTGCTCGGAGGGAAGCAAAGCGGAGCGGCCGCGCTGCTCGCAGGCGCTCCCGGGGAGCCAAGGCAGCGGCTCCTCCGGGAATGCCGCAGGGAGCCGGGGCTGAACCCAGAGCGCTCAATCCCCGCTATCATCAGATAACTGCCCGAGGGGCACTTAAGCTCCTTAAATGAGGCACAGGTCACTTCACACACTGAAAGGGTCAATTAGTAACTTATGTTGCCACTTAATTGCTACAAGGAGCTCCCAGGAAAGCCGCTCTGCCTGCTGCTCCAGCGACCCTGCCTTGAACTGCGGCTGAAGCCATTCCCGGCTGCTTCAGCCGCCGCAGCCCCTTCGGCGTTCGGCCAGGGTCCCTGCAGCCTGCCCCATGGCCAGAGCTCTTTCCTTCGGGGCTGTGCTCCGGGGAGAAGGCTGCTCTGTACTGCACAGCACCCACAGCCCATCAGCACAGCCAAAAGCTCACTAGAAACCCAGTATCCATAGGAAAAACAAACTAAACCAAACCACCAAACAAACAAAACCAACGCCCCCCCAAAACATCCCCCCAAACAACAACAAAAGTAAAAATAGAAAAAAAAAATCTCCAAAACCACCCACCCCCCAAAAAAACCCAAAGCCAAAACAAACCAACATAAATCTCTATCCTACATTGATGGCCAATTTAATACTCTCACAGTTTTCTTTTAGAGAGTTCCCTTCAGTCAGAGGGAGTTTTAAAAACTTCTGCAAAAAGCACCCACAACTTTTCCTGTTCATTCATTCCCAAAAGCTGAACTCAGCTTGTGTTTACATTTTACAGAGGTTTTACAATTGAGGTGATCAACCTCTCATTTCTACCACTGAGCAGAGAGCTAGGGAATTTCCCTTTTGGAGGCTGACCCAGCTGAGGGCTGTGTTTAGCTATGGTTTGAACCATCCTGTTTGCTACTCCTCACAAACCTGTCACAGCACCCCAGGTTATTTAGCACAGCTCCTTCTGGAGCAATGTGCACCAGGAAATGCTCACAGGATACAGCTCCAAGCAAAAATGCTGCATGAGGATTCATAGTAAGAGCAGTAAATAAGCTTTTTAATTGTGGCATGTGGTAGGACTACATAAACAAAGAAAAACCCCTGGAATAAATCTCTTGTTTTCAACAAGTGAATACAAAAGCACTCCAAAAGTGCAGCAAAGGACCACCTCTCTTGGTAAGGCTTTCAGAGTCAGAATCCAAACACTTTTCTGGTTTTATTGGCAGGACAGTGGCAGCAGAGCAGCCTTGCCTAAATCAAGCCTTTGAACTGTTGTGTCAGTATTTTTTTGCAAGACCCTCTTGCACAGCTCCATCCTCACAGGTAAGCAGATCCCTGGAGACACGGGACCAGTTTAATGAAATAACATTCCTCAGGGGCCATAAGTCTGCATTAAACACCCTGATCAGTCTGAGTTCAAAATGTTCAATAAAACCTCAGACATTTACAGCACAGGCTCTTGCTACTGCGAGAAAACTTGCAAATCAGTGTGACAGATGACAACAAGCAAAACCATACTTCATGCATTTGATTCCAAAGCACAATTTTCATCTAATGTTGCATGGGTCTCTCATTCTCCCCATATCCTTAATTGCTACAAGCCCTAAATGAATTAATCTTTCTACTACGTGGAGGCTTATTTCTCTGTATTAGACAGGATGACTGACCAGCACATTAGCCCAGAGGCAAAGCACAGCTTTGGCAAAGGCAGGGGAAGAAACCTGACACAATTCCCATCTCTCTGTCCTTGCCATGCAAGCAGTTTGTGTCAGAAGAACTTTCAAATCAAGCTAATGTTTTCTTAAGTAAAGTCTGAGAAGCGTCCCACAGATGTTCTGTAGAGAATATTCATACACTTTGGAGGTGAGAAAATTCTCTGTAAGAATATCAGCAGTTTCCTAGGCAGGTGCATCACTTCCCATTTGTCATTATTTCTGCTGGCATTATTGGAAACATTCACTCTTTCTGAATTTTATCACAAATTACATCCTGCTGCTCTCTGATACATGCAGGTCGAGAAAGGATATGGAATTATACCATTTGGACTGGAGAGTGTAGTAGAATATTAAGGAAGTTAGCCCTTAAAAGTATCTGAAATGGAAACAGTCTACACTAGGCTGTTCTCATCTTTGGATTGGGGCTAAATTCTCACTGCAAATAACTTTCATGCATCTTTAATGTGATTTAGTTGAAGACTGTCACACTGGACATTTAAGTACATCACAATTGAAGGTCTTGCAGACTTCAGTAAGGCTAACCCAAAGGTTTCTCACCCTGAAATGTAGATATAGTTCAATCTGATTTTAATAACAGTTAATCTTTTTCATCTCCACCAGCTGTGAGGCCATGAATAAATAAAGACAGGTTGGAATTTCAAGAGTTGAGAAAGACTGTGACAAGAATAAAAGTTGTCTTCCTCTCATAGTGCAGGGGAGCATCACAACCAACAACCCTGAGCTCTGTCTGGGTTCTTGGAGCCAGGAAGCCTGGATGTAAAACCAAAAAAAGAGGAGAATCTCCAAAAGCTGCTGCAAATTATTAAGTGGAAGAAAATTACACCAGGCAAAGAATACAAAGGCAATGTTCCAGCAGTGTGGTTTGGACTGGTGTAACTCAAAAGCACTTCAGAAAATAATATCAGAGGGCACAACAAAACCAATGTGCTTATGCTTACACAGGCATTTGCTGGGAACTATCTCTGAATGCAAGTAAAGCTCTCATCATTTATTGTTTGCTCTTCACAGCTCCTGTACTCAAACCTGGCACAAAAGGATGCTCAGGGAAATAGCTGCTGAGCAATTTCAAGCCAGTATCAAACCTTTCCTCAGCTATTCAAAAGCACAAGTAAGAGAGGACTCTGTGACCTGGTACTTTTTGAGGAAGATGGAAAAATGTCAGTAAAGGTTTTAAGACTGAGGGATGTGCTATCACAGCCTGTGGACACACCACTGCTGACCATGTAAACAACTCCTCACTCTTCTTCTCCCTTCCTTACACTCTGTGACAGAAGCCTGCAGTTCCCCCTAGGCAAGGGAAAAGTATTTGCATGTGCCAGGAGAAATTCTACATCCACATCCATGATGCCTTTTCTTGATTATTTGAGGATATAACATCAACAACAACTTGACTGACTTGCTGTAATTAATAATCAAGAAGGATATTTCAGCATCATAAAGCAGATAATAGCATTCTCCTAAAAAGCACTATAGATTAAAATTATGTTTAATATTTCTTCAGCAACACTGACAACAACTAGATTTCCATAATGTAAAGGTACAAAAATTACCAATAGTGAATTATCCTATGAGAAGAGCAGCTTGTTGGACAAGTACCAAAGGAAAGTAATACTCAGATAAAGTCCTGATCCAATTGTTTACACCAATAACTACAAATTAAAATTTGCTTTATATAAATTGTAATAGGTAGGGACCTCCTCAAAGAAAATGGACCAGCCAGGGCAAGCAAGATAGAGAAAATTCCAGAACCATTTCAGGAAGCTGTTAGTATTCTCAGCCACCCCAGACTAGCACTCTTCCTGGCCTGGTGTTCCAAGGTGATCCAAAACCTGAGCTGATTTATCATACTACACCACTCTGCAGGAGGCTAGGAATTGATATCACAAGCCTATCAAAGAGGACACACCAAGGCACTTCAGAAAAACAGGACAGATTACAGTGGCAGCAAACAGCTTCAGTTATCTGACTTTTTTCAACCAGCAGCAAAAGCTTGCCAAAATATTAAGAAGATGAACACAAGGACAGAACTAGGTATTAACCACTCTGAAAGATAAATGCCTTAAAATAATAAGTGTTAACACCACCAAGCATTTCATAAGCCCATCTCATAATAGTACCACAAAAAGGAAAGTCACAGCTTCTTGAAAACACAACCACCAAGATGGGCCAGATTTTGTTTCCCTTCAAGCCAGTGATACACCCTGCTCTGACACAGAGCAGTAACATACACAACCATGCCAGCCCCACAGCCAGAACATAACCCAGAATCTGTGAGACTGGAGTTACTCCCTGTGTACAGCACCAGGCACTATCAGACACTCACTGTGCTCATCTTGCTTCCACACTGCTAATATTCTTAGAAAAGTTGGCCAGGGCTGGGCTGGACTGTTACCTGCATCATACTGCTGTTCTCCATTCATCTCCACAGGAGCCCAGTGGTTGTTCCCAGCAGCCAGAAGCAGGGGAGCCCAAGGCTGTCACTGTTTGGTGGTCATGAGTTGCCTCCTGCCTTCAACAGCAGCCAGGACATTCAGAAAGGGATCCTGGAAAACACCTGAAAGGAACAACTGGTAAGATAATTTCCATGGGACTTTCAGCTACTTTTAAGATAGAATCCTAGAGTGGTTTGGGTTGGAAGAGAACTCAAAGATCATCTCCTTCCAAAGCCCTGCCATGAGCAGGGACACCTTGCACTGTCCCAGGTTGTTCAGGTTCCATCCCACTTGGATTTGGACATTCCAGGGATGGGGCAGCCACAGCTTCTCTGGGCACTCTGTGCCAGGGCATCACCACCATCCCAGCCAAGAATTCCTTCCAAATATCCAATTTACAAACCTATTCCTATGAGCAATTAAATAATTATTTCATGATGATGGTAGAAAATAAGTAAAAACAGGCCTAAAGCAAGACCACTAGTTCACTGGCAGTGAACCAATAGTTTTGTTTCTTTACAAAATTCTCCACAAAAGCAAAGTTATATAGTAAACTAGGTAATATGTTTCTTTACAAATCACACACTTTAACTGACATCTTTATATAAGTCAAAGATATGACTAGCCATAAAACCAAGATTATTGGCTTGAAAATTATTGTAAGAAAAAGATAATTTCAAAAAGCCTTTGCATTCTTGTTGAATGTCTGAAGCACCAGTTTTATTTAAGTAAGATACCTGAAATAATATAGAGGACTAAAAATCAGGTTCTAAAAAACATATGCAGTGCTTCTGAAATGAACACATTTTGAACAACAATGAACAACAATAAAAAGGAAGTCCTACACATTTGAAAGGTCTCTGATTTTGAGTTTTGTGCAGCTATAGTGTCTATGTAGACTACCTGATAGCCCTTAGAGGTACACAACACTGGTAGCTTCCTTCACACACAAATAAATCAACAAACTTCAACAGAGTAATATAGCCAGCAGCAGTGCTCAGTCATGTAGGCAGTTCAAGTACAATCAAAACCACAGCCAACTTCAAAAATTTTCACTACATGTGAAAATAAAAATTTTTTGAGAGTAGCAAGAGTGGTCATTAAGCGCTCCTATTGAATGGCAGCTTAATGCCACATAAATCTACTGCGTAGAAGATACAACTTTTATTCATTATAGCTTCACAGGAATGTGTCTGGAATGGAATCCAGCTGCCAGTTTCTGCTATATGCATCTAACCTGCTCCACTCCAGCCCAGAAAGTCAGCACTCAGCATGCAAGTGCAAGGGCACACACTAACTCCCAATCTGGCTCTGCCTCTGCGAGAAATCAAGCACAGGCTTCACTCTCACTCTCCACTGGTTCCTCACACAGGTTTTTTCCAGGCTGACAGGACAGAGCAGTGCAGGGTAAGGTAAGTCAAGCACATATTCCCGGGCCGTCCTCTCCCAAGACCTTCCTCCTACACAGACCCAGCTTCCATCTATTCCATTTTTAAAAAGTGGTGCTGGAATATGATGTCACTGGCATGATGCTCAGCACACAGAGAAAAACTAACCAACAAAACACCTTTTAACCATTAATCAAAACATGCCTTGTTAATGGTCTATTCCAAATCTATCAGCTGTCACCGTGCTAAGCCAAAGCAAAGGCAATGCTGTGAGCAAAGCACATATCCAACAAATCTGGGGATATATGAGCAAAGTACATATCCAACAATCCAGCAAATCTGGGGATATGCCACTGTTTAGAATAGTGTAGCCCTGGCAAAGTATACTCAAAATTAATTGCAATTAAGCTATTATCAGTTTATGGGATACAGCTCTCAATTAGCTTCTAAAACTAAAGTATGTGATGCAACTACACTCAATTTTAAATTTTTTTAAAATTTTTTTTTTGCAACATGAGAATATTTAGGATACTATCCTCCCCACCAAAGAAACCTCAAAACAAAAAAAACCCCAAGCACCAAAGAGGCAGTTGATTTAGAAGATACCAAACAATAGTAGCTCCTGTCGAAGCTGATTGATATTCTGCCCAAGTCAAGTTGGGCTGTTATTCAGGATTTCATAAGCAGTTGTGGTGTTGTATGTACACAAAATTGAGAGCACTTGTAATTAGCACCCACCATGGCTGCTGCTTACAGTCTGGCACCCCAAAGATTATCTTTTGATAAATCTCGAGGGAAGTGGAGCACAAGTACTGCTGGAAGAAACCTGATTTGGAAATACTTTGGACTCTTCAGTCTCACTTCTGCATTTCAAATCTCCTTTCAGCACATGAAATATTCAGATGTTAGCAACTGGAGGCAGCATTAAAAACAGTTACAGTTCATTAAAGCCAGATGGCTCACTTGAATATGAAAAGAAATCAAACATAAGTTGGATGTTGAATTAAAGCAAATCAGCCGGTGTCTGAGGCTTAATATTATTTTAAAACAAAGGCGCACAAGACAATGGGGACGGGAGACACCCCTTTAGGGCTGGGGACAGAGCTCCAGCAAGGATCAGGTTTCAGCGAATTCCTTCATGCCAAGGCATCCAGGAAAATCTATTTCAGACCCATGTCCAGCATGGAGCTCTCAGCACAGGCAGGGGGAAGCCTGTTACAGCTCAGCCAGGGCAGGGCTCCTTCAGCACCTGAGAACTGCAGCTCTGCTCCAGACACCTGCTGCTGAGACAGCAAGGGAAGAACTCTCCCTTCTGTAACTCCTGGAGCTGGGAGGAGAGGGGGCTGGAAGCCCTCCTGGCCCCTATTCCCACTTACACATTTATTACCTGTGCTTTTTCACTTCGAGAAACAGCAATGATGCATTTCCTCGAAGGGGAAATGACACCTGCACTTCTTCTAAAGACTTTTTGTAGTAATTTTTTGTTCTATGACTCACATTTTTTCTGGGCCCGTTCCTGGCACTGCACGGGACAGAGCTCCAAACCACAGGGCACAGACCCACCCCCAATCCTAATTCCTGATGCTTCTGTGCAAAACCACAGCTCCAACCTTCATTTGCTTCTGCTTCCATTATTGCTGCAGAAACCAGAATTCCCACAGCCCACAAAAAAAAATTCACAACTCCAAGCACTTTTTTTTTTTTTAAACCTTTTTCCTCATCTAACACCACTACAGTCAATCATGACTACAGCTCTCAGCTGGCCCTTTTATTACACAAAGATGAGATAGTGGCTCCAGGGGAAGAGGGGAGCATGTTGGAATCAAGATCTGTGTGTGACTGGGTACTCACAGGCCACACACCTTATCAGTGTGTGAGCAGGTCTAAGGTAGAAATGCAGCTGCATGGGGTCCCCTGCCCCAGGAGATAAGCCAGGCTGAAAACATCAGCCCTTAGGGAAACACATCTGCACCTGCTAAGAGGACAGAGCCTCCACCCAGCCTGACTGAGACTCTGACAACTCCTCACTGCCAGCACAAAGTCAAAAATGGAAAGGATCTTCTTGGATGACAACTTAGGTTGAAGTAATTTATTAAAAAAAAATAAATTCTACAGCACAGAAAGAATCCAATGCAATAAACTATTCGGGTAGGAGCAAACTTAATTTTAGGTTCAACTTACGATGTGTAGTACTTGATTCACAAGTATTTTTGTGAAATGCATTCCAGGTATACTCTTAGTATATCACTTTTAGTTAAGTGTTTTCAGCACAAAACAAGATATATGGTGCAAAATTCTCAACCAGAACCAAAACAACGGTGCTGGAGAAAATTAATTTTCAAGCTATTCAGTGTGAGTTTCATTCACACTTTTGTAGCAATACACTGGCAGTTACAGAAATACAAAAACGCCCACACTGGGGCCAGTACATTTGAAAATATACTTAAAACAGCCCCATCCCTTTGGGGGAAAATGCCAGAGACTGGTTAAGCACTGCAGCCAGCTTGGTGGAAGGATACAGCTGATTACCTGCCATAGCAGATCAGCAACCACCTCCATCAGGCACAACGGAGATTTCTGCCTCCTGTGAACAGAAATCTCACCCTTGATAGGGAAAAGCAAACAAACATTCCGAAGAGCATCTGGTGTAAGAAATCTTTAATACCTGTGAAGGAACTAAGTGTCACAGATCAGGAGGTGTCTGCACCATCACTGCTGCTGCACTTGGATGAGCAGCTCACCAAACCCCACAGAGCTGCAGGAGTGTGTGAGACACCAGCACAGGAGTGTTTAAAGCCACCAAGGCTTTGTCCATCTCCTCTCCCCCACCTGAGGGATTTTTAACTCCAGTGACACGGTGCAGGAGCAGGGTGGGCACAAACCCAGCCTCTGCCTCAGCTGCCACATGGAATACAACTCATCTTTTGTCATTCAACAACCACATCAACTCTTCTGTTGGACAGGACATTAAAAATATTTTCTTGGGAAGCAAAGTGTTATTGTACACACATCTATGCCCTTCCCTCTTGCTCCATCTTCCTGCCATTCTCTCTGCTGGAGCCCTTGGCAGAGGTCCAACTTCTCCAAGATAGGGTCTCCAGAGTCCCATACTTCATGCAAGCTTCTAGTTCTCCAAGTCTTTTAGAGTCAAAATTGGGTTTAAGGCCATTCTTATAAATTTGTCTTCTCTTATCCAGCTGGAAGCCTGGATAACATTTTAGGTATTTTCTAACTTTCAGTTGTATACAAAGTAAGTATTTCACAAGTCCTCCTAGTACATGACCTCCCACAAACAAAACACAAAGTGGAAGTCTTCTTATAATCTCCAATTTATGCCGAAATTCCAAATTTTAAAGCCATTTTAATTGCTTTGACAAGAAAAAAAAAATCAGTTTCAGTTGTTTCTGTAGGAAAGAAAACTACCTGTCACAGAAGCTTTGGCTCAGCATTGGTAGAACACTCCAAATCTTTCAGAGACCTGCAAGGCCCAGAAAGCAAACTAAGGATAGGCAAAATAAAGTTTGATGCCTCTATAACAAAGTAATAAAAATACTACCAATTTCATTAGTCACAGCTGCTGAAGGAATTATCTCACTCAATGTGGAGAACAGAAACCTTTGGCTGACTTGCAGATCTTTAAAGCATTATTTTTACACACAAATGAAACAGCCGGCCTGTAAAAAGCAGCTTATTTGCCTGATTCTGTACGGATTTATCAAGGACAAACTACTGAATCATCTTTTATGCAGGTAGGAGTGCTTTTATGCAGTGCTCACACCTTTAACTCAATCTTTCATTAGAGCTATTTGTACATCACAGCAAAACCAAACAAACAATAATCTATTTAGCAAAATTTTGCTGATTCCATACATCATGTTTATCTTTTCCACTTAGGTTAGGTCAATTTATGTCTGTTTTCCAATCCTGACCCCTGCCTGAAGTCCAGTGGCTTTCAGGATTTGACTCAGTGCCTGGATCTGCCTGACCATCCCGGTAACACACCTAGAACTGGGAAACATGGTTAATGAATCTTGAAGCACACAGGTCCAGTTCAACAAATTACAGGATCTGACTTTACAAGCCATACTGTGCTACCCAGCCAGTAAAGCAATTTCCATGGGACTGCAGTTCAAGTCCAGGTGAGAATGTAAAAATCACAGCTCTATTCCCAGCTAATTTAAATGCCAGTGGACAGAGAAAGCACTGACTTGACAGGGGAATAACACACAATAGGGCGTCCCAAAATGTTCCCTCATGTTTGTAAGTGGTTGCAAATAGGAGCTGTTAAATACAGTTTGCCTCAAACGTTTAAGATAGTTGGGAGTTCTGTCAAGTCCTTAAGGCTTCTTTTTCTTTTTGAAATGCAAAATCTCCAGCATTATTCTGCTCTCTTTATCTACTTTCATGGCATGCAGACTACAAGCACGTTGGGGGTTATGGGCCAAAGAAAGAAACCAGACAGAACAGACTGCTCTGTCTTCATTGTTGATTTTTTAAAATTCATGTCCTACTGCATGAATACAACCGCCTGAAGTTGCAAGTTGGAAAAGAAGATGAAGGAAAAACGTGAAGTTCCAGCTGCTCCCAAGTCCCAGACAACAGCCTGGCAGTTTCTTATCCTCCGTACAAAGACAAGCAGCATGAACAAGCAAATATTCTACCAGTAAAATGTAGTATGATTCATGGTGAGATAAAATAAACCGCTCAGATGGAAACAAACTGACTTCTATCTCTGGATCTGAATCCCTGGTGCCTGTAAGTATGGGATCCCATGGGACATAGTGATGGGGAAAGGGATGCTGCCCGATAGGCAAGAGTTAATCTGCTGGCAGAAGAAAGAACTCTTTACACTCCCTTTGAGGAGCCTATCCTCTATGTGAGAGAAAAGTGTTTTAAAATCAATAAGTACCCTCACTGCATATACACTGAGGCAATTAACAAAGATACAAATTAATCTGTAAGCATGAGAAACATGAGAATTACTGGAGAAAGCTCAGAACACCAGGTTTGAAAACTAATTTCAGTCTGTAATGGATGTCAGGCCTACAGACAACATATGAAGGTCAGCGCAGTCTTCACAAAGTTACATTAAATAGTTCCCTAATACTGCCACGAGGCTTAATTTATTCAAACAAGTCCTCGCTGCTGACTCATATTCTGTGCATGTGTTATAGGAAAATCTTTGAATAAAATCTGAACAGGACATTCAACTTGACTCAGCACCCAAGTCACATAAAGGCAAAAAAACGTGCACAATGTTCCAAATCCTTCTTTGAAAATAAACTCCTGCTTCAGAAAACCAACTAGTGGATGTCATCACTGCAGACAATACAATTAAAGGAGAAGTCTGGCAGGGGAAGGAAGTTATCTTGCAAATAAGATATTTAAGAAAAAAATCATGATATAAAACACCTTTTGTATGTAAAAACACACTCCTACTTGTTTCCTTCCTTTGTCATGCCATTGAAATGGTACACAATACAGAGAAAAGTAATATATTGTACTCATTTCTCATCCACATGTTACACTCTGAAAGGGCAACTCTCCCTTGAATCCACCACACCAATAGGACAACTCAGATTTGGGTTTAGAAATTGATTCAGTTGTTGAACTTTATGTTCCTATTTTTAAAATATTGGCACTCATACTAGGGGAAAACAAAGGGAGCGGCATTTCATTTATATTTCTTTGCGTATATGGATCATTACACTGCCTCCCTTGGACAAACAGTGTGTTAGTCAAATTGTCAGTGGCAGGCTGGAGTGAAAATTAAGAGGAAAATAACCTATATCAAAGTTTGCAGCTTTGGTATCATATAATTTCATTCTAAGTAATTTAATCTTAAATAATTTTGATATTAAAAACCTCTTAATCACGGCATCTTTATTTGTTTTTATGCCCACTAATGACATTTGAACATAAGGTCTGTACAGACAGATGCAACTGCAAATCAAATATCCAAGAGATAGAAAACCCATTTTAACAAGCAGTGGCACTAAAAAAAAAAAACCTCCATGATTGCAAATAAAAGCTGCAGAAGCAAATAGGACACATTTTTAGCAAAAGCAGTCATCACAACAAATCAAGCTGGATCAAAACAGACTAAGAGAACTCATGATTTTCCTTATAAAGAAATTAACTTATTCCTGAGTGGCCAGCACAGGGCACAGAACAGGCAAACAAGCAGGGAAAGCTGGTGGCTGCAGAAGTTGTCTTTGCAAAGTGACATCTGAGCTCGTTTTCCCTAACAAGGATGCTGTGGTACCTACCAGCAAGAAGATTAACAGGAAAGAGGACTCTAAAAGGCGACAACCACACCTAACACACACTGACCACACTCTGCAAAGCCACCTCATCATCAAGGCCATCAGCTCTAAGGCCTTACTTTCAGAAATGCTGAGAAGCAATGCTTCATTTCAGATGAAACCTGAATAAATGAGACTACAAACTCTGGGGAGTCAAGTCTCAGGGGGGTGGGGGGGGGCTTGCCCTGTCATTTTCTTCATAAACCCAAGTTTCAGAGTCTAGCATCGCTTCAGGACTTGTGTGCCTCAGGTTTTTATTGCCATAGCTTAATCTCGGCGTTTCATTACCATGCAAGGAAAGCCTGATTACCAGAGCAGTCCTGGAACATTCCCAAATAGCTCTGCAGGCAGCAGGTGCCAGCAGCAGCACAGCATCTGCAGAGGGACACAGCCCTGCTCTGCCAGCCTGGGGACAAGGAGCAGTGGGAGAGGACACCCCTTCCTCGCGGCTCCTGCAAGCTGGGACTGACCCACCCTTCCCAAAGTCCTCCCCAGCACAGCACAGCAACACCAGCAGCACAGAAAATTAAACAGCAGCAGGTTTCACTTCTTCTGTAAGGATATGTTTGTTCTCTTCTCCTCCCTAGCAGACCAGCTCAATTCAATGCATGTTACCTATATACCATCCAAACGTTAATCCTTACCAGGACTACAGTGATTTCCTACTCACAGGCACTCTCCAGTTTAAAAGTCAAAACATGGCTGTCAATTATCACCCTAAAATTGAGGGGAAGCCAAAAACAAAACCATGATTCTGCCATGCATGGGTGCCACTGGAGAATGCATCTCAAAGCCTGTTTCCCTCTGCTCAAGTCTCCAAATGGGAACATAAAAACTTATAATTCCATTTTTATTAAATGAATCACTTTCCATCTCAACCACTGAGCAAAAATCATCACCTCAAGTCAGAAATCCTGTATTTGGCAAAATTCAACTTCCTACAATGCATATTTAAAGATCTCTTTTAAAAAGTAAGTGCTGAGAGCAGGTTATCCTACATCATAAGTCCCACCAGTTGTACAAGAAAAAGCCCTCTGCAGTCTGGGTTCAACAGATCTTTACTTCGATCTCCAATCTGTTTCATAGGTCTCCTGTGCACTCTTGAACACCTCCTGTGCTGCTACCATGAGATGCATTCTGACCTGAGCTGCTCTGTAACTTCTAGTGTCACTGATGAGGAAGCCTTGAGTCTCATCACCTCCAACTAATCTAATCTAAGTTACTTTAGACTGATTCGACAGGATTCACCAGCCCAGTGCAGGATCGATCACTCCCATGTGAGACATGATAAAACTGCAGAGGAGGTTACATGATTTGCCCACAGGTGCAGGAAAGCCCATGGCAGAAGCAGGATCAGGAGCAGCCAGAGGTGTGCCTGTATGAGCTGCTCAAGTGAAGCATCTGGCAGATACTGCCAGGGCTTCAGAGTGTAACAGCAAAAATAAGTGTGTTTCCCCTGATGGTGACAAATAGGAGTTTACTGACACGGCTCAAATGCTAAAAGCAAAGCCAGTGATACCGAATAACTACACAGAAATATCTGAATTATTTAGCAGGCAGTGCAGAAGCACCAAAAAAGCCAAAACATGACCTGATCAAGAAAAGAACAAGAAAAAAACCCAAAAACCCAACAGCTACTAGTTTCCTGCTGGAGAGAAGAAACAGCTGACTGCAGGATTAAGACAGCAGCCATGGTAGAGAAGAGGGTGAGACTGCATGGCCAGGGATGGTGATAAGCAGCACTGCTGCTTTTTGATTGCCATTGACTAAGCTGCAACATGAGATAACATCCCCAGACTTTTTTTTTTTCTCTTGGACAATCTTCCTGAAACACTATTCGAAATCCTGAAATATTCCTTGGCTAGTATCAAAAAGGAATGGAAAATCCACATTTCAACCACTCCTTTTAATAATCCTGTAGAGAAAATCCTGACCAACAGATCACAGCTAATATTTCCTCCTCATTTAACTTCCAAAACTCTGTCTCCTGCAAATGACATTTTATTTATAGCAGTGGTATTTTGCTGTATAACTGATTGGGGAAGGCTGTAAATGAGCATCATTGCATATATATGGAAAACAATGATAAAGCAGTCATCAAAAAGCTACAGAACATTTAAATATTCAAATAAGGCAATCTGCATAACCCCCTACCTGAATTTTAATTTTACAAAACTTATTTCATACCTTTGTGCCATATTTCCCACAGAAAAAAGGCACCTTTCACTTTAAGATGTGTCCAAGTGATATTAATTTTAATTCTTGGAGTGAAGGGTAAAATAGGCTTTGCTATAAGAGGACGGGTTATTTTTAAAGTCTAAGCGCTCAAGGCAAGAAGGCAAAGGTGAAGATGCTGATGAGCCACAGGAAGGTTGCAGTGCCAGTGAACTGCATCAAGGCTCCTCACCCGCCAAGCAAAACAAGGTTATAACTTGCAGCTCTCTAAAATGGGATCTCAAAATAGGAAGGAGAGAAAAACAGCTGTGAGGTAAGGGAGACAGAGATCAGAGCAAACCAGCCTTTACAGTGAGGCAAGATATTCCAAGGGAAAAAGTGGATCAACTTGCGGGGGACCCCAAAAAGAAGCAGCTTTTACCAAGCAGGTCAAAAAAGATGTAATCACAAACTGAGAGGTTAAAATAACACCTGGCAGCTCTGGAGCTGGGATCACTCAGAAAGCACTCAGAAACCACAAAACCAAACACAATGCCCTTGCAGCCTTGCAGCGCTGAAGTCAGAACATTCAAAAACTGTACCTTTGCACTTCAGATGCTGCAAATGTAACAGGTAAGGGAGATCAGGAGCTTTTCTTATTCAAATCTTACTCTGAAATCTTGAACAAGGCAGATTTTAAACACTTTTCCTTTCCATGGGCATTTAAACATTACCTTATACATGTGTGCACTCAGTGGTGCCAGTTACTTTTTCAGCATTTTTGATTATGGAGATTCACTACTGCTTTAGAAACAGCACTGCTCCATCCTTAGTGCTGCTTGGATTATAAACAGCAAACACCAGAATATTCCTCAGACAAGATAACTTTTAGCATCACTCAATTCCCTGACCACAGACATATTAGATCATACATATTTAAAGAAGTATCATGCCTGAAAAACTTAAATTTGATAAGAAAAGACTCAAGAAGGAAAGGGTGTTAGGCTCTTCTTAGGCTCTTCCTCCTGGTACACACACAGCTGGGGAGCGTGAGAGCGAGGATAAGAAGAAGGAAAAGAGAGGGTCAGTAAAAGCAATCACTGCAGTTTTGCCCTCAGGATCAGAGGAACTAAGGGGAAAAGGAAGAGCAAACACCTAGAAAACAGCCAGTTGCTTCAGAAACAAAATTTCCTTCTTTAAACTTTAACCAGTTACTCCAGAGATTTCTGTGAAGAAGTTGGGGACCAAGCTCACCAACGCTTCAGCAAAAGACTTGGTAATTTATTTTACTGACCTACACCACAGTGGTGTAGCAAATATCTTCTACATTTAAAATTCCTGCCCTACGAATCCAATTTATTTATACTTCAGGGTTACAGTCATTATTTCCTAGATCTAAAGAACATAAGAAAAAATAAAATCAAATTAAGATAAAAATTGTCTATACATGTCTCATTCTGTCAAACTCTTTGCAAAAACAAAGAGCTAACTAAAAACTCTTGCTCTTCATCACACAGTAGCCACTCCAGGTCCACAAAAGGAGTTTCTTTCATTACTAGAAGCCTTTTTTCCCTTCAGCCAAACAAATCCATCGCATAGTCCTCTGTGATGTGAGGAAAGGCTCTGAGAACAACATCCCAAAGAGCTTATTCATTTTCTGCATCCATGAACTCTACAGCATTCATTACTACAATAAACACTGTAAATATTTCTCAAAGTCTCCAAAATTGCCAGCTTTCAATGATTTTTACTCTTTTATCTTTTACTTTCCACACTCTGTCTTCTCTACACGATGGTACGAAACCCCACAAATGCTGCCACCAAGATTACTGCATTATTTAAGTAACAACCAAGCTAAATTCCATTGACATTAATTACAAGTTGGTTCATTAGAATGCCAGTTACTGTGATAAAACTCTGTTACTGAGAAGGAAAAAACCTACTGTCTGTTTCTAGCCTGGATTTGTTATAGGCATTGTGGCTTTATGCTGGCTTAGGGCAATTCCAGGAGGCTGGGGATGTGCTCAGTGCCATTCCTGCTTCCAGCACTCAAAAAGGACAACTTCTGAAGGGAAGGAAGGGGGAAGAGACTTTGACTCTTAGAATTCAGCATAAGAGAGAAAAATGGAACAAATGTAAATTCGTTATAATTGTCTTTTTCCTCTCCTGAATTTTATTTCAGTCCAGTACTCATGGGGAGTTTAGATTTTTGGTGAGTTATGGGAAGTGAAAATGCAGAGGTGTCTCAGGCTTCTGATTCCAACTACTCTGACACAAACAGGAGCCTTGTGCAATTGCTTTGTCCACCTCCATACCTGGATTCAGTGAAGAAATGGTGGAAATCCCACTGACCCTGGGTCTGCACCACAAAAACTTGCCACAAGCACCATGCCTCCACAAACAAGTGAGCAACAACGAAGAGAGCAAAAATCAAAGCACTAACAGTAAATGTCCAAATAAGTTCTTGCCTCAACATGTACTGTGAGAACCTTTGTTGTTAAAGAAAGAGGAGGAACCTGAAAGAAGAGGTCAGGCTCTTCTTGAGAATAACAGCTCCTCAGGGCTCAGCCTCAACAAGGAAACCGTATCTCAAAATGTTTGTTTCCAGACCTCACCACTTACATGTTCTTAAAAGACTTGTGAACGTTCTTTATAACTTGGCTGTAGTTATGCTAATAACTTAACCAAAATAAGGCTGCACTACCCTGAAGAAGGTAGCTCCACACCCACTCATTCATCCCTACTCCACACTGGAATCAACTCACACAGCAAAGCCAAAGAGGAGACTGTGTCTAGGCTAGACCTTTATTTACAAGATTTATAAGCAACTACTACCCCCTTCATCTTCCTGATCAGGTACAGTATTCAATTCTAACAGCAAAGATGAATGAAACTTCCAACCTTCAGTTATTTATAGTGCTGTCAGTGTGCCATCACCCTGGCTGTCACACAGTGTGCTTTGACTCCAGAGGATGACGGAGCAGTGGCTCCATTCCCATGGAGCACAGGAAACATCCAAACACAGACCAGAAACTATGGAGATCAAGTGAGAAAATGTTTACTTTCTAGATTCACCTGAACTCCTCCAAGTTCTCAAGCAGGCATTAACTGGCAACATCAGCACTGGCAGCATTCAGCACGCAGGTGAGTGACTGTGTGTTTGCTGAGAAGGGATGTGCAGCAGAGGCTCAAGCAGGAGCTTGTCCTGCAGCCAGGGAGCAGGGCTCACTCAGGTGGCTGTCACGGAGCAGCACAGCAGGCTGGCGCTGTTCCTTGGCTCTCACATTTTGAAAATATCCCCAGGAATCGTGCCAGAAGCCATGGGAAGACAGCTGTCATCTAGGACTTGGTTGATCAATGCAGCTTGACTTTGGAGCCACACAGCAGCTTTCAGTGAGTTTTGAAACACAAAACTGGAGTATGAGTCACACTTTCAGGTTAACTGCACTTACAGCAGCAATTGATTTCTCTGGCTATCAGTCACAAATAATGTTTGGGAAGCCTTGAAACCCTTTTCCTTCTACCTGTTTGCTCTCAATGCTTTCCACCCACCAGAGCATCACCCATTCACGCCAGAGGCTCTGTGCTATGAACAGGAGAGCAGTACTCCTACAGCTCTAGGAGATCTACACACCACAGTACTCAAAAATACCAAGTCACAACCAGCACAAGGGAATTCAGCCTCAGTATAGAAGTTAAATGTTGATATTTAACAGGCTCCATATATTCAGTCACTGGATGGTTGCAAAAACAAAGGTAACCTGTTTTATTTAAATTATATTTTAGTTACCCTAAGGACAAAATCCCATTGTGCACTTGCAGAACTGAGATCCATCTACAGGATCAGTCTCCTTAACACTGGTTCTGATGAGAGAAACATTATGCTCAGATTGTCTGAAATAAGCACAGTCATGCAGAGATCCTCATTTATCAGCTAAGTTGTATCACTATGCCACACATTTTACTATGCATTAAATAAGCTGTCCTCCATAAGCTAAAAAATAAGAAAAATAAAACCCCATCTTCTCTCAGTTAGAAAAAGAGCCACAGGAAACACAAACATACAGCAACCAAAAAAATTCAATCAGGATTTCTATATAGATGGTTGTTACCTCTGCTTCCCTGATACCAGCAGTACTGCCAAGGACTTGGAGGGGCCATGTCCATCAGCATCCACCAGCACTTGATAATTGTTCCTGACCAGTTTCCTTCTCAGTGCTGAGCATGAGATGACCTTGTCTGTGCTGATATTTGAAGTACACACAACTGTACCCGACATTCAGGCATGTTATATAAACTAACTTAACCAGCATAAGTAACATGGTTTGCACATCATTGCATGAATTCTTCCCACATGACAATCTGAGGAAGGAAACGCCTCTATCCAATCTTTTGGGTGACCAGGAGATGCAGGTGTCCCCAGGGAAGCTCCAAGCATTATCCTCCATGTGCATCTTTTATCAGTTAATGTAAGGCCAAGTACATGGGGAACTTCATTGTTTTAGTCTGCCAAGGAAGTCTACTGGCAGACTAGCAGTTAATGAAATAATAATCTATTATTGCACTAACACTGAACTTGTATACTTTAGACAAGACTGAAGCTATTTTACTCAACAGCAGCTGTGTTTACACTATAGCTCAGTCTGGTACCTCTGAAACTCTAGTGAACTTTTATCTGACAGTAACTGTGCTGGCTCCAAGTGAAAAAAACCTATTAAGAGGAGAAACATGCTTCAGCTTCTTGTGTCAAATGAGACTCTTTACTTTAGCAGCTGCTTTTAAATGTGCAACTTCATTTACCATAGACCAGGAACACAACTTGAACCTTAAGTATAGGGAATACAGTAGCTTCATTTATACATGTAAATATATTTCATTTACTTATATGTGAAAATTCTTCTGCACTCACCAGATCAAACTTTTAAACCACACAAATACATTTTAAACAATATGAAAGACAGCTTAGTTTACACTCTGAACTGCACCCATCAGTCACTGTCAAGAACACAGCACCTGTACTCCAGCTTTCTCCAGATGAAAAAAATGTCCATTGTCAAGATAATTCAGTGCTACTTACTAATGATTTAGTTGAGTGGATTTCTTCCATTCTCCTCTTAGCACTCACTGAACAGAAATAAGACTTTCATCTAGAACTACCAAAAGCCTCAGACATCTATCCTGCACAATGCAGTCACAGCTGGACCAGATCGGTGAAACTCATTGCTCAGAAAAGGAAATATCTCCTTGCTTTTACCTGAAAACCACTGTTTATGTTACAATGATGATGCCAGATCCATTACAAGAGTACCACCACAGAGCTGAGTCCCCAGGTGGGGAATGTCACCAGCCTTTGAGCATCATCTGTGATCCTTCTGCTTTGGCTAAAGCAGAAAAACCATTTGGCACAGCACTGGCAAAGACACAGCCACCAGTGACCTGACCCTGCCACCTGGCTCCTGGCACAAACAGCACCACTCGTCCAGCCTTAGAAAATCAACCCTTCAGCCTGGTCATTTCACTCCTTGCTCAGGATAAAATGATGTCATTTTTGTGGGTTTTACTTAACAGTTCTTCTTGGGTAATTGCTCTTTAATTTTAATTGGGGCTTACTCAATTTGCCTTTGGTTTTTGGTGCCAGATCTGTTTCAGACTGGTGAATAAAGACAATTTCCCCTGAGCTTAGAGTAACACAGGTAGAACAGATCTAAAGAGCAGCAAATTCGAAGTTCAGAGGTCTCCATTGCCCAGCACATCATGTTACCCTGCTGCCTCTAGAGTGCAGCAAGAGGACGGCTGCCTGCTGCTGCAGCTGAGCTCTGGAGTAAGGGAATGTGACATCCCAACCTTCCTGCTGTGCCCTGCATCCCTAGCACTCTTTTCTAAAAGCAAGGCAATGAACCCCAGTGCAACAGTCAGTTTGTCTATCTAGTTCTGGCTTTCTTCTAAGCCAGAAGAGAAGATAAAATAACAGAAATTAGAAAGAGCTGAAAGTGTTACATCTAAATACAGAGAGATGCAATCCTCTCACTCATATAGGGGAAAACACAGTGCAAAAAATGAGGAAATACTGAATTTATGGCTGGCTTTTTCCTCAGGCAGCTGTTTCCAGCTACTTCCACTGCTGTAAGGCTGATCAGAAAAGCTTTCCCAAAAGGCCACTGCCTTCCTAGGAGGCAACTGGGGATTAAAGATGCTAAAGCCAAATGCTGCTCAGGAGTTGAAGATAAAATTCAGAGCTGCTCTTAAGTTTCCTGCCCTCCCTGCTCCAGAGCCAGCTCATTATTGTCACTACAAACACAAATAAAGCTGAGCAAGTGGTGGCATTGCCACCTCTGTAGCACCATCGACAATGACCTGTGAGCAGCTGCCACTGAACTGATCCACGAGCCAGAGGCAATGAAAAGCAGTCAGGTGGTGACACCCAGCACTGCCACACAACTGCTCAGGCAACACACAACCTTCTCTTTCTTTTAATCAAAATTACTGAAAGTGTAATGAGTTCTGGTTTTATTTGTCACTGAACACAGACAAGGTGGATTAGCTCAGCAATCAGCTGTGTGACATTGAGTGTGCTCTGGGTTTGAGTAAATCCACACTGGCTCTCTGCCTCTGTTCTCAGTACCTTTTCATTTAATGCAAAACTCCAAGTTAATTTTTTCATAGCTGATGCATTTATAGTCAGTTCAGACAGAGATCACATCATTACCATCTATTACTCAGAATTTGTAACTACCCAAAAGGCATATGAATGACAGTGTCTTTAGAAACATCCTGATCTTAAAACAGATGCCTACCAAAAAAACCCCCAAAACAATTCTGTTACAGTGATTCTTAGTCATCACTGTAGCACAGCCTATATATAATACTTTGCTATGAAGAAATTGTGAGCAGAGGACACTCAAAATTAGCTTCCACAATTTATGGCAGCACTGATGTTAAAGACAATAATTGCAACAGGAATAAATAAAGTGGGAGTTCAGTTAAATGTCATGAGGGTTTATTAATTTATAATGTAACTAAATTAAACCACTATCAGTATCTAAAGAAAAACTACTGAAATCAAGTGCTCTTGGGGAGTTGTTAAGAGGAAATGAGAAATTTGGTTTAGTCTTCAATGCCACTTCACTGTTTTAGCAATATGGGATTCCAGGCTGACACTCCAGATCTCCTGTTTTAAACAGTAAAGCTGAAAATAACCTCCTACTTTTACCAGCATGTGGTTTTTGTTCTCTGATGCACCAAGCTAAAGACTTAATATGAGAGTGTTGTCTGCAGATAGCAAAACAACATCTGGCAGCTTTCCGAGGACTCTGTTTGAAGTGACTCCTCACACTGCAAACTGCACAGGAAAGCATCTGGTGCCAGAGCTGGGTAATGCCCCAGGTACGATCCCCATCTTCACATCAGATTTCTACTTACCAGAGACTCAGACTCCTGTTCTAAATTGCTGTATCATTTGTCCCAAGAGGGGACAGGTGCCTCCCCCTGGTTTGTATTGTACTTGTACTTCACAACAGCTTCTCCTTGTAACACAAACAGAGCTGGAGAATTCAGCTCAGGTGTGCCAGGGCATGTGGGACATGTGTGATAATACCTGAAATGATACTGCTGTACAAACACCACGGTGCTTTGCAGTGCCAACCTCTTAGTAAAAAAAGGGCATTCTTGCAAAGAGACAGTATTTAGAGTGATTTTTAAAAGGGGAAGCTAATAAAGATGAAAGCATTTGCATTTTTGAAATTAATTTTGAAAGCATCTCCATCTATAGAGCAGACCCTCACAGCCAAAGCTAAACCAGAGAGGTCACTTCTGCCACCGAGTGAATGAGGCTCTGCAGAAGAAGTCCCAGTAACATGACATCATGATGATGTGATGTCACACAGGAAATCAAAAGTTAATCAAAACTTGGAGGAATTGCAGATCTCGGGTTCATCAAAACAACCACATTTCAGCTCAGCTTAAAACATGTGGAACATGTCAACACTTCCTACAAATTCACTATAGTTATTCACATCACACCTTCCTTATTCAAAATCTACCCAGTTTTTCTACATAAGCTCCAGGGAGCACTTACTCCAACAGCAAGCTCAGACTGTCACCTCAGTTATTCAGAAGTATTAAGTTATAAACCTTAAAATGTTTACTAAATTATTAAAACATATTTATCAACAGCTTTCCCCTACATATCAGATTAAACAAGACCTAATACCTAGTTTTTCACCTGCTTAGTGAAATATCTTTCAGCTTTATAAATACAATAAAATGACAACATCAGAGAAATAGATGATGTAAATTTAGGAGGAGAACCAGACATCATCAAAAGAACAGGAAAATTCATGGTTAAGGAAAAACTGAAATCAAGTAAAGGGGAGACAGAAACTTTGCCATGCTCACAAGTTTCCCCACACTCTTAACCAGTCATGGTCAAGCAGCTGAAAAGGCCACCTGACACATTTATTTGGAGAGAGCTGCATGGCTCAGGGGATTTGCAAGACATTAAAGCTCACCTAGAACTGCTCCCCAGTCTGATCTGTTAAGTATCTCACCTGGGCACTCAGTGCAGGTTGGGAGAGCTCCCTGCTGCTGTGTGAGCTGGGGTGAGCACAGAGGAGGTGTGAGAGGAAACCTGGTACTAATCCAGTTCTGATGGAGGCAGAAGCCCTGCAGGTGAGGCAGCCCCAGGCTGGCAGCACCAGGGCAGCTCAAAAGCCACTGATGGTGTCTGTACAACATAAAGCAAGGCAGGTACCACAGGGCAGTGACAACAGCCATGTGCTCCCTGCATCCCTCATCCTGGCCAGAAATGGGCTCAACTTACAGCAAAAACAACTCCTTTCTGCTCTAACTAAGAGACAAAAGGGTTTGCTGCAGTTACATACACAGAGCAATGACTAAAAAGCTGCAGCAGCCAAAATCAGGAATTTTTAAAAAATATTTTTTCTTTTCTGGTCTCTCAAAGATTGTTAAGGAAGGTCTTCAAGCAACAAAGAACAGGCAGGTAGCAAAAATGGATCAATACATTTTGTGTATCACATGCACATTAAACCAAGGCCACCCTCCATTCCAGGCTGTCTCACTCTGGCAAGCCTGTTATTTCTGGGACACACTGTTAACTCCAGTCCTTCCATGCACTGGGACCTCCCCTTCCCCTGATCAAGACTCATACTCTCTCCTCCAGCCACAGTATTCACTGTAACACTCTTCATCTTGTGCGCAAAATCATACTGATAGCATGAGCGAACAAACATGAATTCTCTATTTTACTCATGTCACTTTGTATAATTTTTAAGGGTTTCTTGTATTTGTGTAGATACAATCTTGTTTCTATTCTAACAAAATATTCTGTTTCAGTTCTTAAAACCTGATAGGCAACCCACAAAAAAACAGAAGGCACATTACCCCTCTTATCTACTGCAGCTCTAAGCTAATGTTACTGCAAACTTTGTGCTATTTTCATGACAGGACAAATGGTTTCAGCCTTTTTATTTATATAAAGTCTGCAAAAGCTTTGTCATTCTGCAGGGGAGAGACTGGTAAGAGGTAAATTAGTAAAGGTTAGGTTTTCCAATGTGAATCTATTTAGCAGACATAGTGTCCACAATGATGAGAAGAGTTTCAGTCTAAGCTCAGTCTACCTTTCAAATAGCAGTTAAATATATAATGAAAATTTATCAGCAAACATTAGTTATCAGTATAGCTTTCTACAGACAACTGTCAAAACTATCTTTTTAAGCTTATAATTTATAAAACTGATTATTATAATAAAATCAGACTAATGAGCAGCCACATATGAAGTTCTATTGACCAATATAAGGGAATAACAATACAGAGAAGTTTAAATAATTAAGTTCAAGTTAAACCAATCTTGCTACAAGTTCTTGGATTACAGTTGACTGGTTATTGAAAGACCCAGGATAACAAGTCATAAAGATCAACTCTGTATTAGCATACCTGCAGCAGAGTTAAAGTCTTTGCAGTTTATATAATTTTTTTTCTAATTTTCCAAATCCCTCTTCCTCAAGTTTTTCAGGGGGATGAACTAATGCTAGGTTTACTTTCCATTGACTCCCACTTGCTTCCCTGAAGCAAACTTCAGACAACAGAGAAAGAAAAAGATCCCACAAATTTAGGCATTCTGTTAACCTTGTATTTGAAGTGTGGAAATCATTCAGCCTGTTGGCAGAGAAGGGATTTTATGACCAAGTGAGTGAAGGCATTCCTCACCTGCAAGAACATCTACAGCCTGCAAACACCTGGGAATGCCTTGTGCATCTCCTCATACATGGCTTGTGATGAGTAAGAACACAAAACAAAGCCAGGGCTGAAAGCCAGTCTTGGCAGAAGGGCACCCCCAGCACTGCAGTGACAATAATAATCAGACTTCAGAATTAACAACCACCCATCGAAACTGGGAAGATACAAATGTGTGTGAAATGTATGACAGAGTGTGGGTGACTTATTATAAAAGTAATAAACCAAAAATACCCTGCTAGTACAAAAGTGGCAATGGTAAAAAAGGCAAATTCCTCGTGTTGGGGAAGAGAGGCGCCTGTGGGCATGTACAACTGCCCTGTATTTAATCTGTTCTGTAAATCATTCTCTGCCCTTCTTTGGCACTTACAGCAGGTGAAAACTGCTGTGCCCTGTAACTCTTTGTGTGAGGAATCATCAGAAATGTCTAGAATATATTTGCTCAACATGACAGTATGCTATAGCAACTCTTAAAACAATCCACAAAGACTTTCAACATTCAGATTACACGAGACCTGCTAAAAGTAGATTAGTTTGTTACATATTTTATTTTTAGAAGTCTCTACCTTTCCCTTGATGTGGTTTTCTACCAATACTCAAACTTCTCCCCAAGATATTTTATGAAATACTTGAAAGCCACTATTACAGTCACCAAGACCCAAACATCTACACTGCAGTTGCATCATTCATTCAATCCATCCCAAAAGTGGATTTAGACACCCTAAAGACCTTCCCTGCAATCCCAGCTCCATTCCCCAGCAACACCAGCCCACTGCCAGCAGCTAATTATCAAACCCATCATAGATGAGGCTCCTCAAAGGACTACAGCCACTTAAAGGCATTTAAAAGCTGCTGTGAAACTTTTAATGCAAGACACGTTTGGCAAAGGCCAGTTTGAGATTGAAGCCCAGAACTTCTCAGTCTGACACAGCTGCCAGGAAACACGTCCTGAGGGAAGGATCCCAGTCACACAGTATTTCAACTCATGAAATACACTATGAATATGTTTAGGTTCCTCCATTTTTGTCTCCCAGCAGATCAGGAGAAAACAAGCAAGCTCATCTCTTGCAGAAACAGGTTTTCCACTGACTTTTTCTGAAAGGATTGTGATTTTTTTTTTATAGATGCAAAATATAAATGCACTGGTTGCCTGAATTCAGGAATCTGTTCTCTGAGCAGTGATTACACACTTGCTCTCTCCAGCTGAAAAGCATAGCTGCTTTTAGTTTCTGATTGCTTATCTTCTAATTATTAGTTTTATCAAAGGAACTAAATTGATGGCACAAGCTATTTTTACAAAAGCAGACAAACAGGATGTAAGGTATTCCAGGTAAAAGACAAATAGAGGCAAGGATGTTTTTTGTCTAAGAAACCTCATAACAAAACTTACATTGTTTTTTTTCCTTACATTAAGTTGACTCAAGCAATTTTTCTTTAAGCTTACACACAACATTTAGGCAGAGAACAAGACATGCACATCAACTGCTATAAGAAATGCATGCCTTCCTTACAATAATTCAAAATATCTTCTTAACGGAGAAATCTTTTTGCAGAAAATAATTTATGAAGTAATGCCACTAATATTTTATCAAGCTATCAGCCTAAACTATTAAATAATCCATGGAAATAGTAATAGTTAACTCTAGAGTACTGGGAAAGAGATGAGTTTCTGAATGGTATTAAGAGCATAACGTAAGAGAAGACCATTCAAAAGACATTCTGAAACCTCTTGAGTGTCAACTTCATGTTCAACCCTGATCTCTATACTCATCTTCATTTTTCTTTTGCCAGCTCCCTCTCACCTTTCCTTCCTCACAGCTTCTTCTCCATCAAATTAGGCATCATCCCTGTTTGTGAAACTAACCCAGCTGCAGTTCCTGAAGGAATGTGGTCTGAAGATAGACAGCCTGTCAACTTCAATTACTCCTGAACACCTACAGTTCTCCTTTCTGACCCAGCTGCAGAGCAGGTCAGTGCATGCGAGCACCTCACCTTGCTACAGACAGAATCAGAATTTTTCTATCATAAAAGCCAGTTCTGATAAAGAAATGCTTTAACTGCAGCCAGGGAATGCCTCACTACCAAGAAGATAGGTGGTCTAACCCAACTCCTCCCTTAGCATAAGAGGAAGCTGCTAATTAGCAGAGAAACAGCTCCAGAGCAGATGTGTGTTTGCTATAACACCACATTAGCACTCCACAAACCTCCAGAGAGGCTTCTCCAGTTCCCAGACTAACGTGGACCTGGGGCTGTACATCCTATCAAAGGCTTCAGGCACCAGATCACTCCCATGGGAGTTGGACTCCAAATGCTCTGAAAATCCAGGTCCAACTTTGGGAATCAAGTGCTTGATTGGGTGTAAGAGGGGAGAATAAGCTGTCCCCGTGCTGCCTGTGGTTCCTCCTGATGCCTGAAGCACTCGAGCTGACAGGACAGCTGCTGGTAGCGTGAGAAAAAAGGAGAAGCAGAACTTCATTTCAGCCCTTATTTTTTTTTCCCCATGAAACATTAGCAAGCAGTGAAGGAAAACTCTCCAGCAAACTGCCTTAAGTAGAATGCTCGTGTGAAATCTCACCAACAGACGTCATCCTTTATGCATCTTCTCTAAAGTGTTTCCCCAAGGAAACTAAATCAATAATCTTAAGCAATAGCAACTGCACACACAAAGCAGACTGCTTTAAATATAACATGAAAAAGCACTGTTCATGTTGTTTTTAGGATTATGTGTTTTAATTACACCCCTTTGCCCTCCTTCTTGCTATGTAATTGAATTTTCTTTTATCTTTAGAAGGCTAACTTTATTCATAAGAGGCTGTGGATGGCGGAGTTCAATCCTTTCACTGTAGAGTCCTGAGGTCTCCCACTGCTTTCCAAGATTTTATTCACATTTTGTTTTAAAAGGGTTCCAGCTCAGATTAGCAAATGGGTTTTTAATGGAAATGCATGCATATCTAGAGGAGGTGCATTATAAGGATAACACATAAAAATTTCCCTTTTTATCTGAAGGTAACCCAGAAATATCAATGTCCCAAGTTCCACCACAAATCTCTTAGAAGTCTGCTCAACCAGCAGATATTTACAGGACACACTATTCTATAAGAAATTACAGATCTGGGTACCATAACATATTTTTCATTCTATCTGTGAGATCCAACAAATCTCACAAAGACAAGCTGGCTTGAATACACTGCTATTGTGCCAGCAGTACATGCTCCTGGCTGGCTGATGCCCTGACACAACTTCTTGTGTGTGAAAAGAAAATCCCTCTCCAGCTATCATTACTGACCGAGCAGAACCCAGCCACTACTTCAGTTCCACTGCCAGCACATCTCTTAACATTATGTCCAAGCAGAACAAGAGGATAAAAGCACAGAAATATGGTTCCTTCTCACCCTACAGCCTGGATTACTTCATACACTTGAGGTGCTAAAGCAGTACCCAAACCTTTCCAATGAAGTAAGTGAAGTTTCATAATAGGCTGAGAAAACATCTCAGAGTAACAAGGCTTTAAATTTGGCACTTTAACTTTAGAAAACTGAGAAAAACATACACACTAGGTTGTGTCCATAATGCCAGTATAAATCTTCCTGGATTGATTAATTCCAAGAGACTTCAGGCATCAACATGAATAACCATCATAAGTCCTTGCATATGATCTTGGAACATATTCAACCAAACATGATTTTCAGACCCTCTGATGAGCAGCCAAACAAACACCTATTTCCACTGTAGCTCATGAGCTGTGCCTGCACTATCCACTGAAATACTGTTTTCACTTGCTAAAGCTCCCTTTGAGTCATCTACTGCTCCATGCACATGCAAACTGTGATGGCAAAACACAGCTTTCCCTTGATCTTTTCCCCCTAAATAGAATTACTGTATTATGAGCTGTGCTAATACATGAAATTCACTCTCTCTCTAGGTAATACCACAAAAATATGGCCTTGCCTTTTTTTTATTGCTCATTAACTGTGCTCCCTTCTCTTTCCTCCCTTTGAAAAGTACTGAAAGCTTAAAAAGAGAGGAAAAAAAAAAAAGAAAGAATAAGAAAAGAAAGACAACACTCTTCAGCTACACATTTCAACCCACAAGAACATTAACAGGCCTAAAGGCCTAAGAAGAGTTAAGGCACAGGGTTTTGGTAAAGAGCTCACAGTAAGGGATGATGCTCTTATTACCCCAACATCAGAAATGGTAAAATTACAAGATCTGTTCTCATTTTAAGATTTTTTTTTTTCATATCTGTTCATACAGAGAAAAAAACAAGACTTGAGCCTAAGGGCTCAAAAGACAGAGTGCAACTGAAAAAGATTTCTCTATTTTTAGGAGTACTATTTCAAAGCTTGATCCTAACAACACTGGAACATTTACACTGTCATAGTGTTTTCAAATTCATACTTACCCCCCACCCCACCGAATTATTTTTGCAGCCCTTTCCCTGCAAAGTTCAGTTTATATTTTTTCAGACATCACTGTGCTGTCTCATGTAAACTTATTTCATTAATATATACAAAACAGATAATACTCTCCTATTGAAGTTCCACTTCAACTTTTGAATCATTAGTTGTGATCATTAAATCGGGATTTAAATTCTGTAGCAGGATGTAATAAAAAAAGGGCCTCAGAAAAACCAAAGGATACCTTTGTTCTGAAAATGCTATCTTAAAAAGCTGTTTTATGAAGTGTCCTGCATTTTCTTCCTTCATGTCAATATTTTGCACCTAAGCGTAGCCCATGGAAGTTCTTTAGAGCTAAACCCACTAGAAATACCTGTATGCATTATAATCAAATGCTTCTGCTGCCGACATTCAACTCTAAATATACTCTTGATTAAATGGAAAAGAAAACCGTTCGCCTGGTTATGTTTAAAAAACACATCTCTGCTGACAGCCCAAGTCTGTTTTGATTTGCTCCCTATAGAAATGGAGCTGCTAGAAAACATTAAGTGGCAAGTGCAGCACTGGATGTAAATTACACCATCTCCGCTTAAGTGCTGCCCTCAGCAGCAACCGGAAATTGCACAGCCCAGCACTGCCACAATCGCTCCAGGAGCAACAGGGATGTAAAAAAAATGAATTATCAGATCTCTATGCAAAACAAGAACATCAATTGAGTGAAAAACTGGCCTAGAAAAATACTCCCTAAAAGCTTTCCAAAGCTGAGGTCAACATCTCTGCAACATCTTAACTTTAATTCTCAGTGAGGTACTTTGTTGTCTTTATGGTTACAAAAAGGGTCTTCTAAACACAAAAGATTAAAAGCTTGTTCTCCAATACGAGGGCTGGGCACACCCAGACGTGAATGGCCACAAAATTAACAGAAAACTGCTGAGGTACAGAGAAAGAGTGAATGGATTTTTCTAAAGGCAACAGAAAAACACTCATTAACAGCAAAATGAAATCACTCTTCTTAGTTCAGCAATCTCCAATGCACTTATTCCCTTATACCAAAGTAAATCACATGGAATATAAATCCTTTGGATTGTGGCATATTCCCATACAATAGGGACTCAATGTAAGATCCATTTTCTCCTGTGCCCATCACACAAGTGTAGCCACAAGGAACCACGGAGCCACCACAAGGAGACTGATTTGATCTTCCTCCAGACCAGGGATGCTCATTTTGTCCTTTTCCAAACTGAAGCACCCACTGATCTATTCACACCACAGCACACAGCCCTGGTGTCTGGCAATACACATCTGAATTACCAGCATTTCAAAAGCTTCACAACCTGGGAACTTCAGAATAATTCTTTATTTAAATTGTTGAAAATATCAGTGTTAATTCCACACTATATGCTGCACAGCAGATCTAGTCAAAGATCACTAAACGTTAAAACTTCATTAAATGAAGGTAATTCATCAACTACTTTGTCAAGAAGTAAGAGTTTTAGAAAGCAGATGATACAATCTGGGCATTAAGGCCAAACCTAAACCCAAAGATCACCTCAGATTAGAGGATGCTCTCATGCAATGAGACTTGAAATATTGTGGAGCTTCTTCTAGAACATATCTCATACTTAAAAGACTGATTATAAAGACGTGAAATAATGATAGAAAGAAAATACACACTACAAGGAGGACTAATGACTGTACTGTGTCCTGCTTTTCAAGGGAAGCATACAAACATGAAATGAGTGTGAAGTTTTAAGACAATACAGAACCATTCAGGAGATAAAAAATAAATGCTGTTTGCTAAGAACTGCAGAAGGATAATAGCAGATGAAATTAAAGGCAAGATAATAAGACATAGAAAAAGAAATAACCGCACCTATACAATGTGATCGAAATTAGCTAGTGCAACTTGGAATTCTGAAACTGTTACAAGTAATTCTCTTGGAACATCAATTTCACACTCATTAAGAGCCTCAAGGAATTGAGAAGAAAACAACAAACACTGTACTACAATTCTAGAAATCCAGAGCCCCTTGAGACAGCCTGTAGTGCTGGTGTCAAACAACCATGGAAATACCAGAAGATACACAAAAAAAAGGGAAGAAAGAGCATCAGAGGCTTGAAATACTTCTATATTAACAGGGATGGATTTATTATTCAGTTTTATAGCAAAGATAAGAAACATCCAGAAAGAGCACCCCTGTTCAGCAGTGCACACACAAGCTACAGATGGGCTTCAGAATCTTCTGTACAACACAAGAGGTTTCCTTCTTTGAGCTGAGCAGTACAACTGTGGGAGAGCACAAGAGCTGTGCAAAATCAAAACCAATATCAAAAAGAAGTACAAGGAAAGGTTACTCCCTATTTCTCTCACCACAAGAACCAGAAAAAACAGACTGAGCACCTTTTCACGTGGCACACAATAAACTGCAGACCCGTAGCCACAGGCAGCTGTGGGCTGGTTCCTGCACGGCCGCGGCACAGAGCGTGCTGGGCTCTAATTCTCTGCCTCTTATCTTCATTCCAAGAGATTTCCGAGGTGAGACACATGACTAGGTGTCTGATCTGACACATTATGGCAATTTTTGTGCTCATCCCGATTTCAGCTAGACTTGAAGCCACTCTTCCTCCAGCAATGCTAAGAAACTTCCCAGCCACACCCAAGAGCCACTGCAGTGGTATTTTTGTTTTGGATCTCACTGCTAAGGTAGAATCTCAGAAGGGTTAATTTTACACACTGAAGTGGATTTTGCCATGCTGTTTGTCAGATGCATTAAGGTAAGGCAGATAATGAAGAAATCATACACCATTAGTCTTTGAAAGCCAAAAAATACTGCTTCATTCAGAGACTCGTCCAGCCTGACCGCTGTAACCACTGTGACCCAGCTTTCTAAAACCACACCTCTTCAGAAGCATCAACGCTGTTATCTTTATGGAAAGATGCCTTCAGTAATTGATAGAAAGGTGTTATTTTCTCTGCAATATTATCTACACTCACGTCTGCATGTAAGAGTGATCAAGACTAACAAAGCATATTTTGATGTCACTATCTACATCACAGCACAAAAGGAAAGCATTTATATAAATTGCTTTAAATAAAAGTATACTAAACAATGCAATACTGCAATTTCTCAATAACCTAAAAATGGTTCCCAGTAAGATGCAACCACTGTTTGGAAACAAAATATAAATACAAAAGATTAAATCTGACTACTGAAATAAAAACTTAGATTTACTACAAAAAGATAATTTCAGCACTTCTTACTGGATAATCGTGAGAATAATAATTTTTGTCAGGTTACTTTTAGATGGAAATTAAACTTCAATTAGAAATAAAAAACACATTTTCATTTTACTTGGATAATGTGTTTTCTTACCTTAAAGCATATACAGAGAAGCCAGAAACCAACAATATTCTGGTACTCATTAAGTAACAACATAGAGTTAAACCAAGGAACATTAACTGCAGTTTAAAAATTTGTGGCTTTTATTGTCACCTTGCACTTCCAGCTGTTACTCTGCTGTCTTTTTGTATGAAGACCAGAAGAAGAAACAACCTTCACTGATTCTTCCGTTTCCAGCCATTATCTCTTTCTTACATAATATGAAACAGTAAAGATATCAAAACCAGACAAAGCAGCTGTTGGACACACTCTATGCTTGCAGTGAGGCTAGAATTATCTAGAACTAGCTTATTATCAAAACAAAGTGGACTCATGTGCTTCAACAAACCACTTCCCTAAATGCACTGGTTTCCATTAAGGAGAGCGACAAAATGCATGTTTAAATTTGCTAAGGAATAAGTTCAAAATGTAAGACTCGGCCACAAGAAAAAGGGGAATCCAAAATCAAGCTCCTTCTCCCTCCCAAAATGTATTAAAAAAAGTTTTAACAAATAACTTACGATATAAAATAATCACATGAAAAAGAAGACTTTTACTCTAGGTCAATGGACTAAGAAGCCTCACGGCTCAATTGATTGGATTTTGTTTTGCAAAAGGAGGAAGAAGGACTTCCCTGAAAGAGAGATTTCCCTATGCCTGTGCCCATGGTCACATTCATTTAAAAGGAGTTGATTAGCTCGGTTCAATTGGCCAATTACTGCTATATCTGTAACACTTGTGACTGATCCATCCCCTGCTTACATTATTTCTTAGGGCCATTAGTTTAACCCTCATGGTAACACTTTAAAGAGCAATGAGCAGAGTTAATCCTGGAAGGAATAACTGCTTCCTTCAATAATTTTTTTAGGATGCGCATTCTGTGAGTTTTGCTAGTCCAACTGCAAGGAAGCATCCAGGTGATTTCGCCCTGCCTGTCTGCTTGGTATTCCCCACTCAGACATTTCTTAAGGAATCTAATAACAGGCCCTCTAATTTACTTGAAAACACAATTTGAACAATTTAGTGCTTAATACATTAATGAGGGCATGTTTGGAACTTGACATTAAGAAAAAATACTGATTTTATATATATGTGAGGGAAAGCCACTGTCTGTAATACATACACTTGTCAGGCTTCACTAGCATTTTCCCATACTGCTGTGAAACCACAGCTTTTTCAGCACCATGTCCTCATTCAAAGTTATTGGGAACTAAAGCCAGCATTGGCCTCCTTTCAAAAGATGCTTTGACACGAAAAATACTCTCAGAAACCCACTCTGGTTTCAGACAAGGCTTTACAGTATAATGGAGTTTCACAGTTCTTAGATTTAAAATTTTTTTTATGATTTCAAGACAAATAACTTTCTTTTTTTAAACCAGAGGCCACGGTTCCCTGTGCAGAGAGCAAAGTGCATGCCTGAGCTACAAACGTGCACATTACTACAGCTCCTGAGGAGGTAGGGAATTCTAAATGGATTTCATTCAGTCAGGCAACAAAAAGAAAAAACATACTAAATAATAAAAAAAAATTGTACATTTGTATGTATTTTCCCAGGTCAAGAGATCATGAACAAGATAAGAAATGCCAGAGCATCAATTGCTCCAGTACAGAGAGGTGAGACACCCAGAGGCCTCGCAGAGCCATTTGTAATAAATGTGCACCCAGCATCAGAGGGGAAGTGCCTTCACTTCCTGACTTGATTGGTTTCTTCTGGAAACAATGACAAATCTGAAGGTGCTATTTATGGCTTTCTGTCACCCACTGCCAGAAGAAATAGTGACTACGGCCTCTAAATACATCAAGACAGAGTTCATCTTCTCCAATCCATTTGATATCTACTTCAAGATCACTGCTGCAGTCCCTCACATCCTTGAAAAGGATTAAGTGACAAACAGCAAAACCTTGCAGGGTTCCCCACCACCATCATTATTTTCAACCAATGACCCAATTCTGCAAGACAGAGCATCTCTTGAGATATGCTGAGAGCCCTCAACTCCAATCAGCCAAAATGGGAGAGGAGGTCGCTCAGCCCTGCATCATTTACTCCTAAAGAAAAAAAAATAATCCAAGATGCATCTCTTCTTTTACTGATCAGTACTCTCAGAGAACCTCAAAGCTGGTTTAATAGCTGCATCATTTTCAGATAACATCACTTTCCACTAATCTCCTTCCCAACTCATCTGTTTGAAGAAAGAGATCATTTCTGTAGTGAACAAGAGTGTCCTCAAGTGTAACAGCAAATAAACTAGTGTAAATGAAGTGCTACAGCAATATAAACAATGACCTTGAAAACCAGCAAGCTGCTGCTCAGGATGACTCTAGGGACAATAATCACATTTTAAATGTCCACATAATCTGAACAAATTGCTAAAATTACCTCTGTAGCTACAACTCACCTGCACTGTAGGTAAAAGCATCTGCAACCTGTCCATATGCCAAATCCCAATGGGTAGAAAAAGCCAAAACAAAATATATGGCTCCCACCAACTTTAAGTGAAGAAAAACTCTTACTTGTGCATTATTTACCACAAGTAATCCATGCAGCAAAAAGCTTGTGTCACTTAAGGCTGCTCTGTCTTATAAAAAAAAGACACTTGAAAGCGCAGAAATCCCCATACAGAGCGAGGCATTACAGAAGAGATGGTTGTTCTACTGCAAACCTCACTGAAGCCTTTCTTATTTCAGGTTTTAACATTATTGCTTACCTGGTTATCCTAGGAAATAAGGCTCATTAGATTAACATGGAATACCTGCATGTATGCAGTTTTTTGCCTCTCTTTGCATGACTCTTCCCCAAACCAAGTCAACAAAACATGACAGAGGGTCTGGGGTTTCTGAGACACTGAGATCTAACATGTGTTGTACTAGGACGCTTATTTTCACAGGGAAATAAATCTAAACATCACTGTCTCCACTGAAAGATGAAGACATCACAAACAATCCACAAGACAAAAAGAAAAAGAGGAGGAGGAGACAGAGGAAGAAAGAGACCTTGGGACCTGGGCTTCCCTGGCTGTGTGGCTCCCAGGCCTTCTTTATTTGCACAGTGCCCAGCTGAACACTCCTCAGTGGTGTCTGTGGGTGACAATCCAACACTCCCAAGCCAAACAAAGCAGAAAACTACCCTGAAGACTTATGGATTTCCATCTTCAAAGGTTATTAAAGCATTCCCCCACCACTCAGTAACTACCAGACTGCTTTGCATTAGTCAAAATTCACTAATTTCCCAGAGACTTGGAGAGTCACCTGGAGAGTCCCAGCTGATAGGCACAATATCTTGTTCCAACCTAAGCTCACACCCTCCTTTCTCACAGGGGAACTTTTAAACTATTCAAACATGTAATTCCCCTAAGAAATTCCCTATTAAGAATGCAGAGAAAAATTCATGTTGTAATGCTTTAATTCTACAGACTAGCCTTTACTAGGAACACTTAAAAACCCAGTCTTACCCATAAATAGGAGCAATCCAATGATGATAATTGTTACTATTATTATTATTATGACTACTATTACTATTGCTACTACTATTATCCTATGATCACCACCAATCCACAAAGATTGTCAGCAAAGTCTGGAAAAAAGGAGGAAAAATCAGCACAGGTACAAAGTGAACAGGAAATGTGCATCTTACATGTACTGAATCTAACTTTAAAAAGTGTATTTATATTCTGTACCCTGGGAACCAAAACTATTTTAAAATCAAAAGAGCACTAATTAGCATCTCAATGCTTCTTTCATAGGTTTTATCAATATAAAGAAAACTGCGTGCAGTGGAAAGAATTACAGATTAAAGTCAGAAAAATACATAATTACCATAAAATATCATTGCACTGATGTCATGGCTTTAAAAATCATAATACTAACACAAAATTGAGATAAAAATTTACTCTCACTTTTGAGTTTTTCTGAACTTTGAGAATGTGAATTGCTAATTCTCCTTTTCAGGATCTCACACACTGACAGTGTTTGCCTTCAGGACCATTTCAACAAGCACTTGAATCAAAACAAAAAAATCAACTCCTTCCCCTTTATTCTATCCCATGACTTTTCAAGTAAGAAAGTAATCCTGAGAGGGAGAGCCCCCTGACCTTAAGAGCCTTAAATAACATCCACTTCAAGTTTAAACATGTGACCTAAAACTTGACAGCCACTTCCCAAAGGTAGAAGGAAAGGAGCACAAAGTCAAGTCCACTACCAGTAGCAACACTGATGCTCCAAGAGACCAAAACGAAGATGACACATAAGATCTGCTAATATCAAGCAAGATGAGTCAGTCGGCACAAAAGAAAGCTATTATAGGTCCAGAAAACATTTGTTACTTGCATGGGCTACACTGTTTCAAGTCAATGACCAATCTACAAGACACAGAACTACATACTCAAAAAGTCAAGAAACCAAATCCAAAGACAATTCTGTAGCATTAAGGCTGCCGTGTCTTTATAGGAACAATGGATGTAATGCAAGCCCTGTGGTTTCAGGCACTGGAAGCTCCCTCCCCAAAATGCCCCTTGCTGAGCACCTCCAGGTTTAATTTTCCCATGCCCTTAAAAGACACTGTAGTGGATTTAACATGCATCATTTCACTGTCATCGTGTTCGTGTATTTAAGTTGCCACGTGCCTGAAGTGCATCAGTTGTAGGACAATTACTTAAATCAAGCCTGCACCAAATGACTGTATTGATGTCTGCATCACTGCATGATGATCATGACACCGCCAAACTTCACAAATGAAAGCACAGCAATGACATTAAGGTGTATTCCAAATTCAGTGGATTCAAAAGGCAACCACGACAGAAAGGTTGTGGTCTACAGTTGTCACTGGTCTACCATGAAATGACAAAAAGTCCCCTAAAAAGTGTTACCAGAACATACTGTGGTACACGTTGTTTTTGCAGTACTCATTAACATCTTCTCCATGAGGCAGTGAAAGGGTTCCCAGAATATAAAGATCACACCATGCAAACTCTATCAGTCATTAACATGTCAGCTTACACTTAATCCACCTTTTCCACACAGCAATTGCTAAGGAGATTTGCCAGTTTTAAGAATCAGATAAGATAACTCAATACCAGCAAATTAATAGTAGGGAGGGGGAACCAGCAAAGGAAAACCCTTACAGATCAATAACTACAGAGATCTGCCACTGTTTCCCTACTCTCTGCCTTGCCCTGCTGCCTCCCGTGAGAAGGAGCATGTCAGCTCTAACATGACAGGATCCTGAGGTGTCCCAGGCTAAGTGCCCAGCACGGACACCAAACAGCAGCAAAGCTGTTCTCCCAACACTTCCCTACCACCTCCTATGAGTCATTAAAAAAGGAAGGCAGTGAGAGCAGTTGTATTTGGTTGCCTGTCTTGTCCCATAAGCATCTTCCCAATATAGGTTATGGGAAGAACCAGATTTCATTGTCATCCCTCAATCACGGCAACAATTCACAAACCAAACTCAAAAGAGGAAGTGGCTGAGCGCAAGGCAGGAAGGCCACTAAGTCTTCTCCCTAGAGATGATCTTTAACATAGACAGATACTTTTGAACTCTTTTTTAAATTGTAAAATCCATGCCAGTACCACCTACCACGCAAGAAACCTAGGCTTTCAGTTAATTGATCTATTTTTATCTTCACATTGATTTACTTTTGTCCAAACAGTTGGCTATTTTGAAACAGTAATCACAGACTGCAGCCAGACCAGGAATTCATCCTGCTGGATGCTGCAGATGCTACAAGTTACAGCCCCATTCCTGAAGGAGCAAGACTACTTGCCATTAACAATTTTTCCTCTTACAAATTAGATGTTTCTGACCAGGTCACACACATAAAAACCTTGAGCAGGTTTCAACAACAATATTTCTGAAGTTACAAGGTGGATTACCATTTTCTCCAGCTTGAGTTTTGTGGGGTGCACCTTATATTCTGCCTCATGGAACTGTTCGCTATGGTAACCTCCTGGGCTACTGACAGCAGCTAGCTCCCATGAAGGAAGAAAGAAACAGCAAAGAAACAGCAAGTTAGGCCTTTTCGTTTGCTGCAAAACCTTTACCACCAGAATCCTGCTGTCAGACACGAGGGTTACCATGTACAATCTTTTGATAATGGCAACAAGTTTCTCCAAAGTAGATATAATTGTTTCACTAAAGCAGGCATGTGACTGTGAAATAGGCATCATTGGCCTATTTCTCAATAAATAAAGGCCTTGCAGAACTGCAATAGCGAATGTAGTTACAAATGCACAATTAACTGCCCGCGCTGTTTTTCTTCTCCTTTCATTATTTCCACTGTGTAGGGGGTGGGGTGGGGGGGAGCGAAGGGGACTGTTAGCAAGTTTGCAAAAGCCACAGACGGAAAACTTGCTCAGTCCTTCCGATGCGGGCATTCCGCCCTCCCGCTTCCAGCCGGCGCTGCCCAGGCGGGAGCCCTCCCGCAGCCGCTGCCCCGGCGCCGATCCCCAGCCCGAAGTTGGCGTCCCGGGGCATCCCCGGCGGCAGCCCGGGCAGTGTCACCGGCACCCGATTTACGACTTCAGGTGCAGGAGCGGCGGGCAGCGCAGACCGACTCCCCAAGAGACAAAGGCTGTGTGTCGCTCGCCGGAG
>VWYI01024800.1:0-16517 GCA_013399455.1 Anthoscopus minutus
GATGATGTCATGCAGGGCGGGCACATGGGAAGAGGTGGGGGGCTGTCCGAGGGAAGGCAGGGGTCAGGAGACTGGAAGGGGTTGGGGGCAAGTGGGCGAAAGGGATTGTAGGAAGGAGAAGGGCAACCAGAAGGGCCCTCCATGTGGCCATAACCATTTTGGCCCCCGACCAAGTGGATGGGGCTACATTGCAACTCTAACATGCAGTCGCTGCCAGCTTGGGGAAAAGATGGGTCAGAACACGAGGTTTGGGAAGCAGGGACTGGGTTAAATGGGTACAGGAACAGTGCTCTGTCAGCCTGCGCACAGCTGTCATGGCTAGGGTGCTGAGAGGGATGCAGGAGGCCAGGGGCAGAGTGGTTATGCCAAGAATCCTGTGATTGCCGGGCTGCCTCGTGCGTCCTTCTCAGTTCAGTGGCAGAGGGTTTAGGAGGAGGGGATTGGGAAGCCGCAGAAAGAGGAGTTTGTTGAGGCTGTTCTTGCATCCCTTTATTAAGCAGTTCTTTCCGAATTAATAGGAATACTGGGAGAAACTTTGCCGCTGTTCCATCTCCCTGTTCCACTTTAACTGTTAATAGCTCTCCAATTTTGTCCCAGGCAGAGAGAGAATGTACATTCTGCTGGGTAAGCTGAGGGGAATGCGAGGATAGCCAGTGAACAAACCTTTTCAAAAGACTTTTAGAAACTCTAAACTCTCCACTACTTAGGAAATCTCTAACTAAAATATAAAGGCTTCTCTGCGCAGCAGAAAGTTTGGCACCCATCCTTGATGTTAAATTTCTTTCTGCACACTTTATCTACCTTCCTTGAAAACACTTTAAGTTCACAGCCAGTCTAGGAAAAGGCTTGCAGTTTCTCCTCTCCCACTCTGAGGTCAGAACATACTGCCTGCGTGCAAACCGCGCGGCTTTTGAACTGCCTCTCGGCAGTGGCCAGGCTGTGCCGTGCCACGTGGCAGAGCAGCCCTGCAGCTCAGCGCCTCCCGCACCGATAAACCTGTGACTTGCGTGGGTAAAGGCAGCAGCTGCAGTGTTCCCCAGCTGCCCACTGCTTCCCCCCCCCCACTGCCAAGACCCTGTGAAAAGCCGCCGTGTTCCCACGGCTCCCCGCTCGGTTTTGCACTCCACTGCTGCCACACAGCTCCCAGAGCTGAGCCACGATTCTTTCACCCCTTCCTACACGGGATTCACCCTTTCCCTTCGCCAGAGAGGACCTCCCACCACCCGGAGATGTCTCCGGGGTCCCAGTGCTACCTGAGGGTTTTACTCACCCCTCCTGGGGACCTGGATTGGCTGGAAGCTGCAAGAAAGTCCTCTGTCTGGAAATCGACCCGCCTTGGGCTGGAAGAGCTGCCGACTTCCCCTTTTAATTCCCGTTGTGCAAAAAATGGCAAAAAATTCCAAGGAAGCTGACAGTTCAAAGCTTATAAAATCCACAAGTGGATAATCAGCTATACCCTGGGTCTAGACCTCGTGGGAAGCCCCACGTTGGGCGCCAGTTAAAGGTGTGTGTTCCCTTTCGGGGGGAGCCCACGGTCTGATTTCGGCTAGCTGAGGACCCCAGGTTAAACAACCCCAACAAGGACAGGGGTAAAAGACGAGAAGCGCTCCCTCCCTCGGGACCAACTGTCCCACAGTTTATTGCAGAACAACTCACGTGACGTCCTGGAGCAGAGGAGGAAAGACAGAGAGAGACAGAGAGAGAGGGGTCCAGTCCCCCCTGGGATAAACCAAGGGAGAGGGGGCAGGGGGGAAGTCACGGCCAATGACACACCTGAAGGGAGGGGAAAAGGGAGGAGACATCTCAGGTAACCCACCACGATGGTCTGGGGAAGCGGAGGGAATATGTGGACAGTGCAATGCAACACCCATTCAAGATTAATAGGAAGCACAACACTGGCCAGAGATTAATCATCAAATGTTGTCACAGGTGTTTACAATTGAATGTTCAGGATCCTTCACAAATTATTATACCTGTGACACAAGAACACTTTGGTGTTTTGCTAACAGTACAGCCTTGCAAAGTGTCCTGCAAAATTTCACAGGACAAATAATTTATCATTTACCAAGCCATAGATTGCTGAAGATAAGTGGGGAAATTGCACTGTTTCTTAAACCTCTGAATAGCAGAACACCTTTAAAGAATGTTACAGTGTTTAGAGATGGTTCTGGGAAAACAGGAAAAGTCACAGTAACATGGAAAGAGGAAGGTGAGTAGCAAACGTTGGAAAGTTATCAGAATGGATCAGCACAGTTAATGGAACTGCATGCTGTGGCTATGGCTTTCCAATATTTTCCCCATATTCCTCTAAATATAGTAACTGATTCTGCATATGTAGCTGATATCACACAGATATTAGACTGAGCACTGTTAAAGGAAGTTGACAATACACAATTCTTTAATATGCTAAAAACTCTATGCCGTAGCATCCAAGCCAGAACCTACCCTTATTACATCTTACACATCAGGAGTCACACAAATTTACCAGGTTTTATCAAAGAGAGCAATGCTAAAATGCTTCTAAAATCATGGGAGAAATATTAGGCCTGGTAGGCCCTGGGAAGATATTAAGCTTGCTAAACATGTGAAATTGTACCTGTATACTATGATGAATGAGATTATTGTTAACTGCAGCTATGTAACCATTTAATGACTATGATAAAATATATGATTGTTATATGATTATTAATCTTAACAAGAATCATGAGAAATTATGTTTGGGGGGGTTTAATAAGAATCACGAGAATCCATGCTTGAATTAAATCAATGTATACAATAGAACAATATAAGTTTAATAATTAACACATATAACATAAAGGTATAAAATGTGATCATTCCAAGCCCAATGTCGGAGTCAGATTTGGGTTTGTACCCCTGACCCTAGAGCTTTTCAATAAAAACATCTGCATATAATCATTCCATTATGATGTGTGTCTGAACTCTAACAGCCCTGCCTGGACATCACCACAGCCAGACATGCTGGCACAAGCAAAAGCATCACACGATTTCTTCCACCAAGGTGTTTCAGCCTTACAACGGCAATTCCAGCTGACAAACACAGAGGCTTGTAATATTGTTAGCACCTATGCTGACTGCCAAGGCCACACTGCACCACTGCAGGTGGGAGTAAACCCTCATGGACTGCATGCTTTGCAAATCTGGCAAACCAATGTCACACACATGCCTGAATTCAGACATTTAAAATATGTACACTTATCCATTGATATCTTTTCATGAGCAATATGAGCTACAGTGCACACAGGAGAAAAGGGTCGGGATGCCATCGCACAGTGGTGATCAGCTTTTGCAGCTTTGAACATCCCTCACACCATTAAAACAGACAAAGGCCCTGCATACATTTCACAGAAAACAAGACATTTCCTACAGCTCTGGGATGTAGTACACCACACTGGTATTCTCCGATTAGCAACAAGACAAGCCATCCTGGAAAGAGCACATGGCACTTTAAAACATATTCTTGGAAAACAAAAGGGAGGAATGTCTGGGGAGACCTCTCACAGCAGGGTAGCTAAAGCTATCTATACACTAAATCATTTAACAGTATCTGAAAAGTCCCAGAACCCAGTCATTTTAAATCACTTTCTATCACTACAATCATCTGGAGATAAACAGTTGCCCAAGCCCAAGGTAATGGTGAAAGATCTTATCACCAATAGGTAAGGAGGCCCGTGGAAACTCATTACCTGGGGATGGGGATATGTCTGTGCTTCCACGGACACCAGAACACATTGGGTACCTGCTAGATGTGTCTGTCCTGCCCTATGTCCTGCCTGGGACCACAAGAAGCGCCTCAACAGACATGGTGGAGCAGTGTGAAGAAGAGTGACCAGAACAACCTTTACATCTACCTCCTGAAAATCTGGGACTCTTGAAATGACAGTTCATTTAAAAACTCTATTTGTTTACAAACTGGTTTTTTTGTTAAGTTGGTTTTTTGTCATAGTTCCAAAGGCTGAATGTTTTTTTGTTTATAGAGTTAAGGTATAATTCCATTTCTAAATGATTTCTTGTTTTTTAGTGTGAAGTTGTGGCTATGGGTAGTTAACCTGTGGCATGTTAGCTTGAAGGATTGTGATCTTACCTGCCAGCTCCTGGGAGTGCATGCTGCAAACTCCATTTGGTACATGAGACATATTGCTGGCTGAGGGGACTAGATTTATCAAATTGAGTGGAAAACCTCATTCAAATTAAATCCATGCTGTCTCCTGCCACCCTGTCTGCAAAGGGCCCTTGCAGGCAGGATAACAGAGAACACTTTACATTTTTTCTAATATAACTGGAAGGGTGAGTTGTCACAATATTGTCACAGTACAGCTGTCCTGGACTGGACAAGGTAAATATGACCATAACACAAATCCAGTTCAGCTAGCCTAGTTCATGCCAGAACAAGTCCCTGGATAAGTTACAGGAGACCCTCAGCCATCCCTATTCAAGCTTAGTAGCAAGCACAGCACTGGTCAGAGATCTGGGTGGAGAGAGATCCCAGCCAATGAGCTATCTAAGCCCGGGAGTTTTTAATCGAGTATATATGAAAGTTCCAAACAATAAATCAGGCTGTTTTGTCTGATGAGCAGTAGATTCGAGTAGTGGATTTCTGTCTCCCCACCCACGACCAGCATGTAACAATCCCAAGGCCCTGAGGACCCTCTTGATTGTCTGCAGCCTTCTAGTTAGGACTTTGTCACTACTCACCTTGAAAACCAATACCAGACTGGGAGATTTCTTGGTGATGTCCTTTACCTACCCAGGCTCCAGGGAGGCAGCATATCTCCCTATGGGTTGGGTCTGGTTGGCATATTGGGCCCTCCCTTCCTTTTAGGAGTCACCAATGACTACTGCCTTTCTTTTTTTCTTAACTGAGGTGATCATGATGTGAGGGGTGATCTGCTGTTATGAATGAGATGGGAGAGCTTAGACAAACCCTGTCTTTGACTCAGATTTCTGGCAGTAGCTTTGTTTGAGGCAGCATGCACCCCAAATGTCTCTCATTGGCAAGTTCTTTATAATGGTCAATTAGGTCTATTACAAAATGGATTATTTATTGAATAGATACAAGGAAAAATAGACATAAGACTTTAACAGACCTCACTACACAGGATAAACAGAAGAAACACTAGTAGTTGTAACAAAGCAGAGCGACACAGACCTTCCAGGCAGGTGCAAAAGGGAATCAGTTTATTGCAAAAACCAGGCCTTTTAAAGCGATTAGGCCTTTATCAATTGCATACTTTTAAAATAAAACAAATATAATTCAATCAACCACCATAAGCAACAATGTGAACATGTGATGGTTATATAACTTGTTTTTCTACCTCTAATTCAGCTGAGTCATTCCCATAGTACTTTTCCACTTAGCCAAAGTAACCGCAGTGAACCATGATTTTATAAGGGTAACAAGGCTCTCATTTTCTAAAGTTTAATTATCCACAACAACTAGTAGATAAAAAATACAGTGCATGATAATAAAGGTACCTATACTCCAGCTAGCAAAGAAATAGTATAGATTAGGAGCCTATGTCACTTACCAACAAGTGATAGTGGTGTACAGAAGTCTCCTTTCACTAACCTTCCAGAAGAGTAACTCAAGGACAATGTCTCAACTACAAGGACAACTCCCCACACACTCAGAGAGTGTGTAAGAGATTTCTGATTTTATGAAAATTATAGTGGTCTTTTATATTTTGTAAAAGTGTTGTGTCTGTCAGTCACAAATTTTGGCTTATCCTTTCCCATGCATTTAGGGAAGGATGTTTATTGCTGGCTAAGGATGTTTTTCAGCTAATTCACCACAAGGCAAGCTATTCCATCTTGACTGAGCCGTGGGGGGGAGCGGAACAGATAAGCTTTTGCTGCATCAGGGGTGAAAGGTCCTGTCATATCTGCCCTGCCCTAGTTGACCCCTCCAACCCAGATGGACCTTCATCCACGTTGTCATATTCCATGTTCCAGAGCCTCATACATATTTTATAGGGGCACCTGGGATGGTGAAGTAGGAAGTGATTCATCTGCCACCCCAAGGAGAAACCTGTTTTCATTCCCCTCCATCTCTAAGGTCCCCTCCTTCTTCCTGGTGCTCAGATGACAAGGGTTCCATTGTTTCTAGTGATGTGGAGGGCAGGTGTGTTTGCCTAAGGTATGCTGAAGTGTGGCTCCATGAGTCAATCTTTTCCTCAGTCCCTAACACTTCTTAGTCTTTCCACTTCTTTAAGCTCTACCACCAGACCGAGCAGATCATCCACTTGGTCACACCTTACATAGCTGTTCCCCCTGCTGCCATCCAAGAGCAGTGCAAGGCTCTGGCATGCTCTGCAGCCTAAGACCTGGACAGCTTCATGTTTTTGTAGGATCTCCATCTGGGTCGCTATGGTGGGGCATTCCCCGTAAACTCCTTTCCAGACTGCAGTGTGATCTGAGAAAATGCTTGTTAGGCCTCATCCTTGAAAATACCACCTGGGCTCAACTCTTTCTGAGCTTATTAAAAAAAACACTGTCTGTTCTCAGGAACTCCTAACAAGCTTCTGTTTTTCTCATTATCAGCCTTGGAAAATATTTCTCTGGCCTGAATGGCATAACATTCCTATTCTCACACTTTTCAAAGAAAGTGCTGATCCAAACTGTGGCCAGGATGAAACATTGTTATGACTAAAGCCCTCTTTTGCGACCCTATAAACAGCGGTCCAAGATGGGGCCCATTGAGCTCTCCTGAGACCTCAGTTGGCCTGAAACCAGAAATCTCCCTCTGAGTAGGTGTCCTGGGGTGACTGTATGGTCCTGTATTTCCTATCATCTTCTTTCTTCCAGATAGAAGCACTGCTGTGCCAGATATGTTGGAGCTCCAGTATGAGCTAGAGTCCAAGGCAACAAAGTGATATGCCACTACTGACATTGTCAATGCATTTTTCTCTATTCTTTTAGCAGCAGAGTGCAGGCTTCAGTTTGTCTTCACCTGGAGAGGCATGCAGTACACCTAGGACCAACTGCCCCAGGGGTGGAAGCACAGTCCCACTATCTGTCATAGACTGATCCAGACTGCACTAGAAAAGGGTGAGGCTCCAGAACATTTGCAGTACATTAATGACATCATTGTGTAGGGCAGCACGGCAGCAGAGGTGTTTAAGAAAGGAGAGAAAATCATCCAGATTCTCCTGAAAGCCAATTTTGTCATCAAGCAAAGCAAGGTTAAGGGACCTGCTCAAGAGATCCAGTTCCTGGGAGTTAATAGGCAAGATGGACAGCATCAGATTCCCACCGAGATCATCAGTAAGATCATAGCAACCAACAAGAAAAAAATGCAAGCTTTCCTAGGTGCCATAGGCTTTTGGAGAAGGCATATTCCTGAGTACAGTCAGATTGTGAGCTCTCTCTACCTGGTTACCCGCAAGAAGAACAATTTCCACTGGGGCCCTGAACAGCAACAAGCTTTTGCCCAAATCAAGCAGGAGATTGCTCATGCAGTAGCCCTTAGCCCAATTAGGACAGGACCAGAGGTGAAGAATGTTATCTACTCTGCAGCCAGGAGCCATGGTCTGCCCTGGAGTCTTTGGCAGAAGGTGCCTGGGGAGACTCAAGGTCGACCACTAGGATTTTGGAGCCAAAGCTACAGAGGGTCTGAAGCCAACTATATCCCAACAGAGAAGGAAATCTTGGCTGCCTATGAAGGAGTCCAAGCTACCTCAGAGGAAATAGGCACCAAAGTACAACTCCTCCTAACACCGTGACTACAGATGTTCTGGCACCCTGACTACAGGTATTGGGGTGGATGTTCAAAGCAGAGACTTTATTATTTAACATTGTTCCTTTTTTTTCATACCTGTGAGCAACTTGCTTGTTAAATAAACAGTTCTTTTTTCACTTTCTCCAAGGGAATTCCTTTCAAACTCGTGAGAACCCATGAGGAAGGTGTTGCTAAAATCTACTCTTCTTTAGAGGAGACGCCCTTTTGGGATGTTTCCCCTTAAATTTGTCTCAAACTGGGACAGTGGGACACTTCTCAGGGCCAGCAAACCCTCAGGTTTGTTATACCTGGAAGATCGTCAAACCACAACGTGTCCTGGGCCAATACATTCACTCCTCAAGGCCCAATCCTTTGCCCATCAGGAGATGCAAAGGCATCTGAAGTGAGTATTTTCACTGACTTCCAAGGAAAATTTTTCCACAGGTACCTTATCTTGCACTGACTATGTCTGCATGCATAGTCTGCACATATGCCATAGCAAATCTGGAAGTTAGGTTAAGTTATAGTTATAATTTAGGCTAAGTGCTATTAAGTGTTATTCCTCTATTAGATTATTAAAGTTAAGATATAAATTAAGGTATAAATTAAGTTAAAGTACTGCTAAATTCAAGTGTTGTTAAGCTTTAGGCTGCATTCCTTTTCATTCTTGTTTACATTGTCTTTACACACACACACACACACACACACACAGGTAGTTTCAATTAATTTCTGTTTTGATTGCCTGGATTTTGTTTGGTTTTGTAGGTGCTTGCTTTCCCTGTTGTTCTTTAATTCCCCTTTGTAAGTAGAGTGAATATTGCCAACGAATCTATTGTGCTTTGTAGTTTAATATTAAATCTGACTTTTTCTCATACCCTTGCTGGTAGTTTCTTGAGCGATCTCCAGCACACTTGTTTGGGGCAGTCACCACATCTTTTCTGGTGTGCGCAGATGATGTAACTTTTGGCTGAGTGGAAACTGTGCCTGAGCTCCTTCAGCGAGGGCAATGATCACCAACTGAGCTAACTGAACTGACAGCTCTTCAGTGCCCTCCCCAATTGCCCTTCCTCAGAACTACCATGCTCCACCTTGGCTGACATACCAGGCTCTATGTGCCTGCGCTCCCTGAGAGTGGCTTTTGTATGGGTGGGTAAGGCCACTGTTCCTTCTGGCACCACCCATGTTGAGTTAGAGCCTCCTGAGTCACAGCTTCACCGCTTTCCGCTCAGGAGCAGGGGATCTGGGGCATCTTTCTCTGCTCTAGTTTTGAGGTCTTGTTGGTTAGGAAAGCTCCCCTCACTCCCTCGGTGTGATCCTCGGCTCCAGAGCACATCTGTTTGTGCAGTTCACCTAGGAGTCCTCACTGAAAACAAATGAGTGCTTCTGTCACCTAAAATCCTCACTGCTAGTATTGCATGTTACCTGCACCTCATCCTTACTACAACCCCATGGGTTTGGTGCAGATTTGGCTTTATGGTGCCCTGACACAGTTAAAATAAACCATTAATTGCATTCTTCTTCGAAGCTTGGAAATGGCATGTATACATAGAATGGTTTGGGTTGGAATGGACCTTAAGGATCATCTAGTTCAAATCCCCTCTGCCATGAACAGGGACACTTTCCACTAGACCGGGTTGCTCAGACCCCCATCCAACCTGGCCTCGAACACTTTGAGGGATGGGCCAGCCACAGCTTCTCTGGGCAACCTATGCCAGGGCCTCACTACCCTCACAGTCAAGAATTTCTTCCTTATATCTATCTAATCTAAACCTACCCTGTGCCAGTTTGAAGCTACTCCACCTTGTCCTATCCCTCCATATCCTTGTCAAAAGTCCCTCTCCATCTCTCTTGTAGCCTATGTAGGTGCTCTAAGATCTCCCCAGCACTTTCTTTTCTCCAGGCTTTGACCTAACTTCATCAAGGTGAGTTTGAATATGGTGCTGGTTTTGGCTGGGGAAGAGTAATTTTCTTCACAGGAGCTAGTATGAGGTCATGTTTTGGATTTGTGCTGAACACAGAGTTGATAATTTAAAGATGTTGTTGTTATTGCTGACCAGGGCTTGCAGAGACTCAAGACCTTTTCTGCTTTTTGTACTGCCATGCTGGCAAGGGGGATGGGGGTGCATAGGAGGTTGAGAGGGGACACAGACAGAACAGGTAATACCAAGTGAGCAAAGGGATATTTCAAACCACATTACATCATGCTCAGTTTATAAAGTGAGGGGAAGAAGGAGGAAAGAGGGAATGTTTGGAGTTCTGGTGTCTTCCCAAGTAACAGCTACCCATGATGGAGCCCTGCTTTCCTGGAGATGGCTGAACACCTGCCTACCCATGAGAACTAGTAAAAGAATTCCTTGCTTTGCTTGTGTGCACAGCTTTTGTCTCTGTAACCTCATGTTAGAGATAGACAAGACACACACTTCTTCAAGCAGTGAAAAAGGTACCTTTATTGTTGCCCTGAAATTATAGCCTTCTGATGAATGTTTTCATAGTTGTAGCCCATTTTCTCATGAGTATTACATAAACACAAATTGTTTACCACATTCTTTTTAAGAGATGTCATTTGATGGACTTTTGGCTTGACCAGTGTGATTGGAAAGGCGGTAACCTTATTCTCCAATCCCTGGTCATTGTCCAGAATCTATAAATATCGAGGTCAAAGAATAAACCTTCTTCTTTCCTGTTCTGACACTGCACTGTGTTGGTGTGGTTCATTCAGTGTCCTCTAGCGACACTTTATTATTTACGGCCCAGATTTATATAGTTTTCTAAAAGCATCGTGCCTAACTCTAATTGGTTGGTAACTAGTTGTTACCCCATTTGATTGGTTAGTTCATTAGTGGTGATACATGCTTGCTCCTATTTCTTTCTTTAGAGATGTTTGCATTCTTCTCCCAACGATCCAGGATAGTTTTCACAGGTGCATATTACCTGTTACAGTTTTAGAATTCCTTCCCACGAGAATAAGCAGATTTCTACCCTTATGGGATTACATTCTCATGAGAGCTGGCAGGTTGTCACAGGTACTTAGCGGAAGTAACAAGGCCTGAACCATAGTTTTACCTATATATGATACCTTTTACTGTACCTGTTAAACTCCTTATCTCAACCAGTGGGTTTTCTAGCTTTTATTCTTCTGATTCTCTTTGTTACCAAACAGGTTATATTTCTGTAATAAGTGTATGCAGCAGTGGGGAAATGTCTTGGTTTGAAAGAGACGTGTCTGCTAAGGAAGACAGGACCCTTCCTTGGAATGGGAAATATGACCCCGTTCCCTCAGAATTGTTATAATTTTGACATTAAAGAGCTTTCAGGAAAAGATATGAGAAAAGGAATAACAGTTCTTTACTAGTATGTGTATGTATAATGAGGCTAACAACAACAATGGTAACAACAACAAACAAAGAACAAAACCCAATAAACAGTCTCTTCCTGCTATTTAAGCACTTTCCCCTTTAGTGTAGTTATGGTTGCAGCCGGCAGGGGAGCTGGTGTTTCCCCAGCTGGGCAGGGCAGGTGCGATGACTCTCCCTCGGCCGTAGGGGGTGCTGTGGCTCCAGACCGGACATCTCTCTCCACGTGGAGGATGGCAGGTGCAGCCAGCAGGAAGGATGGAGGAGGGGTTTTCCATTATGAAACCCCAGGGACAGGCCGATCCCACTGCTCCTTCTGGATAGCAAAAGGAGCTGCAGCAGGATCCTCAGGAGAAGCAAGCTGGAATGGCAGTACCTCCTGGCAGGCAGAGGCTGAAAAGCTAGAGTTTAGCACAAACCCAGAGAGATGGCAGAGGTGTGATGGGGGTTGGGCAGTAGCAGTCTGGCTCCTGAATGCAGTAAAAGGCTCTTTGGGATTTTTTCTCAACCACGCTGGCTGATCCTTCAGATCTGGGCTGCGCCTCAACTTCCCCCTGAAACCTTGGCTCAGCTTCCATTCATCGAAACAGCCTTGGAACCAGGGAGGATGGGATGTGGGGCAGGGACAGCTGCCACCCCTGGGCACAAAACAAAACAAAACAGATCAAGGAAACCCCCCAAAAATGGGATAGGATAATAAACCATCCCCAAGACAGGAAAGATGTAGGAAAATGGTTTTAACTTTAGCATAATAATGTATTATCTCTATATTTGTGGTTGATGCTTAGTTTTGTACCATACAGTGCTTAGTACTAATACCAGAGATTAGTGTGGCCTTGTGTTAACTCCCTACATCCATGACTAATAAGTCTTGTGTCAGCTGATATTTCCTTATTTACTTGTGAGTATGATGTACTAGCTGATATCTTAGTTTTGAGAATAAGGATTGTGTGTCAGATGTCATGGGTTACAGTGCAAAATGTAATCAAAGGTGTGTTATTCTATCACCATCTGTTGGAACTGGAATGAGGGGAAGTGATGCAATCTTGTGTTGATAAGCCAGCTGATAAAAAACCAGCAAGACAATTCCCTTATCTCTCCCACGACCCATCTTCCCTCCAGGGAGGGATATTCTGCTGATGGGCCATTGAGTCCACTGATAAGCTTACATCATCCCATTGGAAAATGCTCCATCCAGGGGGAGGAGCCAAGCCCCTCTACCTAGATAAAAACCTGAGAATTGGGGCATCACGCTGCCTTTCTTCACTGGACTCTCAGAGGAAGACCAGGCCCATCTAGTACCACTGGACTACTGCCAACACCCTGACCAACAGGATATCAGGTTGTATTATGACTTTGTCAGTGGCTTTCTTTCTTTTCTTCCTATTTCCTAATAAATTGTATTTCTGACTTGGGAGTCTCTCACTGGTTTTGCTCTCAAACCAGTACACAGAACAAAGAATGATAAGAGAAGTACAATATGACTTGATGACATATTTGAGAAACTCTCAATGAGAAAAGATTCATCAGAAGATTTGGAACCATATCCAAACAAGTCCATGGCAATAACTAGCATATATTCATGCATTCGTTAACTGTGATGAATATGTATTAGTTTCAGGAATCTATCCTGGTCTGTTAGGTTACTGGCTATGCATGCTTTGTGGAGAATCCCCCATGCATCCAGTGCTTCTAATAAAGTAATATTGGCTTTCTAACCTAGTAAATTGGTTGGTAAATTTCCCAGTTTTTGGTGACATCTCCACCATCCTGCTGATAGGGGAAGGAGTGAGTGTGTGGCTGCATGGGGCTTGGTTGCTGACTAGGGTTACACCATGACAAATATTGAAGCAGTAGAACAAGAAACAAGCTTCTAGGAGGACACATTGTGCCATGGACCACAAATATTGGTTTTGTCTTATGCCTTCATTTTCTTCCTTCCCTTGCCTTTGTTCCAAGCTCTGTCCTAAGTAAAGGTCTCTATCATTTTTGCTCCACAGGAATGAGTTTTATTGTTTTCCTCATGGACTGATCTTCTCTTTGGTCAGGTGTCCTTCCTGGTCACATATGGAGTTCAACCTGGCCGGGGGCACAAGCCAGTTGACTACTGCCTCGGAAGAGTCCCCTATCTATCTGAAGCCGTGGGAGTCTTTTATTTGAATTAAAAGTCTTTCCAAGATACCCCTCTGTTATTATGTTAATTAAATTAAGTGTCAATTGCCGACTGGGTAACTATGCTCCCTATATGGCTAGGCTACTAGAATGTTCGTTCCCAAAGGTTATATATCATTGTGCCTTCCTTTGTTCTCGTCTTTGGTTGATCACCTCCTGTTGTGATGTGGTTTTCTTCATTATATTTGGTTCAATTATCCTCTCTATTGTTAAGTACCCCTCCCTTATGTTGTTGGTTCCACCCTAAGTTGTATCTTCCCCTATGCTGCCTATCATTGTAACCCAACCCCTTACTCCAGTGCCTTCCCTAGCCATCATTGTACACCCTGCCCCTTTACCCAGAAAGTTCCCTGTCTCCCCTCCCATTGGCTTGTCAATCCTCCCTTGTACTAGCCCCTTGTTCCAGAAAGTTCCCTGTCAATCCCCTGTTATTCAATGTCCCGTTGGTTTATGTGAGCTGTTCCCTCCCGCTGTGGTCCCTTATTGGTGCCTCAGTTGCAATCCCCTCCCTTTGCTCCTCTGTCCCAGATTCCCCATTGGTCAAAGAATTTCACCCTCCCCTTGAACTGCTCCCAGATAAAATCCCATGCACACAGGTTCTCTGGGCTTCTCAGTGCCTTATTTTTGAGGATTAAACTTTTCCCTGGAATACAAACTGAGAGCGTCCTCCTCAATCCTTTACCTCCTCCTTGTGCTGACAGCTCGGAAATGCTGCAGAGTAGCAGCTCTAAAGTTCAGATCCTGACATCCAGATCAGGAACTCTTCCCCACTCTTGGCATGATGCTGTGGGGGAGAGCTAGCCAGGACTCCGGCACCATGTCAACCCCCAAAGGAGTTCTTTCCCTGGTTATTGTTGTTCAGCTTTTGGGCATCATCCCTATTTTCTTTTATTCCTTACTAAAGTGTTATTTTCCCTGTGCCGATGATCGTTCCCACTCCTATTCATTTTTCTCACCACTCTCTGCCCTGAAATCAGGGGATCCAAAGGTTTGTCACAGCCACCTTCACTGCGACAATCACATCCTTCTCTGTCCACAGTGATCCTAGCAGTGTCCCGCTAACAAGCACAGAAAGCCTCTATGTGCCTCTCCCTCATCTCTACAATAAACTACCCTATTGACATAAAACCTCTAAAAATTTTAACAAACTGGAATTATTTTTTTAGGAAATAAAGAAAATCAGTTGGACCTATCAGGACTCTATGGTAAAGCTATTGCTAAGGACCTTACAAAAATGTCCAAAAAATTCAGACCAGGCATAGATATCACTGCTAAGACGTGTTCCCAAATATAATATTGCATGCAAGGACTATGTCTTGCATAACAATTTCTAAACATAACATTTCTAAACTTCTAAAATCTCATCAAAAAAAGGACATTTGAAAGATAATGCATTTGTATCTATAGCTTCCATAACTGTTATAGTAGATAGCAACTTTTTTCAAATCCAAATGCATAAATACCTTGTATTTTCATTGTATTTGTGAACCACTGAGAAGCTGTTGTGAGTATCACGCTATATAAAAAGATCAGTAATTAAGGAAATTAGTATTTTTTGTATTTCGGATAAAGTTTAGATGGCATGTGTTCAGTGTACCCTTAGGCCACACTGGGAATAAAGACAATGTAAAAAAAGAAAGCAGTGAGTAATGATATATTTAGAATAAAATATAGTGCTTTGGAAACAAAGATGCTGAATTAAAACTTCACAGAAAAGCTTAATTTATTATTTCACCAACTTTGAGTGAATTGTCAGTATTGATCAAGGCCATTTTTTTAAAAAATGCAGCAAGTACATAAAACAATATACTGACTTGATTGTATTATACCCTTCTTTGGCAGAGAACCTCTATCCATATTGTGTTATTGATTTTTGCTCAAAATACTAATTTTAACTGTATTTTCAGGCATGAGGAAAATGTATAGTTTGAGATGCACTACTGAAAAGTCAACATCAAAGTAGCAATTTTTTCATTCCATACAATTTCACCAGTGTGGCGGGTTTAGAGAGCTGGTTAAACTCATCAGTGCACTTATTTCTTGCTGTGAGATATGATTTAAGAGAAGGGCAAAAACAGGCTCAAAACATAAGACTATGAAGAAAGCTTTATTAATAGAACTAAAAGAATGAAAAAAAAATCAGAATGAAGCTTCCAGAACAGTTTGCCTCCCCTCCCTACCTTCTTTCCTTTCCTAACTGAGAACATAGAAACAAAACCTGGGATTTTAAATCTGTTATCACTTCTACAATAGTCTTTCCTCAGGTCTTATCGGGCGAGGAGTCTTCTCTTGCCATGCCCTGGAGACTTTTCCACAAGAAGAGTTTTCTTGTGGCTTTCATTTTCACAAACAGCAGCTGCCCGGTTTAGAAGATTTCTGCTATTGTGAAATTCATCCCATTTTCACAACCTTCTCACAGCTGAGTGAATGGGACATGTCAACTTATGGGGTGTTGTTTTGTAAGGATGAGTTGTTCAAAGGGAAAGGCTCTCTTCATTGATTTCTGCTAATTTAATAAATTCATTGTTAATTATTCATTTAGATTGGCTCACTCATTTTATTACGGCCGTCTATAACAATTTTGGTGCATTGGCCGGGAAATTCAAGTCTCTTTGGTGCAGGATCTCCCTCGAGGGGAGGCACCCTATCCATATATGTGGATAGCCCTGGTTTGGGGGATACCCGTTCCAAATACTGAATTTCTGAACCCCGTCTAAATTTGGAAAGTGAGCAAAAAACCTGCAAAGACCCATAATCATTCGTGCACAAAGACCAAACGATGACTCGGGAGTGAGTAAGTATTCTGTGTATGTGCTTGGTCGGGGCCGGGATCCTGGAGTGTGGTGTATCCTGGAGTGTGCATGCATGAGAGGTCTCAAGGAGACCAAGAGAGTGTGGACCCTCCAGTAGTGCGGTTCTCATATCCCATGAGGAAGTGAACCACGACAGAGGGGAGCGTCTGTGAGAACACGAGAAGGCACTCCAGAAGATGGGTCAGAGGAAAAAGAAAGCCCTCTGCTCCCATGGGTGGTAAAGGAAAGTTGCCCAACATACCACCAGATAGTCCGTTAGGCTTAATGATTAAATAATAGAATAATTACCCCTGTAGAAAAAGAAAGAGTAAAGAGAAGATGATATATTATTGTATCAAAGTGTGGGGAGGAAAACCTTTAAGGAATCCCCTCATATTTTGGCCAGTATTTGACTTATCTAAAGACTGGTTATGCGAACAATTAAAACTATGAATAATAAACCTC
>VWYI01024801.1:0-90863 GCA_013399455.1 Anthoscopus minutus
CAAGGGAGGAAAAGGGCATTTTGGGTTTATGATTTCCCTTTATCTTATGGTGAAAGACTTGCTTTATGTTAATTAGAGAGAAAATTTATCTCTTCTGTTTTTTATTTCAGAATCACGACCATAAAGTCATGGCAAGTAAGTGATAACCAAGTCCTAAAACCAACACAGCAGCTGCTGAATTTTTCCCTGAAGGTTGTCTCTCAAGCAATTAGGTAAACTTTGTCTTCTAGTGATATTTTCTTTGATTTGGTTCCTTGGCCTACCTTCACTCATTGACTGAAGAAATTATTGCCTACAGATAATCAGCTACAATGCATACTGAATATTCTTCTGTGGGTATTAATTTGAAAATTGCTCTTTGGGTTTTTCATGCATCAAGAAAAAAAATGGGCAACCAACACAGCAGGTTACACTGTGCATGATGCTGAACTTTGAGTTTCAACCTTGAGGAGATTAAAACTTGATCACCACCTGCTACAACTCATATTGCCTTTCCCTTGGAGACTGGAAATCAAGGGAGCATTTTGATCTGAGTATATCACCCACTTCTGAAATAGCTGGAGTTGTGGGTTGTGTTGACAACCATAGCTCTCCCGATGAACCTCTATCTTGAACACCTACAGATGGAACAAACGCCCTTTCAGAGACCCAGGGAAGAAAAAAATCCCATTCTGAATTGACAGACAGGTGGTTGTATGAGGATACAAACCTTGGTTTAAAGAGCAGGCCGTGCATCAGTGCTGTGGGTTCACTTTCAGAAGGGTTGGGTAGCCCAAATGCCCCATCTACCCTCTGGCACAGAAGCCACCCTGTGTTCAAGAGGTGTTTGTGGTTCCATTTTCTGCTGTTCAGTGCAGCTCTTTGTGAGCTTGCTAATGTTTAGTAAGAGATAACAGATTAAGCCAAGTGCAGGGGTAATGAAATATAAATTAGTAGGTTTGCCAGCCTTTATCCACAGCACTGTCAGAGTGTATTATCTGGTATATCTAGTTCAGAGCAGTCAGTTAAATTTCCCCTTATCAGAAACTGAGTGTGAAGTGTGGTAATGTTGCTAAGTGCAGAACAAAAATCTCTCTTTTTTTGCATCCCATGACTGCTCCAGGCAACATTCTTGGAAACCTCTGAGTAGGAAGGAAAAGAAGACCCTGAGATATATACACTGTGACAAGCCAGGAGGCTAAGCTCCACCGGTAAACCGTCCTGTGAGCGGCAGTCGCCTGTGGCTGTGACATTACCACACTTTGCTCAGCTTCAGAAAGGGAAATTTAACTGACGACTGCTATGAACTGAAGCCACAGCCTAAACCAGATAATACACCCTGACAATACTGTCAGGCAAAAAAGGCTGTGTTCCCATTGATTTCATCGCGTTGGAGACATATTACCCAGGGCTGTGTATGTTTGAGGGTATATGTGAACACTGTGGGAATATCAAAGGGAAAGACACACTGATTTGGGCAGAAACGGGCCTCACAGAGATAAATCCCCAAAGTGCACTGACTGAAATATATATTATTTGGAGAATGGGGCATGGAAAAGATATTGATTGTAATTATAACCTAATTCTCAATCTACATCTGCTATACCCTGCTGGGTATATTTAAATGATTGAAAAGCAGGGGGAAAAATCACATTTCTTGCATCTCTGGGTTGTTTCTGAAGGATTGGAAGTTTAGTTTGTCAGCGTTTTCAGATGGATGGAAACATCAATAACAGACAAAACTCTAAAGCTTCAGAGCTCGGGTTCAGCTCAGAGAGGATCCCTGCTTCCCTAATCTCAAGGGCCTTGGACTATAGATGCTCAATAAACATGCTTTGTGAACAAATGATAAAGGTGCCACATCTAGAGCCACAATATGAATTTTAAAATAATTTAAGTGTTTTAAAACAAAACGGGATTCCCATACTTTAGAACACCGGACAGCCCAGAATGAGAGGCCAACCTCTAAAGTATTTGGCTTTCAAGTTGGAAGAAAAGCTTGTGCTCAACTCCCTCTATTACAATAATATTTGCTCACCTTCATGTAGTTCTTGTCTCCTCACAAACTGTAGACCTTGATGGCTGTAGAAAAATGCTACTTCTTAAATTTACCTTACTTTCATGATGTCCACATTTTTTTAGCTTAAGAGGCATGAGAAATTTTCTCATAACCCCTTTGCTCTCCACTTTTTGCTCACTGATACTCCAAAGCTTTGGAGGATAAATGAGGAAGGAAAGATGAAAATAAGTGGTTCAGACTTTAAAATAAGGGGTTCTGTCATAAAAATATCAAGGCTTCCAGGTGATCAGAATGTACTGTTTGTGGAACCTCAATCTACAGGTCTCTTGGACGGCTTGTGTCAATTTTCCTCAGGGACTTGGTGAGGAATTTCTGGGTATTAGAATACAAAGCTTTCTCTCTTTACAGCGATGACCACATCCAGATCCCCTCCTTCTGCCACAATGTGTATTGCTAAATTGGAATGAGATTGCCATGAACATTTGAGTTCCTTCAAGGGCTATCAGAAGAAGGTGAACAATTGTCATGGATTTTAATTTATGCTTAGCAATGTCACGTATCCTTTGGAAAAGGGAGGGGAATGGGGAAAAATACTGATAAAACAAATCATTATTTATTGCAGGTTTTACAAAGGAAATGTAAAGCAGGAAAAAATTGATCCCATCCCCATGTAAAAGGTGTATTTGGAACATTTGCAATTAACTCACTTCTCATTTCTCTGCTGCACTCTTTAGGTTCACATACTGTCTTTTTCATTCTTAAGAATTCAACAGCTTCAACCCCAGCACTCAGAAAAAGCCATAAATTAGGATCCGAGATGAACTGATGTTTCATTTGAAACGTTTCATGCTGGTTTGCAGCTTCCAAATTAGCATGAAACAGCACCAGAGGAAACAGAGGGATTCTCCTGCATTGTACAAAGAGCTATGTGAACTTTTGAAATACTGAGATCTCATTACTGACAACATTTTGACCTCGGAATTTTCATGTGCTGACCTGGAGGCTGCCTTTGGAAGTAGAAACGCAGATTCCCCATTCAGCGTGACTGCATGGGTTTATCAAGCCAGATAATTCTTTTTCAAATGCAAAGCAAGAGTACATGGCTTCCAAAAATGAGGAAAAGTAATTAAAAAAGATAGATATGAAAGCAGGATGAATAAGCGATCAGCTAGGAAAAAGGCAGACAGAATGCAGTCCTTTCTGGGGTGCTTTTGGTAAGCTTTTATGTTTTGTTGCTAAGCCTGTTGAATTCCACCCAGAGATCTGGGATTAAAAGCTCTTCAGAGGCTTAAAGTACCAAACTGAAAGCAGGGAAAGAGCAAGAGCTACTCGTCTTCTGAAGCTCCCTCTTGTTACTCCTGTGACCCAGTTTTATTGGGAATGCTACTCAGCAGCAAAAAGAAAAAAAAACATATCTGAGATAAGAGAATAGAACAAATACAAAGGAAACATTTTCTGATCAGTTGGAAAAGAAACCAAGTAAAATATTCTGGTCCCACAGAAGCCAAAAAGAATCAGTGCTAATGTCAACAGATCCAGAAGTTCACTGCAATACAAAACCTTCCCAAAATCTTTAGTAATTATTTTAAAAGACATTCTAAGTCAAAACTTGGGGAATAGCACTGCATTCTCTCTTTATGGGTTGCAGGAATGAGGACCTAAGGGGGGTCCCTTCCCATGAAAGGGGTTTGGAACTTAATTAATTTTATGGTCTTTATAAACCAAATCATCCTATGTTTCTATGACTAAGTAGCTTTCAAAGTTTCTCAGGGCTCTGGAGAATGACATTTCTTTCAAAAGAATGTCTGGAGACAAATCTTTTTTGAGTCCCACCACATAGGAGAAGGTAGGTTACACTAGCTAAAAATCTGGCCAATTGGTCACATTTTTTCCAACCTGTCTTCATTCAATTTTAATGTCATGGAATGAATTCAGGAATCTTTCAGGGGTTGGACAAGTGTAGAAAGCCTCAGGTAATGGGAGCACAAAAGAACCTTCTTTGCAGGGGAAGAATGGAGTCAGTGTCAGCACAGCAACAGGTCACTTTAGACTTGAGATTCCATACAGATTTTCAGCTGCTTTGCACTCTGTATAAGTCTTATGAGCTCAACACTTACCACTGATCCCCCTGTTCCTTTGTGGGATTGTTGTATTCTATTGCAACAAAATAATGCTGCAAGCAATTTCTTCTCTCAGTGTCATTTTCATTCCAGATTGCTCCGTGCTGGAAATTAGCTGGATGGTGTTGTTTAAACTGTTTTTAAAACACAGAGTGTAAAAACCTCACCTCCAGACTCCACAAGACTTCCCTAACCAACTATGACTGAATGGAAAATTCTGCTGCTCTGATTAAACTTATATGTAGAGGTGAATAAAATATAAAAGAGGTCTTGAGCATCATCTTTTATTTAGTGTCTTGTCCGATAAGTATGATCATACTTTTAAGGATCACAGTATATTTTTAGACACCTTGTAAAGCACTCAAGCTTTTGCTTAGAGTACTAAAAGTGTATGGTTTAATAAGCCAGTTGACAGAACATTAGTGACATCAAAGCCATGGAAAAAACCCTGTTTGCTTGCTCTTCCTTTCATCTGACTTTAAAATACAGTGCAATCGACAGGATTAGGAGAGAAAAGCACACATATACATGCAAACCAAGTGCATTTGATGAATACTATGTGGAGAACTATTTGAAAATAATGATTATTTTCAGGAAACTGAGATATTCTTCTCCTTCTAAATGCACATCAGATTTTATGCAAGCCCACTGTCTCAATCTGCTTGTATGTTGCAATTTATCAAGGGATTTCTCGGGGATACCAGATTGATGCCATCTGGGTATTGTGTAGACAGGAAAAGTACATGATGCTTCGCCTCCTTTCTGCTGTTAACCCCCAGTTTGTCAGGTTTGCTCTTGAAGACAGAGAATATTCAAGTTTCTATGTCTAATGTCAGGCTAGAGCCCCAGGAGAGGTGGTAGGTGGTTATATCCATCAGGTCACATCTGACATAAACACCACACATGGGATGCATCTTGCCCAACTGAAAATGTCCGCAGAGCTGGTTTCCTGCAATTCTCAGCAAAGCCAACACAGAGCAAGGGGAATTTAAGCAAATAATTCATCTGACCTTCAGAGATACTTATTTCAAATGAGCTGCAGCGATTCCTAAAATGCTTTTTCTCCTCCCTTCATTTTTCCCTTTCTCCTTTCTTTCTGTAGAGAGTTAGAGCATGTGATTACAGATATCTGCATTGTACATAATGAAAGATACTTTATACAAATTTGGTCGCATTTCTACATGATACTTGAACTTTTCCTAGATCAGATTATCCCCGGAACCATCTCATGTCAAAGGACATGATACAGTTTTGTTTAGATTTTTTGCTCATCAGAGAAGATCCCATAAGTTAAAGGGAAGTTAATTGAAAAAAAATCACAACCAGCAAGCCTCAAACCACACCTGGGTGCAGGAATAGTGGAATACCATCCACTTTTCACATTACTACCTCCATCTGGCTATCTAAAATGATGCATTAAAGAAGAAGATTTGCTCTCAAAACATAAGTGGGTATATGAATTTAGCAAAAAAATTACCTCTTGGTTTATTTTATTAGTTACTTCAGTGATGATGTAGTTATACAAAGCCTCTCAGAAACTGCAATTTTGTACATCCACCTTTTGGTTCTGCAAATAATGGGGAGAAAAAAATTGTCTTTTAGTTTGTGTAATACTGTTTGATAAGAAGGTACAACTCAGGAATGATACAATACATTCCCCTAAACACTTAAATTACAGACACCTCTGGTTCCAAATATCAATGCTTTAGTGTCACTCCTCTCAACAGAAGTACTCTGTCCATTATTTGACTTCACCTTGGACTGGAAAAAAATTGATTTAAAAAGTTGTCATTTGACGTATTTATAAAATACCAGCTGGTCATTATCATAGGTCTAGAGAAGCTGTGTCTGCCCCATCCCTGGAAGTGTTCAAGGCCTGGTTGGATGGGGTTTGGATCAACCTGGTCTACTGAGTGGCATGTCTGCCCATGGCAGGGGTGGAACCATACAATTTTTAAGGCTACTTCCAACCCAAATCATTCTGTGATTCTGTAATTGTTTGGGTTTCATCTGCAGGTCTTGAGACCTGTTGTTAATGGAAGGGCAATGTCTTTGAACAAAAAGCCTTTACAGTTTACACATTGTGTATAGGCTCTGGTTTTCCAATACTTTGCACAAAGTGGCAGAACAGTAGGATTTCCTAATTTACTGGGAAACCAAGTGCTCATATCTATGTTACTTTCCATATAAAACACTTAGAATACACTCAACTGTGAATGTAAAGCCAAAGCTGAACAGTGAATTCTCCTTAAGGCCTGATTTTCCAGGCAGTACTTTGCCTATGGAGATGTTTCAGCATTAATTTTGATCATATTCTCTTTCACACCCTCTATCTAAGGTACTAAAAAGGGAATTCACAGGAATTCGTAAGGTGCCATAAGCAATGTTCTCAGAAGTGTAAAAGAAATGAATACGATAATAGCTTTCAAACTAAGTTCTCCTCAATGTGTTTAGTTCACTGGGTGTTAAAGAACATTTAGTAACAGCTTAAACGAGTCAAATGAGGATGCAATCAGAATTCATCAGGTAAGGCACTACCCAAACTGAACGTTATACCCTCTTTATGAGTGCTCTGAAGGTGTCTCTCCCTTCTTGACCTGTTCAGATGAAAGATGACTGGCTCATTTAAAGCACATTTTTCAGGGACATTAATCAGAAAGCAGGAAAAGTTGATGTTTTTTTCTTAATCCTTTTAAGCCTAGTGTTTAATATCTCAGCCCACTCTGCGCAATGGGAGCTGTCAAGCTTCTGCTGGAAGTTTCTTTCTCAGCAAAGGCTGCATGTTGGACATGTCCACCTCTGGAAGTAAATCCTATTCTGTCTGGTGTTAAGATGTTTTTACCACTCAGAGGTGTATAACAGCACATGTTTCATGTCCTCTCAGTTCTAGGTGTAGGAGGTCAAGATCTGTAGGAAATGTCATGAGCTGGTGCAAAGTTTTCACTTTTTTCATCACTCATTCTTGAGAGATATCATATGGATTAGATTTTGATTAGATGTTAGGAAGAAATTCTTCCCTGTGAGGGTGATGAGGCCCTGGCACAGGGTGCCCAGAGAAGCTGTGGTTACCCCATCCCTGGGAGTGTCCAAGGCCAGGTTGGATGGGGCTTGGAGCAACCTGGGATAGTGGAAGGTGTCCCTGCCCATGGCAGGGGGTTGGAATGAGGTGACCTTCCAGGTGCCTTTCAACCCAATGCATTCTGTGATTCTGTGCTTCTTTGGTGGCAGCCCCATATGGAAAATTCACACAGAATTTCATTGAGGAAAAAGAAAAGGAAATTTTCTCAAATTGAACAAGGAATTTTTTTCTATCCATAGAATTGAATATATTCTTTCACAGGAGATTACTTGTTCTGTATGCTGAGCTATATGTTTTCAGTGTGATTTCTATTAAATTCCTTGACAGAACATTTCCAGGTGTGATTTTTTTTGTTACACTCCTACTTAATGGCTTGAGATGCAGAGTGAAACAGCAAGTGTCTGACTGTCTTACAAAAGTATCTGAGGAACTTTTTAATTTAAGGCTAGAAACATTCTTTTATATAAGATATTTTTGGCAAGTAACTCCCTTAAATAATAGCAAACAGGACAGATTTACTGATCAGTCTAATTCATTTGAATATTTTGCAGAAACACATTTTACAAACATATATTTCTGAATATGGTGCCCTCACACAGGGTGTGAAATGAGACAAAAGGATGGCAAAATGTGGGATGCATAATTGGAATTTTAAGCCACATTAATGGATTATGGTGCAAGTACTATTGTTTCCTTTTTTTCCCATCACATGGAGACACCGTCACTTCATGTCATGTTCTGAAGGTTTCAGCACGTGTGTGAAATATCTACTGGCACATGTGCTCAGTCAGGGCTGGAGAGTGTCACCTGGAGTCATGTGAGGTGGCCTGTTCACAGCTATTGGGACAGAAATACACTAATTCCCCTAATCTCTGACAGGGCTGCTCTGACCAAGGACCTGCAGCCAAAGTTTGCTTGACACAGTAGGTCACTGAGCTTTTGAGGTCCTGTGTCGCTGCTGTCATGATACTGAACAAACTAAGGTGGAACACGACATAGAACATTCAGATTCCTCTTATTCAAGGAACACATACCAGGAATGAGACTTAATACATAAAGACTCATAGAATTTTTTGATTTAGAAAAGACCTATCATTGATTTAAAGACCAATCATTAACCTCAGCACTGCCAAGGCCATCACTAAACCGTGCCCACAAGCGCCATGTCCACACAGCTTTTAAATCCCTCTAGGAATGGTGACTCCACCACTGTTCCAAGACTTGACTGTGAAGGAAAGTTTCTTAATATCAACTCTAAACCTCTCCTGGAGCCACTTGAGGCCATTTCTTCTGGTTCTATTGCTTATTTCTTGGTAGAAGAGCCCACCCCCAGCTGGCTCCACTCTCCTGTCATGGAGTTGTAGAGTGAGAAGGTTCCTCCTGAGCCTCCTTTTCTCCAGGCTGAGCCCCTCCATCTCCCTCAGCTTCTCCTCATCAGACTTGTGCTCCAGACCCTTCCCCAGCAATGTTCTGTTCTCTGGACATGCTCCAGCCCCTCAATGTACTGAAAATATGAAAATATCTCAACCTAGTGGGATGAATAGAAGCTCATTATCACTCCCAGAAAACTGACAAGCAATAAATAAAACTGTCAGATGAAATTTGTTTTGATTATTTAAGGTAAGCAACAAAACTGAAGTTCAAGAAGGTTCTTGACATGGGTAGGTGGCATTAATTCTTGACACAGGCAGCCTTAGAAGAAATAATTTGAAATATTCATGTAATATATTAGCTACTAAGTCAGTTGTGAAGAGAACACGCCTGCACATTGCAGGATAAAAAGTGATGCAAATCTGCAATGCGTAAAAGCCATAAAACACAAGGAATAAACCAGTCAAAATTTTAGGATGAAATGTAATGCCATAACATCAGAATATATTCTCAGGGTGGACCATCCTAATCATAAGGCAGTGCTTTGCTGTTTTGGACAACCACAAAATACCACAATGTATCAGAGCATTAATTAATCAAATCTCATCTTAAAAGCTCAGAATCAATGGGCTTTGGGGACTCTAATTCTTGAGATACATCTTTTGAAGATAAATTGAAGAGCTGGAAGGCTCTCCCTGGTTCTAAGGTCAGGCACAGAATGGCCACCTCATGCCATGAAACTCTCTTGCTTTGCCATGCAGGCTGCCTATTGAGAAATGTCCATGAACCCCATTAGCTCTGTGAGCAGAAAGTTCATGGCACAGTGTTGACGTAAGAAGTGCATTCTTCCCACAGTATTGATAATTCCCTGTGTTCCTCTCCTGACACAGCTAATTCTGGTTTGTTGTGGCCCTGATTTCCTGGGTGTCCTCTTTTACTCAACACTGTAATTCATTTACATCAGTCTTTTCCTCAGGAAGGACCAGGGGTTTTCTGACTGACAAGTTATTATGAACAAATGAGCAATATCAGCTCCTTTGGCTCCTCATTCATGTGCCCAGAGACCACCATGGGGACTTCTGGGGGGATGAAGGATGAGATCCAAGTCCAAACAAAGAACCAGGTCAGTGTAACTGCTTTGCTCAGCTTCCACCTCTGCAGGCTTTCAGATTTCACCAGTGTTTTCCACAGACTTACAGGTACTTATTAAATAAAAGGAACTTAGATCTCGACCTTGATAAGTTTAGTTGCTGACCTTAATATTTTGGCTGTGAAATTTCCTATGATGTATTGTGGATATCACTGCAAGATTTAAAAAGAAACGTGATACTAAAATATGGGAAAAATAATCCATATTTTTACTCTTCTGGGTTTTAGAGTCAGCTAACTAAGCAAGTATCAGAATCACCATTACATTTTTACTGTTTATTTAGGAAGGACAAACCAAATAAAGCTTAAAGACTTCCCTGGAGTTGTAGCCAGACAGGCAGCACATATAACCATACACCAAATATCTGCACATTTTCTGGGTTTGAAAACAACACAAACACCTTTGAACATGTAAGTTAGTTTAGGGATACAGATGGATAAATACAAAGACACATCTTGGTAATCTTAGAGGTCTTCAGGCTTTCTGCATTCCCTTTGCAACCTATTAGTGATCTGTCTACTAATAATAAATAAGCTCCTTTAAAGAATTTTCCCTAGATTGGTTTGAATCAGGAACTCGGAGATTTGAAATAGGCACTCCTTCATTCCAGTTAAAATAAAATTGTGTTTCTGCTGAAAAGTCAGTTCAAGAAAAGTGTACATGTATTCCTAAAGCAGGACAAAATAGTCTTAATATGGAGGAGGAAAACAAGAAAATAGGCATAGCCTGCCACTCCACTCTTGTGCACATACCCTACATTTTGGGCAGGATTTTAATTACAGAGGCCTCTTAATGACCACGGGTGTTTTCCTCTTAGAGGAAAAATGCAGGACTTTGCTGTGCTCTGCTGTGGACAATTGTGTTGAACTCAAATGAGAATGAGCCATGTGTTTTGGTAAATTACAGCCACGGTAGTTTGAAATATATCACTGTGCATTAAATTTTAATAATAATTTTAAAATGCAGACAAAACTCACCACTCCTCTTCACTTGGTGCTCTAATTTTTCAAAGAAAAGAATTCTGCTTTCATTATTAATTCTTGGCTACTAAAACATAAAATGTAAAGGACTTTTTGGTACTTTCTGGTAACCCAATGAAAATACTAAAATGTTCTTAATTTATTTAAATAAATATGTAGATTTACATACATATATTCAGCCTTTTCATTGTCTTGAAAAAGGATAAATAAAGTCTTTTTTACTAGATAGGGACTGACATTTTACTCCAAATTTGTATCAAGTTTGTTTCTGCAGGTATGGGGATTCCAACAAAAATACACAAAACATCAACAGTACAGAGTTGCTTTCATTAGGTAAGTATTCCCTTCTCTTGCTCCTGCTTCCAGCTGTTTAAATCAACAATGAAAACTGCTGTTGGAACAATGCCAGGTGACTGATGAATAAACAGAAGAATTAAAATGAAAATTATTTCCTATAAGCTGAAAGGAGAAGTAAATAAACAAAAAGCTTTGAGAATCACAGAAAATAAAAATATTTACATTTGAAAAGTTAGAAATGAATTCTACATAATTTTAAAGTCTAAAATTTATTTAAACCCTGACCAAGCAGGTATTTATGTTCTTGTTCAGCTTATTTAGATGGTAAAAACAAAGGTGTATGTGGATGCTCTTATTTTTTTCTTGCAGAGTCATTAGTATTAGGAATGCATCAGAGCTGTACTTCATGAAGTGTGATTTACTGACTTGCTTGCTCAAATATATGAAGGGATTAATTTGATTCTGCATACTATTTCTAGCTTATTGAAATTATATCATTACATAATGATGAATGGTGCCCCTAAATTATTTTTTTAATTTACCCTAGTATCACCTTAAACAGGAGTTAAATCAGTTTTTGTAAATAATGCATTTAAAGTGAAATTATCATTCTCAGTTTTTAAATTATCACAGCACAAACAGATGTTGGTTCCAAGTGTTTCTGATTTCTTTCTTAAAATGAGCTCCTAGAGTAGAGGCATTAGAAAAACTGCTTTGGCAGGCTTGGGTTTTTTGTGGGTTTTTATTGTTTAGTTCACTTTCAGGACTGCACTGGACTTTGAGAGGCTGGGATAGCTTTTTACAAATCTTTTATGTACATATCTTTTTTTCTGATGCTGTACCAAACACCCAGGCAGGAGTGGGAGCAAGGAGTGCTCAGTAACTCCAGTCTCATTTCAGCAGCCCCTGGCACTCAGCAAGATGCACTGTGGGATCATCGATGGGCTAGGGATGACCTGTGTTCCCTTTCCAGAACAAAGCTGTCCCTTCTCCACTATTCCTCCTCCTTTCTGTCTCTCTTTCTTCACTGCCCCTTCACTAACCCTTTTAGAGAATCTCTTTTCCAGTTGCCTGTAGGATCATGTTCTATGAGTGAGCAGAAAATAACCAAGTCCACACCCCTCTCTGCATGTACAGGCATTGCAGACAGATCCCAAAAAACAGTTTGACTGATTTATTTGTATAAGGACTATTGATTTTCTCCTTCTCACCATGAACCAGAAGGTGGCATCTGATTACTGGCTTGTAAATTTGCATCTTTTCTATCTTTGCTGCCGCGGTCAGCTTCAGTGAATCCTTTTATTTACATATTCATCAGTGTGAACACACAAAATTTACATCCATTTGTCTGTATTGTTCAGCCACACACACACACATAAATGTAATTGTTAATCAGTTTCTGCTATTGTTAACCTGGCACTGAACTGTTTGGCTTTAAGTCTGAAGTCATGGTGCGTTTATTGACAGGTTCAGCAGTGCAATCCAGGAGCTTGACTTTACTCTTATTCTCCAAACTGGAAAATGAAAGCAAAAGATATCGAAATGTCTCCCTCAGAGGCAGGCAGAAATGATGTGGCAAATCATGGAATATTTAAATTTCCTTGCTTTCACTCTTGGTCCTCCAACTACAAGACAAGTTGAATCAGGTGTTCTATTTTATAAAATCATTAAATTTGTAAACTCCTCAAGTGTCTGACCTTAGTTTCCATGTATTCAGATCTCTGTGAATAATTAGTGTTTGGGCCTCAATTCTGATGAAGATGAACACACCTTCTGTATCCCCAGAATAGCTGATCCACAATGAGATTAATTGTTCCTGTTGACCTGTAAATGTTGAATCATTTTAACCAAGCAGATGATGCTTTTAAACCCAAAGGTGTTTGGCTCAATTCCTTTTGCACTAAGGTAGTTCTTAAACATCATTATAATATTAGAGGGGATTTTTATGAGAGAAAAGCTATAAATAACTGGCTTTTCTTATTAGAAACAGTTGGGAAGAGGTGCAAAGAGAGTTTTCAGTGAAATCTGTGGGTCAAAAATCTGTGCTGTCAAAATCTACACTTTGAAAAGGTTTGAAGGAGTGTATCATGTTAATTGTAAAATGTGAAGATTCAGATGTTAGGAACTTTCTGGCCTCAATTATCAGAATTTGTTTGTTCTTGAATGGTGTTTTCCCTGACACAAAGTGTTGCTATAATTTTTATAGAGCACGGACAGGATCTGCTTGCACAGCTCAAGAGAACAAACTGTGCTCTGGACAGCTGAAAATACTAATGCATGACACACACTCCATTTGTCCTTAATCCCATGAACAGAAAGCTTGAGCCATGAAAGATCATTTAGAAAAGTGCATGGAAAACTGGACAATGACGCAGAGATTTCTGAGCTTCATGGCAAAACCAAAGGACCAACCTCCATCTCCAGGGAAGGAGCAGGAATTACTGGTGCAGGTTGTGAATGTGAGTATTGCAAGGTGACAGGAACATGGTGAAGCAGCAGTCAGGACTGGAAGATGGGAACTGACAGGAGTGAGCTGTTCAAAATCAAAAAGAATATAGTTGGAGGTGATGGGATGCTGATTTATTTAATGCAACAGTAAAGAAACAAGAAGGAATATCCTGGGTGAAAGAGGATCTGTCTGGGTCAAAGTCACACAGGGGAAGAAGGATGAAAGAGTTATCAGTGCAGGTATTCTTGAAGTCCCTTGTAGATTGTCAAGAGAATCCATGCGAATAGAGAGAGATTTCTGTGACAACCTCATAAACATAGTGCTTTAAATAAACATATGTGCATATACTTACAAACATAAATAACATATTTTACATTACAGTGTGGTTGTAACTCATACAGTCTATACATTTACAAGATTAAATAGTTATTAAGAACTAATCATTTAGGTGTTCCATCTCTCAGATAAAAGCTGAAGAACAACAAAAAAATGAAATTGCCAGTAAGATTCACTTGCTCCTTTTAGAGCTGGCAGATTTCTCTGACAAATTCAACAAGCAAACATGTGGCAAATCAGGTTTGGATTAGGTTTTGCCAAATAACAACGGTGCTCCAGAAAGCAGATCCATTGGGAAGGTTATGTACATCCAAGCAAGGAGGACTCACTGAACCTGGATGGCGGCTGAGGTAAACAATCTGTTCCACTTCTTTGTGTTCAACTCATATTCACAACTTACTCCACTTTTATTCTGACTGCATTTGAATCTTTTTGCACTGTTTTAATTTCTTTTCTAGTTCTCACTTGGTTTGATTTTACAATTCTGCTTTAATTTTCTATGAGGCATCCTTTCCCATTGTGCAACATCTTCTAAGTCAATTTATATTTATGATCCTGTCTCTGGTTATGAATTCTTACGGAGAGATAAATGAAATATGCCATGAAACCCAAACTCTATGTGCTTATCTAGGCACAAAGAAACTTTGAATTAAAAGGTTCCAGTTGAAATTTAGAAAAATAGAAGGATTTTAGTCATTTAGTCATATTCTGCATTAGTGCAGAATAGCCTTCAAGTAGGAGAATTTTGAGCATAAATTACTCTCAACTCCCAGGATGGAGTTCATTGTCCTCATCAAAATTATTTTCTGATATCAGTGTTTACAGCAATAGTAAAAGCAGTTATTCAGAAAGGCTTTTCTATCCTGAACTTTACCAAAAAAAAAGCAGAAAGAATAAAATGCATCTTGCATCACATTAAATGTCAACAGAACAAACATCTGCAGATAAAACCATGCCAGACTTCCTTCACAGTCAAGGGGGAGACAACGGGGAGCCAGTTCGGGGTCTGATGTCATTTTGTCATCTCTCCCTTAGAAATGTAATTTTAGAAGAAAGTAACTATTTAGAAAAGGAAGTTCTGCAACTAGTTCATTCATAGGTGCCCCTGTTTGGTTTTAGTATCCAAAGATACCACACCAAAAGCATGGATTGCACCACTTTGAAGACTAAAAAGGAAATCACGTGCACGTGTGTGTGCATATGTACATGTGCAGCTTCCACAAATGAATCCAAAGGGGAAAATTACATATGAGCATGTAACTATTGCATTACATCCCTCCCACCTTCTGCTGCCATGGTGTTACACAAAGATTTTATTTAGAAAAGGCAGTAATTTTGTTCTAACATGCAGAACACCTGGCTCCCCAGAATATCATTATGGGGAAGGAATGCTTTTATTGTTTTATGATGGTTGCTATCAAAAAACAATAAGAAGAGTAAATGTGTTAACTGATATCTAATTGTCTTTCTATGGCTGGTTTGACAGAATTAAACACCAGAACCTTCTGGAAGCAATTAAAGGTATTAATAAAATGGATTTGCTGTGCACATATATTGCTGATCACAGCACAGAGCACATGAGTACACAGAATATCAGAAAATTATATTTTTAAGCTGTATAAAATGCTCTTTTATTTTACCTGGACTTTACTGTTGTTGTGACCTGAGGGGAGAAAAAAAAAGAAAAAAAAAAAAAAAGAGGGAGAAGACAGAAGATAAAACAGAAGATCTGGTTCAATCACATAAATGAATAAAGAATTAAATCACTAGACAAACTTACTCCTGACATAAGTTTAGTCCGGTAAATCACAGTGAGGAATCTCTGGTCTGTGTTTTCATCTTTGGCCATGTTATTAACTGGTTTGCACTGTCTGGCAGATGGAGCTTACACACAGTAACAAGAAATAAATAGAAATTATAACACTTCTGCTGTAAGTACAAACACATTTCATTTTATTTGTGAAGATTAACAGGCTTTCTGAATTGTTTGAAACAATAAAATGCACCTACAGGACTAGACATAGAAGTCCCAGCTCAGCCAGTCCTTTGCCATCTATTTCTGATACAGGAGCTTCTGCTTAGAGATTTTCTCAGGACAGGTAAGTTGTGAGTCTGTGTTTGGATGTGTACATGATTGCACCAGTTGAAGAAAGATTTCTATCCAGAAAAATAAAATTCAGCCTAGTTGTGGAAGTTAAGCTTGCTCCTTTAAAGCATTTCCATACTGTGAGCCTTTTACAGCTGCAAATAGATTAAAAGGGTGTTTAAAGGTATAGCATTAAATGAGTACAAATAACTGTTTTACGTAAGTTGCCTGGGGTACATCAGTAGCCTTCTAAATGATCAAAAGGTATAGCTGGAGGCAAGGTCCAAAACCACCTGCTTATATAAAAGCCTTTTATATGAGGTAGCTGATATCATACATTTACATTGATCTTCCTTTAAACACGGTAATGAAATCAGCATCAAAATTATGTTAAAGTACTTTTATAACTACCTTGAAGAGATGGGAGCAGGAGAAGCACAGCTCCATCCTTGCATTGCCCCACTTACTACTGCACTGGGATCACAGATTCTACCTGTACCTGGCTGTGGATCAGCAGGGCTGAGGTGTCTTAAGCTTTTTTAAGAGATTTTGAGATTGATTTTAAGCTCTGAGGAATTTTCTTCACTTTAAACACATGAGCAGTTCCAACCACCTCCACAGAGGACTTCAGCCTTTGCTGCAGGCTTCAGCATGGATGATTGGCTGAATAAGACCCAGACCAGACACAGACACTGATATTACAGGCACTTTCCTGGGCTACAGGGTTTTCAAGCAGCATTAAGTGAAAAAAAAAAAAGTTTATTTATAAAAACCTGGAAGTGTAGTTTTTCCTTCCAAAAATTTCACACTTAATCATGTAAATTACTTTACAATTCTGCATGTCATTAACATTGGGTGTAGCTTGATTTTTCAAAGCAAAGTTAAATCACCAACATCTGCAATGTTATTATTCTCTGTGCACTAGTAATGTTAATTTTTCAGGCTTTACCTTTTGAATCTGTTCAATATATCTTGATATTTGTAACATACCCGCTCCTAAGCACAGGTGGTCTTTTAAACAATAGTATTTATGCAATACCAAATACTTCTAGGCAAGTTAAATATCATGACAGAGCAATAGCTGCCTATCACTCTGTGTATCAGAGGCTGGATAGGGTTCTGAACAACCTGCAAGGTGTCCCCGTCCATGGCAGGGGGAATGAGAAGATTTTTAAGGTCCCTTCCAGCCCAGACCATTCTATGATTCTATGTGTCCCCATTCCTGCTGAAATAACCAGGTACCAACAGGTCAGCACAAATCAAAAACCCTTTGGGGGTGTGACTAGAGGCAGAAATAAATAAATCTGAAGTTGGAATAATTTCTTTTCCTTGACTCCTATGGGAACAGGGAATGGTGGATTAACATGGAACTAGAGGTCAAGTTAGGAGAGATGAATTTCATGTTGTGAGACCATCACTGTCAAAACCAGGAGTATTTTTCTGTTTCTTGTTTACCAGGAGGAGTTCTAAACTAGCAGCTGAAGAAAGTGCTCATGACATGGCCTCTCTGAGTAGTACTTTAATAAAACTGCAGCCCTGCCTCATGGTTTGCAGGATGTGGAGCCAGTCTGTCCCTGCAAAGCAAATAAGCAGATATTTTTTTCATATAATATCACAGAGGTGTTTATTAACTACCAAAAGTAGAAGACAAAAACCTGCATTCAAACCTTGACCAGATTAATTTTGCAATAATATTGCAATGTAACTGATGTTTTATTTCCTCCTTAGAAAATAAAATATTTTGTTCACTTTTAACAGGGGAAGAAAAAAAAAAAGAAAAAAATGAACCCAAGAAAAGGTCCTAAAAAGAATCCTGCAAACCTTAAAGGACATTGATCAGCTCCTTCTCCCTCATGAACACATGCACAATAGAAAGCTTTTAAAGTGCCCTTATTGTCAGGATACTGACCTTGTTTAAGAAAGAAAATGACATCTTTGTGTTCTACATTTATTCCCTAACTGGGTAACTTCCATCCAAAAACAGGGGAAAGAAAGAAAAAAGACCGAAAACAAAAACACTTTTTTAAGATTTATGATACTTAGACTATATTGCTTATAAAAAGATGGAAGACTCCACAATTATGTGCATTACTTTTACCGGGAAAAGTGTTTACAAAGTCTAGGGAAAAGGAAAAAAAAAAACTTCAGCCAACCTCAGGGTTTAAAAGCTTTTTTCAAGATATCTTTTTTCTCTCCAAGGTGCTGAGCTGGTGTCGATAAAAGACCTCTCTTTGAGAATAAAATGCAAAAAGTCAAAACAGTTTTCCATTTTAGAGGAAGCCTTTCAGTGTGTTTGCCACCATTTTAATGAGTTCCTCCCCTCTCTGAGTTGTCGATATAGAAATGCTAACCATATTTCAAAAAGGATAACAACATCAACAACAAAGTGTTGTTTGGGCTAGTGCTTAAGACTGTAAAATTCTTGATAAAGTTTGGCTAAAAGGCACTGAAATAAAATCTGTGAAGCAATGGCACACCTCACATATAGATATCTAAATATCTAAAGCAAGGATGTTGGAGGATGGACCAGGCTCTGCTCCAGGGGCCCAGCAATGGCACCAGAGGAACGGGCAGGGACTGATCCCAGCAAGTTCCACCTGAACAGGAGGCAGAACTTCCCTGGGCAGTGACCAAGCACTGAACAGAGACCAGAGAGGCTGTGGAGTCTCCTCACTGGGATATTCCAGAACTGTCCAGACACAATCCTGTGCCCTGTGCTCTGGGATGGCCCTGCTTGAGGGAGAAGTTGGGATCAGATGAGCCCCCTGGTGCCTTCCAACCTGCCCCATCCTCTGATTCTGTGATTCTGTGATGTGGAGCTACTTGGAGAATGAGAAACCAAAAGAAGTTGGAGAGATTCTGTAGACAGAAATATCACTTGCAACTTGAATATGGACTGGATTTTTTTCTTCCAAGTCAGCAAATCTGAGCTGGTACAGTGTGTAACTCAGCTTGCAGGGAAAAGGGCCCAAACAGGTTATTTTGGTAATGAAGTCATGAGGGGAAACTACCCAGGTCTGCCTTGACAGGTTTACACCTATTTTGGAGCTCAGCTCATTTGCTAGATTTATTTATTATTTTAGGTCTCTTCCAGCTGAACTATCCTACTCCATTGGAATCAATGTGGCATACATGACATGGCATATGAAAGGAAAATAGGAAAATAAAAAAAAAAATAAAAAAGGTAGCGAGATATTTCATGCTCTCAGATAATTAATTGAATTTAATAAAGGTACACAAATATATACCTATCCCCAGTGGTCCTTTCCAAGACACTAGCAAGCAGATTCCTTCTAAGCATCTTGTAGTTTTTAGGAAATGTCTGCAAGGGATGCAGCTGTTTCTAATTTGCCATCAAATTTCTATAAAAATGACTAAGATGAAAATAGAGTGCAACTCATTAAAACTCAAGGATAAATTAAGAGAGGCTGAATTAAATGCTTCCCTATAACCAAACACAAAGAACCAGGGAACATAGTGTTTCTTTGAAATATAGATGGTGGTGGACAGGCCACCACTGCATAGGACGATGAGTTCCCTATACCTTAATTTTATACCTTACTAAGATGTACAAGAACTGGAATAGCAACTGTTGGAGATGAAGAATGTTGAGCCAGCAAATGTCATCTATCATCATTCTGCCAACAAATGCTGAATTCACCACCTCCCTTTGTGATACAGGGTGTAGTAGACCAAAGCAAATACCTGTTGTCAACACCTGGAACTAAAAAGACCACCTGCCAGGATTGATTGGCATGACTAGCCTTTAACAAAAGCTGCCTCAAAAAACTACAGGACAGAGACAGACAGGCAGAGTTCAGAAGGAACTTAAATAGCACCACACGCTCCCCATGATGGCTTTATCTGAATCCTGCTCAAAGCCACCTCCCCTTGCTTTTTAATTCACAAGTTACTGATGTCTTCAGAAGTGGGAAAAAAAAGGGGGAGAAGAAAGAAAATGGCTTTCCCTCTGCTTTCTCCAAGGATTACACATGGTCTGTTTGGCTTTGATTATGGGTGATGGTAGCTGTATTTTCAGACTGATGATTTAGTAGTATTGTCTGGACAAACACTGATAAATTTTTCACACAAATGTGAGTTTGTCTTAAAGACTACAATGTCTAGAAAAATATGTTTTATTTAGGGGTCTAACAATCTTTCAGAGGTCATGTCCATGCCTAAATTTTTCCACATTTTTACTTGAAGATGTTTCTGCCAGAAAAACCACTACAGGTGATCCTGCCTTTCAGTGGGAGAATGGCTGTCAGTTCCCTTGTCCTGTTTTCTGTTGTCTGCAAGACAGCAAGGCAATGAGGGAACTTGCAGCCTGACATCTCCTACCTCCCACTGAGGTGAGCTTCTGGGTGCCACAGCTCCCACTCCTGACCCTGCTGCACGCCACCACGGATCTCTGATGCTCATGCCACAGCCTGCTGAACCCTGAAACATCATTAAGTCCCTGCATGGCAGCAAGTGCATCAAGGACTGCATATTTAATTTCTTGCTGGCTGCAGCCTGGCATTGTCTGTGTTTCTGAAAATTGCTGCTATACAGTATCAGTAACTATTTTTACATTCCTAGACTTGGTGCAAATTATGAAGTAAAAGGACAATGTGTCTGTGTGGGGATTGCTGAAGCTGAAATGAATGGGACCTACTGATGAAATAAAGAGGTTTTGATAAACATTCTCTTAAGGTCAAGTTGTTCGAGAACCAACGTGGAATGACACATCTGCAGATGACCATCAGGCTGCCCAGAGCTGCCAAAAAAACATAATGAGGAGATACTTGAGTCTTTATCCAGCTGTCACAATAACGGTGGAGCTCCCAGTAAACAAGCCCAGGATGTAACAAATAGGCATTGGCCTTGGACTTCCTTAGGATGGTGTACAAAATTGTACAGCTACCAGCCATCTTAAAGTGTCCAATTCCCATCTTGTCTTGAGTAAAAAGGGAAGTGAGAGGAGCTGAGGAGAGAACAGAATTGCAGGTAAGGGACAAGGAGATCTCTTTTGGCAGAAGAGATCCAAAAGGTCTCTTTGGTGTTGTCCTGTTTTGTTTGTTAGTATTAGAAGGATTATAAAGGGGTCTGCAATATGCTGGGCCTGGATTCATTAATTTAGAGTAAGTCACGGGGTGACATCTCATGAAATGTAAACAAAACTGTGCAGAAATTTGGCTGGGGGAACCCTACTAAAAGATATTTTTTAAAAAAGCAGTTTCAGAGAAGACATCTCAGTTTCCTCAATTTACTGATTCAATACTTCTTTCAGTATTTATCCTAACAAGATCATATAACAGACTTCTAAAGATGCTTTCCCAGGGCTCTTCCCTTTGAAAGAAGAAGGCCTGCACTATATTTCTTCTTCTAAATACTCTGTATAGCAACATGATCACTGTATAAATGTGTTGTGAATCCCAGGTAGCTGGGAAAAAAAATTAAACCTCAAAAAACATAAAAAGTCATGCAGTTGGTGGAAAGACTTTCCTAATGAACAGTGGCGTTCCACACTGAGGTGCCAATGTCTACTAACCCTTGTGACATCTCTTACCAGTTTTCATTTGTTATCTGGAGCATGTCATGGAATCTCATGTATAATTTAGGTACCTTTCAGGCCTTGCCTCAGTGGGTCAGCCTAGGGAAAGGTGCCACTGGGATTTATATTTCCCATAATAATCTTCATTTGGTAATCAGATATGTCTGTGGGAAATGCTTTGGCTTTGCTGAACTGGCTATGCCCACTTAGAGTAATTTTCCGAAAAGGACTCAGGTTCAAGGTGAAAATATCAATTCTACTCAGTCACTCCAGGGGTTGACATTGTTGAGCTTCCTCAGAATCAAGCCTGTTACTAAGATTACAATCAATTCAAATAATTTAAAAAAAAACAAACTAGAGTCAAAATAAGTAGGCATAAGAGACTGTTGATTAGATCATTCATGTGGAAGGCCGATAACCTGGTCTGCAGATTTTTCTTGAGCCATGGGGTGGTTGTGACAGCACTTTCCACATCCAAACAGGATGTTATCTTTACTGTAATGTTCCAGAGACAGATCTCTAAATGTTTACTCCAGCACCACTGCTCAAGGCTGGCAAGATTCATGGAGCCAAAGGAGAGAATGTGCAGTTCAGACCTTTGGCTAGAGGCAGGAAGATTTGGTGTCTTCCTTTTGCAATGTTTATTGTTTGTAGAAAATAACTATCCAAAGAAAAGAAACATTATCTTTTAATGTTTTCCATCTGGCTCAGAACCTTACATTGTAATGTGGACACTTAATTCTGCCTCCTCCTGCCTGATTGTTTAGCTGCTCATTCGAACACCTAAATCACTGTGTCAAACACCTCTGTTCATGGGTGAAACACTAGGGATGAATTTCCTTCCCTGCAGCCTTTGCATCCAAAATCTGTTTGGCTTGCAAAGTTTTTTGGGAAGTGATATTTTCTTGCTAGGTGCTTTTAGGGCCAAATACATGCTGTAAGTGGACTGCCATAGTCTGAAGGAAATGTTATTACTATAACTAGAACATGTTACTGATATCCATACAAGCCATTATATATTTGCAAGAGTAATTTCAGCCTTTTCTCGTGATCTACATGGGTTTTTTCCTCTTCAAAATAATTTGAATTTCCTAGCAAATAAATTCAGTGTTTCTGTGCAGAGAATTTTTTTAACAACTCCTAAGATTATATTGGCAAGCTTACAGTATCCAGCAACCATTTTTATTATTATTCTTTTTTTTACTTACATCCACACTGCGGAATACACTGAACACCAATGGATATGTTTTATGGATCTCCACACAAAAAATAAAGAAAAGAAGAAAAAATAAAAAGCATAAGATAGAGCCCCAGCGAAAGCAATAAAAACATTTTCCTTTCAAAGCTTTCCTTTGCTTGCTAGGAAAATATTTATGAAATGCAGTTTAATGCATTTGCTGAAAATTAACACAGAGATGCATTTGCAGCTAATTAACCTATTCTCAAAGAAAGCAATTGGGAAATGCTTGATTAATGTTTAAGGCATAAGATACACACAAAAAATGTAGGCAAAACTTCATCATGGCACCCAGGAGATCGCTGTGTGACACAATCTAGAGTCTGTGTGTAGCTCACTCTCCACAGGAACTAATTTTGAAGCGCCAGAATGCTGTGAATTGTCTGTAAAACACTGTAGAAGAAGCTCAGCGTAGAACAGAAGGCATGCTTTCCCTAGGAAGAATGCTGATAAAATTTTAATGAAGTAACATGTTGTCATGGGGATTTGTTGCTATTCATTAATTCATTGTGCTTTTCCCCTATAGTTTTGCTGAAGTTGAGTGACAAATTGTCAAGTAGCAGTCTTAGAGGTTTAAAGTTTCTCATTGATAATCCAACTTTACCACAAACAGTTTTAAAGTATCCACTGTTTATGGGATAAGCCTTCTGAGATGGAGTTAGACTCATCCACGTGGGGAGAGACAGGGAATGGGCTGTGTTTATTCCCTCAACCACCTCACTAACAGTAACTGAAAAATCCACCTCCCAGGCACAGGTCCTACCACATCTGAATATTTCCAGACTTGTTCATATAATCAGCATGCTCATCTTTAAAAAATAAAACAATAGCCCTTAAAAATGTGTGTCCTTCCCACTGAGGGTATGGTGAAGACTCTGGCCTGAAGCCTGAGAAGGGCAGTGGAGCTGGGGAAGGCTCTGGAGCACAGGTCTGATGAGGAGCAGCTGAGGGAGCTGGGAAAGGGGCTCAGCCTGGAGAAAAGGAGGCTCAGGGGGGACAGCCCTGACAGGAGGAGACAGCCAGGTGGGGTTCGGGCTCTGCTCCCAGGGAGCAAGCAACAGGAAATGGCCTCAGATTGTGGTAGGGGAGGTTTAGATGAGACATCAAGAAAAATTTCTTCAGGGAAAGCATTGTCAAGCTTTAGAACCGATGGAGCCACCACGCCTGGAGGCATTTACAAGCCCTGTAGCTGTGGCACCTGGGGACATGGTTTAATGCTGGTCATGGTGGTGCTGCTGAAGGAGCTGTTGGAATTGGTGATCTTAGAGGGCTTTTCCATGATTCTGTGGGTGTGAGATGTATGGGGATTCTCTAGTATTTTTTTTTCTCACGGAGGCTTTATCAATGTGATAAAGGAGGTAAAGTATCTGTAGAATTTACCTTTACAAAAAGGCAAGTGTATAAACCACCCATAAAAGGGTTTTCTTGATTTGCATTTCAACAACAGTAAGGATCATATTCAAACTATAAAATGGTGAAGTGCATGAGAAAAAAGGTTTAGCAGGCTTCATTTGAGAAGATATGTCAACTCATTTCTGGTTTCAGCTCTTGAGAGCTGAGTGCTATTTCCTTACTCAATATGTGCTTCCATATCAGACCACGTCTTCTGTCTTGATATTTGCAAATATCTATACCCAGCACAGACTTCTGTAATTTTTTATTCAGAATAACATTTTTGTATCTGAAAAGTTACCCTAAACTAAATGAATGCTATAATGACAGTCAGCTTCGGCCGGTGTCTGTTGCATCAGTTGTTTCTCATTTAAGCTATTCCAAAGTTTCAGGGGTTTGGTTTTGTGTTTGCGTGTTTTGTTTTTTTTTCTATGCAGGGCAAATACTTTCAAGGTTTTCAGGAAGAAGATGGTCTAAATTTTGCACAATGAGGTGATATTCACATAGCAATGAATTGCTAAATTATAATATTTTCCTGGACTGGCTTCCAGCTGTTTTCTGGATTTGCTGACAATTCTGCAATGGAAATAGTTAGAGTGTAATATCAGACATGATCATGGCATGTCCTGGCATCCAGATTTTAATTTCCCAGTAATATAGCTGAAAATGAAGGTGATGATTTTAAACAGATATTTTGAGACATCTCTGTTTATCCAGACTTCTCTAATTATCAGCAATGAATGTGGATGTTTAGTCAGTAAGGCATATGCAGGAGACAAAATTATTACATGAGCAGCATGATCTTTGTTCCGTTGTTCTAATGGTTGCACACATGGTTTTGAAACTACATCTACAACTGGAAGAATTTTTCCTTCAGAAGATTGCTAAAAAATTTCTCCTTTACATTTCTGTATCAGTCAAGAATAAATCTTCCTAACCACCACAGAGATCTAAATTGTTCAGTCTACCAGAAACAGTCTTAAAACAGTCTCTTAAATTATTAAATTTCATATCAGCAGTTTTATCAGGGTTCACCCCTTGTACTGTGTTGGCTGGAGGGGGACCTTTCACAGGGGCAGTGATAGAGCAAGGGTGAATGGCTTTAAACTGACAGAGGACAGCGTAGAGGTCAGTTAGGATGAAGAAATTATTCCCTGTGAGGATGGTAAGACCCAGGTACAGACTGTCCAGAGAAGCTGTGGCTGCCTCATCCCTGGAAGTGTTCAGGGGCAGGTTGGAAGCCAAGGAAATTCACGCATCTCGTACCCTGTGCTTTTCCGCAGAGCTTTCAGCTGGTGGAAAATTTGAACCAGTTACTGCTGAGGCTGTACCACATCTAAACTCAGAACTAAAGGTGTAGCAGGCCATCACTGCTACCCATTCTATCATCCAGTCCTGCTGGTTGTGCCTGTGGCTTTCTTGGAAACAGGATGACTCCAGAGGCTTAGCTTGTCTCTGTTGCTTCATATTTTCGGATCTCTTTTCTCACTTTAACTTGGTTTGAGTAAATATGTGATTGAGAAACTATAGAAAAAATAGACTAAAAGAATGAAAAAAAAAAAGAGATTATAGATCTAATTATGAGGACTTGCAGAGCCAAAAGTTTGAACTCTGAGCTGGTTAAATCAGTGTAATCATAGATCAGTGTAACTTTACGCCATGTGAGAATCCAGGGCAGGGCCTGCTTTGGTAGTGTTAAGTTGGGAGTTAAGCCAAATTATCCTGTCACACACTGGATCAGAATCAAGACTCTTGTGATCCTCCACCCAGATTTTCTTTGCTATCTAACCTTCTGCATCTAAATCTCCTTTTAAACACACTTGTCTTTCATTCCAGTAGGACCTTAGCATAATTTGCACTTTAATTCTACCTTTTGCTAAATGATCTTAATGTCCTTTACAGGAATTAATTGATTAAGGCTCTGTCTGCTCTTAAGAGTGCATGCTTTTATCCTCAGTTTATCCGAGGGGATATTGAAACATAATCAAGTAACAAGCTCAAGGTCACAGGAGGGGAGCGAACAAAACTGGGAATCGAACCTGCAAGCCTGGATCTGCCGTGCTGCAGTCCCTGCACTCAGCTCTGCTCACCACCCTGTGTGTGCAGGCAGATCTGCATCCAGCGAGTTTTAGCAAAGCCTTGCAGTGAGATGTAATTAATTTGTTACGAATGCCTATAAATAAAATAAATGCTGAAATGATCCACACTTCTCTGTTGTCAAAATCATCCCCATCTCTCGCAATCCCTACTCACTGGCTGCTGACATTATTTCTTGGTTATTGGATGACAGTTCAGTGCCTTGAGTGTTCCTCTCGCTGTAGGGTTAGTAGGATAATTGACAAACCACAGGGACCAGATCCCTGGATTAGGATGACCGGACTGTCAAAACAGCCATGACAAACTCTCACATCAACTTCTACTGCAAGTCAAGTCCACGAGGAAAAAATGCACCTTGGCAGAGCCAGAAGGGAAGTCTTTAGTTTAAATCATTTCCCTCTGCACAAAAAGCTACAGCAAGGGGGAGGAGAGAGCATGGATCTTTGTGTTTAATTCATAGAAAACTCTGTTCCAGCAAGTCACAATTAATTAGAGTACTTGAGTAAACATTTTGGGGTTCTATTGTGTTTGCTTAATGTGTTTACTGGAATGCATGACAGATGTCACTTCTGTTTCTTATTAGAGACTGACAAATGACTGTAGAGTCTGTGTGTGTGTAGCCCTCCAGAACACCCACACACAAACAAATCAATTTATTTTGCAAGGTGAATATTAGCATCTAAAAGTCGTGGGTCCTATTTAAATTAGTTACTGTCTACACAGAAACTTTAGAAATTTAAAGCATTATAGAAATACTGTTACTAGTATTACTGAATAATATCTTCAGGGCTTTTTTCTTTTTTGCATTTAAATTTTAAAAAAGAGCACTTGAAACAATAGTCAAATCATTTGTTTTACTTCATGTCACTTTTAACATGTCTCTTAGACTTTCAGAAATTCAGTCACACGTCTTTGAAATGACAGCTAGAGTGGCATCTGTTTATAAAGAAAGAGAAGTGTTCTCTGTATGAAAATCTATATTGCAAAATGTTGAAAGAAAATTAAGATGCAAATATAGAAGAAGGTTATTTACTTCATTCTGCAACTAACACATGGGATCGGGACACCTAGGATTAGAAATATTCAATTGTTTTTAAAATATAAAACTTGAAAATTATTCTTCATGCTTCACTTAGGCTTTGGAGTATGATCAAATGGGTTTAGAATAGCTAATCAGTTTTAGAGGGGTTTATTTTATTGAGAGTCACGTTTAAGAAAGAAAAGTGAAATTAGAAAAGAAGATTCCACAAACACTGTTTATTTAATGTCACAGAATGCAGAAGAGCTAAGAGTTATGGTATTGAGGCTGAAAATCTAGGGATGGGAGGGAACCAATGTAGGAGGAAATGACATTTCCTGCATGAAAATTAAAATGACAATTTTGGTTTGCATTTTTCAGGATTTTGTGGTTGGTTGTTTTTTTTTTTCTGTGCACCACCAAGTTTCCTGGTAGAGGAAAAGATTTACATCCTGAAGCTGACTTGTCATTCAGATGTGAAATGCCCTCAGAGTCATGGAGACACATAGTTTGAATTAAAGATTCTTCTTTTTTTGTTGTTGTTGTTTTTAACTGTATAATCTGGTCCAGTCACAGGACTCTAAGGTTTGTTCCTAGTCTATCCTTTGATATAAAAAAACCACATAGACATGTGCCCCAACAGGTTTATTCATGTGGTTCCAGAAATATCTTCAGAGAAGAAACAGAAGTGGAATTTTATTTCTTTCCCCTCATAATGCATAAACTAGACATTAAGTACATCTAGACATTTTAAAAATATGCTGATATAATCTAAATGCCTCTTTAGCTGCTGATAGGAGTGAAAACCAACACGAGGCACCCCAGTAAACCCACCCATCATCTAGAATTACTTTTACCTGTCCTGATCTGAATGAGATTTCATTTGCTCCAGGGAAAGTTTGCTGAAGTTCTCTGTTGGAGGAGTCAAATCTCCATTGCTGAGAGAGCCAAATAAAAAGTTTATTTTTGGCCTTAGGCCAGCCCTGCTTGTTACCTGTGAAACTCAGTGTCAGTGGGAGGTTAGAACAAAACCTTTCTTTGACCAGCCTGCTGATTCCTTCACTCCCATTGTTCTTCTCCATGGGGTCAAGCAAATTTGGCAGTAGGGGAGAAGAGTCAGCAGTGTGTTCTTGTGGTTTCATGTTGTGCTAGCTCAGGCTTTGCTTACAGTAGGCACAGAGAAGCTTTCAGAGTATGCCTTGATCATAGAATCACAGAATGGCTTGGGTTGCAGGGATCTTAAATCTCATCCAGTTCCAGCCCCCTGCCCTGGGTGGGGACACCTTCCACTAGACCAGGTTGCTCCAAGTCCCATCCAACCTGAACTTGGACACTTCCAGGCATGTGGAGTCCGCAGCCACTCCTAGTTTAGATTATTTAGCACGTTTTAGCTCAGATGTTTTAATTTCTGTGTGACTGATACTTCCTCGACCAAGTCCATGTCACCCTGCAAATCACAATGTTACCAAAAAAATTAAAAGTTAAAACTATTTTTTTATTATTATTGTGATTTTTTAAAATTCATTCCAAGTGAAAAATCTGAAAGTTTCCTTTTGGAGATGATGATATATAAGTGTATCATTGTTTTTGCAAACACTATTTTATTTTTCTTTCTGCGCAAATTAAATCTGTGAAACTGAATTAAATATATAAGACCTTTTAGTAATACTGACTGCACTTCTTACAACTCCACTGTAATATAAGATACTAAAACAGTATTTACAGCATGAAACTTAAAATATCAGCCAGAATGTTCCAAATTTGAGCTTTGTAGTCTACTTCTGTACTCTGATTCAACATTTCTGATATAAGTAAATGTAAGTGTTTGGAAAAATGATAGTGGTGCCAAATTCATGTGGGATTCAAACACGTTTGCCACATAAAGGAATGACATTATTCAACATGGTAGAAACTGCGTCACTACAGTTTGAGTATTCTGTAAAATGCTGCAAGTTTTCCCTCAAAGAAAATATTGAGCTAGAAGCAATTTTTCAATTTTTTTTTTTTGCAACAGGCTTTTTCACTACTGAGCTCCTAATGTAACCTAATAACACCCAAATTGCAGTCTTTCATGTTGGACTTCATGCAGGGATGCCACATATTTCTGATCCTGCTTGTTTTTTATGCAATGGTGGTCTCACTGGCATCCTAATTTCAGGTAGTGACCAAGCAGCAGGGCCAGCACACCCCAGCATGGACTCTGCTGCCAATGTGTTACAGTGCATCAACACAGACACTCAAATGCCTACAGCAGAAAGGAGGTGACTTTTCCCAACTTTTTGGGAAGATAAAATGTCCAAGACTTCTGAAATCAAAGTCAGTGCAGTGCTGAGAATACTGATGAGTAATAAATGGGATGATCCAACAGCAGAGTCTGAATAAGAATGTTTAGTTTGTTGAAAGCAAAAACACAGCAGTAGAGACTGAAGTTCCTCAGCCATTTACAAGTAAGAAACTCACATGGACCTTAAGAACCAGGACTGAGTGCTTATATGGTGTAAAAAGGACAGTGTTACTCACTTTTGTGTTTCTGAAAGGAAAGAAAGAAAGAAGGAAGAAATATTAAGTGTGAAAATAATTTTCCACTTATAAAAGTAGCTCTGTGTTTTTGAGAATTTATCATTTAGTTAGGATCCCCTTTTTCATGGCATGATTTGGATTTTTAGTCAAGAGCAGGCATTGAGAAGTGAGTCAGGAGCATCTCCCCAGCTTCTGTTTCCCTCCTTGTCCTATCTGAGCTGAAAATATAGAGCTGAAATAGAGCTGGGTGCAGTTGAAAGTGGCTCAAGGTGGAATTTGTAACCCATAAGTAACCTATTTGTATTCAGTGGCTGATTCAAAGAGGGGCATAAACTTGCAATTACATACAGTTGAATATGATAATGAAAAGTCCAGTTTTTATTTGCTAATGGTTTGGGATAAATTGAGAAGTCAGCAGTGAGTCTGATCTTCTTTAAGTGAGGCAAAATCCATAACCTTGAACTGTTAAAATCAGAGATCACTTTTTCTTTTCATCCTTCATTCGTATCTTAGAACTGGGATCAGAATTATGTAGAGAAAAAGTAATAATTACACACACAAATTATATATACTTATGAAACCAATAGTAGATGTGCTTGTTAAAGGAATTAAGGAAAAAAATCCTTTCAAGATTGAAGCCTGAACACAGTGGAAGGTTCTGACCATAGTTCCAGCAATAACAGGAACATGTTGAGATCTGTCAAGAAGCCAAATGGGGATGAATGAAGAGGTGCCCCACTAGGTACCCAGTGGCAGCCCATGAGACCTTGCCTTCAGCCTGGGTATGGCAGGCAGCATTTTGCCATCCTTGCACAGGATCTCAGCAACCTTGTCTAGCAGATATCAGTAGAAATTTTCCATTTGGAGGCAATTACTTTCTAATAGAGGTCATTGTGCTGGATTCACAAACTTCCAGCCCAACAGCAAGTCAGAGCCTTGAGTCCTCAAGATACAGGTCAGATGAATTTGCCACCTACCTGAAGTTTAAAATCATGTGACTTCAAGGTCAGATGGAGATATCTGTCTGAACCTGCTTCTGCTATTTTGATTATATTTTCTGCTATTGCATTTATTAATATCAACAACATTTTTTCTGCATCCCTTCTGATTCTTGCATTCAGTACACAGCTTACACGGATCACACTTTGTGAGATTACTGAGAGGAGAGTTGTAAATGTGTGGCCTTTTTCATGCTTATGTTTTTGCTGTGTCAATCATGCTCATTCTGCTTGGTAATAAGTCAGTGTGAGAATGTGATTACCCTTTTCATAGGATCATAGACAAACAGAATGAGTTTGAGTTGAAGGGACCTTAAAGATTGTCTTGTTCCAACATCCTCCCATGAGCAAGGTCATTTTCCACTAGACCAGGTTGCTCTGGACCCTGTCCAACCTGGAGCACATACATGGGGATAATACAATTTCTCCTCTCTCAAAAGAGCTCAGCTTAGACCAGAACATGAGGATTCTCTGGACCAGCTGAGAAGAAAAGCTCTTAGCTTGTAGGCATTTTTGTGGTACTGGATTTCTCTCCTTCTCCATGCCTGCAAATTGTGTACACACAACAAATTAAGAAATGGAGTGTGGGATGGGCTCTGAGGAAGTCCAGCTCTGCCTAACCCAAGGAGACACCTGTTTGCAAAGGTATCTGCCTTGCTGCATCTTCCTCCCGTGACTTCCAAACAACAGTACCTGAACTATTTTTACTGTTGAGATTGGCTTGTTACAAGTCTGAGGTACCAATGTTGGAAACATCCAGCAATGGAGAAGCAATATTCTCAATCAAAGATAGTGCAGTAAATTTTTAAAAAATCTATCATTTAACATAGCACCAACATGGGCATTTTTCTTCTCTGAAAATTTTCCTTCTCTGCTGCTCCTCCTGCTCAGTGCCTGCAGTGTCTCAGTGCAGAGTCCACAAAAGCACAGGTGATCTCACTGCTCTCAGCAGAATTATTTTTAGTCAGAAGAATCATTTGCAGCAGCAAACTCTGAGCATTGCTTAGAGAAAATGCAGTCATAATTGAAAGCATGTATGAAATTGAGACTTAAACCAGTAAACACCACAAGGAAAAAAAACCAAAATAAAACAAAACAAAACAAAAAACCACAGAAATCCAGTTGTGTTTATGCCATTTATATCTATTTATGTCTAACTAAAGTTCTACACATTTTTATTTATATGTCTCCAAGCAGGTAATAATTAAGACAGATGCAGATCCCTATAATACAAACCATTTCTTCTTGCTATTGTTTGTGCTGTATGCTCAGGAGCTTTAGTTATGTTTTGAACAACCAGTGAGTTGAAATTGCAAATACCTACAGATCTGAGCCTGCCTTGAGCAGCCTTTTTGGTTCTGATTCCTGACCTACTTTAGAGGGTTTATTTATTATTTTGCTGAAGGTAGCACCCAGCTTTTCAAAACAAGATGCTGAGCTAGAGGAATATTTCTAAACAATAACTTATTTTGAGAGCAGTCAGTAACAGTAGGATGTGTAAGCTCTGGGAGTGAAGGATTATATCAAACCAGGAACCATAAATTTTGTGTCTCTAGGTAAATACACAGTGACTTCAACTGTATTGTAGGGAGAGAAATGCAGGCAGTAGAGGAGGAAGGCAAGGATGTAGAGAGGGTTAGGGTCTAGAGTTTATAGCTATCATATATAGCAGAAGAGAAAATTATTCTTTGAGTGTACCACAATAAAAAAAGAATTTTTTATATGTGCTGCAATGCTGCTGTGGTTGTATGTCCAGAGAAATCACATTATGTGGCATTATGTAGAGCAGTTCCCCACCAGTGGCTTCCACTTTTGCTGAACTTTATTCCATCACCTGTCATCTTAAAGCAGTGTGTGCATGACTCAGAAGTCAAAATCAATAGAAATAAGGAAAATGTAAGTCCTTTAGGCCCACTCACTGTTAATTTCGATGGCAATCCAGCATCTGAGGGCTGCAGTGACAGGATTTCAGAGAGACTTTCTGCAACAATGGTGTAAAATAAAGTGCTATTATAGTTAATCTATAGTATTCAGAAGAACAGGGCTTTGCATACAACACATTGATATGAATATGTGTTATTTAATTTAATATTTATCAGGTTATACAGGAAAAATAGACCATCTCCAGCAAAAGCAAAATGCCTGTGGTTCTATAAAGGAGAAAAAAAATCTAACAGATTTTCAAATAAAAATTCAAATAGGCTTTAACTTTTACAGCTTTGAGTGCCAATAGGTAGATTAAAAGTTAGCTTGAAAAAATGCCTGAGGGAGCAAACAGTTGCTTAATGAGGATACATGGAATGAAATTAAAATGTAGCCTTAATAAAGATAAATTCAAAATGTAATGTTAGCACAGTCATATTATTTAAATCACATTCCCATCTATAAAGTGACTACATTTGGTCTATCTGGAAAAACAGAATGAAGAAAACATACACAAACCCTCTAATGATCTCCCAAATCTCAAAGGTTGACTTCAAAATTATGGAATAAGATTTAGCCCACAGAGAATATGAATGGTTACATACAGCGCAGAAAACCTCATTTCAACTTAGGGAATCTTCAAAGCTGTCTTCCCAAAAGGGCTGGATGTGCATGTTTTGGCTAGTGAGAAACAGATTAGTTTTGCTAAATATTAATAAGCCTTTCCTATATGCCTTAATACTTGTTATATTCTCATGCTGTTTTCCTCAGCAGTAAGAGTGTCTTATTGATCTGACGCAGGTATTTCACTGCACACGGTGACACCGAACACACAGATGTTAAAAATAAGACCTGCCAGAGCTAAGTTGACAGACATTTACTTCAGCAGCTGCAGGTACTTCATCAGGCACAGCTCTAATTCAGCTCAGCCTATGACCCCATTGTTTATAATACAGCTTTGGGATATATTGTCCATGGGCTTCTCCCATGTCTGTCATAGAATCACTGAATATCCTAAGCTGGAAGGGACCCAACAGGATCACCAAGTCCAGCTCCTGGCCCTGCACAGCCACCCCAACAATCCCACCCTGTGCACCCCTGAGAGCAGTGTCCAAACACTCCTGGAGCTCTGGCAGCCTTGGGGCTGTTACCATTCCCTGGGGAACCTGTTCAGTGCCCTAAAACTCTGGGGGAGGAATCTTTCCCTGATATCCAACCTAAACCTCCCCTGAAACAGCTTCATGCTGTCCCCCTTGGTCCTGTCACTGGTCACCAGAGAGGAGAGATGGGTGCTTGTCCCTCTGCTGCCCATCACAAGGAAGCTGCAGTCTTTGAGATGCTGTAAGGTGGAAGTTCAGGGCAGGGTATCACACTCAGTCCCAGTGAAAACACAGTGGGTACATACAAGCCTGCCACACCCTGACAAATACCCCATTACATGATACAGCAAAATATGCTTGGTGTATGTGGAAAGTGGAAATGCTGAAAGGAAGCCTTCAGCCTGCATTGGAAGTGACATTTCATATTTAAGGAGCTGGTTGTAAGATCAGGACAAACCACTGAGAACAATTGGCTGTGTGGTAAAACACTCCGCACAGAGCTGAGACAGCCCTTAGTACAGCAGCGTGCACCACTCTGAGTCTGATTAAAATTCTGGTGAACAAGCTCCTACAATTATGATTTGATTTTAATTAGTTTAGATATTACCAGAATAGGCCCCAGCAGTCTTTAAATGTCACTGAGTTTCCCAGAAGGCCAAGGGTGTCTCAGCCATCTTTCTTGCTTTGTCCAAAGGGCCTCCGGGAAACCAAGAAAAAGCCAAGAAATATCAAAGCCTCGAGTACACTGTGGTCACCCACACTAATCAGCACTGGGTCTGTCAAGCGTCTCTGTGACTCACATTACCAAACCTTTTAAAAGAAGCACATTTTAATAATTTCCTGAAATTACCCACTAAGGGCATATGTAACATTTAGCACATTATTATATACACTGCACTGAGTTTCATCAATCAATCAAAACAGAATATAATGTGCATGTTTAAGCTACATCACAGAAGAGACTGTTGTTGTTGAGAACTTTTCAAAACACATTGGTGCCAGTCTACTGGGGTGCTAATTAATTAGGAAGAAGGTGACCGGTGATACTGTGCACTGGGAAAATATTGCTAGGTTTTCTCCAAGTGTGAAGCAGCTTTTTTTCCTTAGCTGAAGCAGTTGATTTGCTTTTGTGAAGCTCAGAGACTGAAGGGTCCTTGAGGAATCTGAAGGCCCTGACTGTTGTTCAAGTCAGTCCTTTAGTTTTAAGAACAGAAAGAACTGTAGAGCTAAAAAAGTTAGAGTATAACTCTATGGAGGAAATTTAGTAGACAAAATACTGTGCCAAATATTATTTTTTCATGATGCAATTAAAATAAGTTTCTAGACTTTAAAATGGCCCCAGTAGATTATCAATCAGAAGATTCAAAGAAATGAAATGAAACTTAGCTCCAAACTTAACTGTCTGAAAGTAGACTAGGGTCAAAACTCTCATTATCATGAAATGTCCAACCCCTGGAAGTGTTCATGGTTCTGCACAACCTGATCTAGCAGGTGGCACCTGCTCATGGCAGGAAGATTGGTATTAGGTGATCCTTAAGGTCCCTTCCAATCTGAGATTTTCTGTGATTATATGATTCTATTAGAATTAGAAACTATTAATAGATTGAGGCTCATATCAGTTATCTAAACAAAGGAAATTGTGCCCTTTGAGTGCGTTGGAATATTGAAGACTTTGCTCTGGAGCTGTCACATACAAAGCAGGAGATGGATCAAATCTCCATTGTGGACAAGCATCTAAAGGCAAGACACTGTGCAGCTCTGAAAATTACTGGGCTAAGGGAATTTAGTTGATATCATAATATCCAGCCTCTTCTCTACTGCACGGCAGGTAACAATAATAACTTAACCTTGGGGGTACTGTCTGTGGTGTCTAGGACAAAAATTCTCCAAGCACTTAAATTTGAGCCACTCACTCTACGTGTTGTTTAAGAGGCTGCAAGTCAATGGACTATAAGCCACCTGTTAAATCAAGATTACTGAGAAATACTAAATTCTGTAGACAATAACATGCCAAGGAATAAGACATTGATACAATCTCTGCCCATCAAAATGATCAAGTGAAAGTAAGAGTCGGATTGATGTGAGTTCAAGATAAAACTCATGAGTGCCAGCTGCTTACCTGAATTGTGAGCAGGAGCAAAGCTGTGAGATAACAAACAGAAATTCTTGTGAGGCATCTCCCATGTTGTGATGAGAGAAACTACATATATAGCATAAGGAAAAATGAAAAAAACCCCCATTCTCTGAGGTGGTGGAGCTGTTCCTGTCTAGAGTCCCTCTTTCTTTGGACTTGAAGCCAGTGTTGGCAATGTTCTCACTGAATTACACTTGCCTCTGAATCTCTGTGGGGCTCAGCGTAAGGCTCCCTAAGATTCCAACAGTACAGTCATCTTCTGTATGAATTCTCCCTTATTCAGTCAAAATTGTGCACCATCAGAATGGTGTTTTCTTGGAAAGCAACCAAGAAATGCTTCATGAACACAACAGAAAAGCATGCCGAAATCATTTGAGGTTGTAAAACCTCCTCCAATGTGTTAGAATACTGTCCAAGGATGGAAGTCAAACCTGAAGCATTTTGGTGCTCCATGAGGTGTCCCATGAGCTATGAGATGTTATGTGCCACCCTCAAGCCATGCTGAGGCTCCCTCTGTTAGATTTCCTGTTGGTGCAGACCACAAATGTGACAGAGAGCTGATACCTTGAGGAGATGGAACAGAGGCTAGATGGGGTTAAGAGGAATAAAGATATTTATTGAGGCCTTCAAAGGACACACCCAGACAGTACCAGTGCTACAGTCAGGCTCTGCCTGGATGGCTTCAAGATGGAAGCAAAGGAGGGCCCAGTCCTGAGATCACACATTTTTATATGTTTTGGTCCATTTGCACACAGGAGGCCCACTTGCCCACCCTCCTCCCTCCACATTGTTTATACTTTAAGCCTGAAGTCTGAAAAAAATATCCTTGAATCCCCAGCTGGAGTAGGATTGTTGTGTCTTCATCACCCTGTGAAAAGGTCCCAGTAACCCTGAATGAAAAGCCGCACACCAATGCAGAACAGAAAACCTGAAAACTTAAGACGTCAGAGCACAGCAGCAGTAAAGCAGAAGGGATGATAAGCAGCTGGGTACGATATTCTTTGTCCTGTTTTCATTTAGCATCACTGGTAACTATGAAGGGCTGCTGGTTGGTTTTATAGAGCAGAATGCACTCAGGCAGTGCTGGTTTGGCAGCTAGCAAACATCTAGCAATGTTTAGCGAGAGCAGGAGAGGAATGGCTTTCTGGAGTTGCAACAGTGGATAGCACACATGGGTATCACAGGCCAATCTTGATTTGAGGAATTTTACCTAATTTAATTGGTGAATTAAACTTCAGATTACTAAAGAAAAACTCTTCTCTCCCCCTCACTCAAGCTGAACTTCAGTCAACACCTCCTCTTCCCTCTGCCTAGTTTGACATTTCCATTTTTTTTTTGTTTTTATTTCTTTAAAGTGTGCTACCCTTCAGCCATTCCCATTCTGCTGATGTGCTGTGTGGCTGTGAGAAGTTGTTAATGGCTAAAACATTGCTAAAATCATTGGAGGATTTTTCCCCACTGTAGCAAACTACAAAGCAGCAGCTGTTCATCTGCAGACACCACAGCTCACCCCTCCCCAAATATGCCTACTAATGGAATTTGGATTGTGACTGGAACTAGGGATAAGATAAAGGGGCTATATTGAGCTGGACATACTATTGTCCAGCTCAAACATTCAGGGGGAAGCTGCTAATGCACAAACTGCCCCAGCACAGCCCACCAGCTCAGGCTATGAGATAAGGAAAGAGGTAAACCTTGGAGGTGGGTCCTGTCTCTTCATCCTTCCTCAAGCTGTGATAAGTCCCCTGATGGGGAAGTACCAGCACAACCACATGAAGGCTGAGGATGTTCATCTCTGCTGATGGGTCATTTCATCTCATTCTGTCACTTGTCACCTGGGAGAAGAATACCCCAAGACTGGTTCTTCTAAAGCTCTTTAGTCTTTGAAGTTTAGCTGGGACTGTGCATGTGTCTGCTTTCACATGTTCATGTGTTTCTCCCTAATGACTTGTTAACATATTTGTCATTGTCAACAACTCTTCCAACGACACCAAATTCCAGGGAATGTTATGGGCTACCTCAGCGAAGGAGAAAAAAATATTTTCTTATGGTTCCATCACAAAACAGATGCAATATAAACTCAACACATGTTTATTAGAGAATCAGTGCAGAAGGGGCACTATGTAGCTTAGGAGTGGGAAAATCTCAGTATTTGCAGTTTATCAGAGATCAAAAAGCCCAAACTCTCACTTCAAATCATAACAAACCAATCTGCATTATTTCCACTGTTTTAGAAAGCAATAGTTGGTGAAGAAGCGGACCATCTCCAGAGTCAGATTCAGTATCACGGAGTCACAGAATGTTTTGAATTAGAAAAAACCTTAAAGACCATCTGGTTTCAAACCCCCTGCCATGGCCAGGGACACCTTCCACTATCCCAGGTTGCTCCAAGCTCCATCCAACCGGGCCTTGAACATTCCCAGGGATGGGGCAGCCACAGCTTCTCTGGGCAACATTGCAATACCGCACCACCCTCCTGTGGTAGAGTTATTCTGAGTAAACTGAGAATAGATATTTTCCTTTTGACTATGTCCTCCTATATTTTAAGTGCATTATTTTTTTTCTATTATATGTAGCTTTAACTGCTGTTCCACCCCGGAACTGATGAATTAGTTATACTGGGTTTATATACCTACATTTAATAGTCTGGGTTTTGACCTGTTCTTACAGCATCAGCTTTAGTTTTGATTTGTGAATGGAAAACGATGCCAGAAGATAATTAACCTGCAGCACACAAGAACTGTGGTTCCTTATACCAAATCCTCTGGCCTACTTCCTCATACTTGCTCAGGGCTCCCTATTTGTTTACACACACAGGCCAGATTCTGGCTTGAGGCATCACACAGCTGATCAAGGACTGTGCAGAGGTTTTTGTATCCTTTTGATTAGCTCAGGCAGGAGTTGCATTAGAGTTGCCTCTGCCTTCCAGTACTCCCTGTACTTTGTTCTCCTTTCTGTGTATTCATGAAGAAGCATTCTCCAGACCTCAGGCTTTAGGAGGGTGCTGCCATCCATCCAGCAGCCATATCTGTGTTATAAAACAACTGGAAAATGCAAAGGTAAAGCAGCTTCAGCTCTTCACCTGTTTTCCCCAAGTTATTTCTTCTCTTATTCCTTCCCTACTCTGAGCTCAGGGAATAGACAGCCCAAGTTCTGAAGAGAGCAGGGAGAAAAGGCTGTTTGGATGTGTCTTTTCCCGGGGCTGAGATGACACCTATGTCCATCCAGGAATAAACTGTCTCCACCTGTTATCATTTAGTCTCACAGATGCCACCAAAATCCTGTGATTAGCTATATTCTAACTTCTAGTCAGGAATATTTCCTGCTGAAGATACAGGACTGGTATGTCATGAGCAACAAGAAATCAGTTTTCGGCACAAGTCTTTCTTCTGTTGTTTCAGTCACTCTCAGCTTTTGTCTAAGTGAAGCTATTTCATAGCGGAAAAGCAACTGAGAAATGTTACATTAAAGAGCCTATCATTGACAGTGTTTTATATTTAATTACAGCTTTGATTCCTGTTTGTGAATAGCTATAAGGCATCTATTGTTTACAGTCACCTCTGTCTCATTAACAGCAGGAAAACTTTCTCTTTTATTTTTTTTTCCACTAGCATTGTTTGCCACTGTGAAACAAACAGTGGATCAAGTCTGACAATTCTGAAAGTCTGACATGTAACAGATATGTGTTTTTAAGGGATCATTCATATCATTTACTTTGTAAGGGAGAAATCAGATATATATTTAACCAGAATTTACTTTACAAAGGAACAGTTTATTCTCCAGAAATCATCAACATCTTCCATCCCTCTGGACAGAAGCTAAAAATACCACTTATCCAGACAATATGAAAACCAGAAAACTTGCCCCCTATATGACAGACACTTTATTTATTAAACAGAGAACACATCAATTATGTATAGCAGTTATACTTATGTCAACTATTTTGTTGCACAGGAAGATTTTTACAAGAGTGGGAGGACAACAGGAAAGTGTGAAAACAAAGAAGATAAATAGTTTCCTGGAACAAGCTGAAAGATAGACAATCATTCCATTTTGATACATATAAGCACAATAAAAAAGACACAAAGAGTTTAAGGGCTAACATGATTGTGAGAAATATATACATTTAAGAGGGCAGTGATGCACAGCCACAGAAACATAACCACAGATAATGAAGGACCTGAAATGCTCCTCTGAATGTTTTCTGCAGAAAATGAAACATTTATTTTCATTTTACAAAAGGGGTACAGCATTCATAACCACAACTGTACACACTTAATTAGAAACTGTGACAATGAGTCAAACGTTAAGAAATCACATCTGCTCCCCAAGTTATTGTTTGCTGCGAGAGTTCTCTCCTTCTGTACATGGCTAAACAAAAAGGGCCAGGGCTTCTTCTCTGTCTGTAAGACCAGCTGGGAGGAGACAGCTTGTATCCATATGCTTGGACACTCTTGCCCCTGAAAACAGAGTGGCTGCATCCCACCTGCTGCTTGGAAATGGCTCCTGCATTGTGTCCAGCCCTGAGCAGAGTGTCTGCATGGGTGCTGCTGAACAAGGACCAAAGCCATGGCTGGGAGCGCTTTGGAGAGTCAGGATAATCACAGGATTGACAGGATGGCACCCAACCCCTTACTGTGTTATTGGCTGGTGGATAGGGCCTGGGAAGTAAGAAATGGATGGAAGGATCTGTTCAGGAAGAGCTGTTTATGTGTACAGGGAGCTGAGGGAGTCACTGTGATAACATTGATCATCTAAGCAATATGCAGACAAGGGAGAGACAGTGGGGTCACCAAATAGCCAAAGTGAACACTAGAACCCTGAAATACATTTTAGACCACAGACACAGAATCATGGAATCAAAAAATGGGCTGGCTTGGAATAGACCTTAAAGTTCATCTTGCTCCAAGCTCCATCCATCCTGGCCTTGGACACTTCCAGGTATGATGCAGACACAGGGCCTCACCACCCTCACAGGGAAGAATTTATTCCTAATATCTAGTTGAAATCTACTGTCTTTCATCTTAAAGCCATTTTCCTATGTCCTATCACTTACACACCCTTGCAAAAAGTCCCTCCCCAGCTTACTTTTAGGCCTCCTGTAGGTACTGGAATGTTCTCTAAGGCCTCCCTTGAGATTTCTCCTGGCTGAGCAGCCCCAGCTCTCCTAGCCTGACTCAAGAGCAGAGGGGTTCCATTCCTTTGATCTCCTTCAACATCCTGTTGTGTGCAAAAGTTTAGAAATAGAATATGTAATCTTTTGTTCTCCCCTTTCTCAAGCCAACATGTTGAGAAATATGATGTACATATGCCAACATCATGGAATGAGAATTAGAGATGAATCATGGCATGAAACCATATTCTAGACTATAAAACTTGGACGAGTCAATCTGTCCTCTCCAGTGATCTCTGCCACATGACGACACTGGTGGCTGGAAAATGTTCCTTACAGCCTCTTTTTTCCAAACCCACAAAACCAGTGAGCTGAAAAATGTCATTCTTTTGTCCTCACCTTTCTTTTCCTGCATTGTTCTTATTTTCTCAGCCCCATCTTCCAGCACACAATACTATGAATATTATAGGCACATTCAGAATCAATGAGTGTATTTATTTAAGTTATAAAAATGCCTGTTCATCCAAAGCACCAGGCATGGGAACCTCATAGTGATTTTCCTTTTCTTGTACAGAAGCAGAAGTTTGACTGACTCACACCTTTATCAGAATTCAGTCATAATGTGTCTCTGTGTTTCCTTAAGGGACCTTTAGCTGTGCCTTTCCTTTGGATGTCTATTAAGAGTGTTTTTCCTGGGTCTTTCTCTGTGAAAATTGCATCTGTGGGTTGCACTGCCCTACTTTGCAGCTACAAGAGCATCAATCCCAGGTACCCACAAATAAAAGAAAAACCAAGAAATGTTAAACTGCTCTTCTCTGTGCCTCAGCTAGACCTTTCCTTGCAAAGGGGCAATGGGAATACTTATTTTTCCAGTGTTACACTGTCAGAAGGAACACTCTGGCAGAATACAATGTTATTGTGGCTTATAAAAGCCTTTATTCACAGATGAGGGTTGTGGCGTTTTCTTCCTTTCTTCTTTCCTTCCTTCTTTTTTTTTTTTTTTTCATTCTGTATTTAGGGTCTTATTATTCTTTGCTATGGTGCAGCAAAGCCCCACAAAGAATTACAGCCATAATCATCTGAAGTCAAAGTATCCAGATAACATGTGCTAAGTAAAGCAGGATAAATCCAGCAGGGTTGAGCTAGCAAAAGGCTCAGTGGATTAGGTTCGAAGCTTGGTTCTCAGGGGTTGGAAAGTGAACAAACACCTGGCACCTTCTTTGGAAACTGAAAAAAAGAAAAGAACAAATGAAAGGGAAATGTAACCTCCTGTCTCAATGTTCCCTTCTCCACATCATATCTCCAACTTCACAGGGTAATTGGCTTCCCTGAAAACTTTCTTAAAGCAGTTCTTTGTATAACTTCACCCCACACAGAAACTCAGAAACTTTTTTTTTTTTTTTCTTCCAGGTTGGATTGGGAAGAATCTGCAAAGGCAATGAAGTTCATGGCAGACTGTCCTCCAGCTACTCAGCCACACAGCCAGCTTCCCATGGTCATTCTTGGTCTTTCATCTCATGCTGGTATCAATAAATTGAGGAAAAAATTACTTACAACCTTTGCAACCTTTGAACTCGGAGACTATAGAGATTTTCAGGGGTATGAGAACTTTGCCAGCAAATGCTACAAGAAAATATATTAAACTGATCCTTCTGTGGGGAATGGAGAAGGCACTGTCCCTCAGTATCACTCTAGGGAAAAAGTCAGGGAGTCAAAAAAGATGTGTCACTCCATCATTTTGAGATTTTTTTCTATTTCTGCTGAAATTATATTAAATTTCTCAGATGGGGTTAGGAAGAGCTATTGTTTCAAAATTTGACACTTTCAAAATTTTTCCAACTGTGTTTTTAGTTAGGAGATGTCTGTCTGTAGGGACACACACACACATAAAAAGCAGCTTTCTTGCTTTGTGGATAGAAATAAGTATTTCTGACTGAATGTGTCCTTGCTGAAGTGACAAACCTGACCTAGGTAGCAAGAGAAGACAGAAGAGAGCTCATCTGTAGCTGAATGCTCTGGTGATACCTGAGTCCATTGGCTTTGCACATCCTTTTTCCTCTCTTTTTCCTCTCCTGGAAGGGAACGCTCTCACAAGTTTCAAATTGCCCATCAGATCTGTAAAGGAAGCATCATTGTCTACAAAACTTTTAACTTATTTTAAGCATTTCAACATATTTATTCCAATTAAAAAACAACAACAAAACCAAGTCCTCTTCCATTATAAGAATCATTAAGGCTGTAAGAACAAGTAAAGCCAGAAGAAGTGGAATTTCAAAAGATAATAGCCTTCTTTTCCCTTGGAGCATACATAAAAAATAAGGAATTCTCCATGCAGGCTTTGTTTCTTTTGCTCTTTGAGGTAGTTCATCGTGGATTTGGGGAAAGACATTCCCAGAATTCCAGATATTCTTTCCCTGGTAAGTATCTCCAAGTTCACAGTGCTTTGCTTACTCACAGAGCTGCCACTAAAGATCTGGAAGATTAACCCAGTTCTAAAGTTGAGGGCTGCCTATTACAAATCCCTCTCAAAGGATACAGGAGATATTTGAGACAAAGTTTTGTTAGTGGGAAGAGCAGCAAAATTTAAATGAACAAATCCAGACGGTAATTCCACCTTTAATTCAAATCCTACTTATAAATCTCCTCTGATTAAAGATAATTCCAGCATTTAAAAGATCAAAGTCTTGCTGGCTGCTTGATTGCTTTTTAAATTCTGATTTTATATTTGACTAAACTATACACCATGAAAAAAATAAAGGAGAAGAAATCCTATTCCATTTAATTGTTGGGGATGAGAATTGCCTTCAGAATTCTTCGGTTACGAAGATCTATCTCATGTTACCAATGACAGAAGAGATAGTTTTCAGTCAAGAATTTGCATAATAAAAATTTTTGAGGGAGATATATCGTGAGAGGTATTTTGGAGTCTTTGTATAATTTGAGATAATTTAAAGAAAGGCTAACAAGCCCCTGAAAATGAAGACCTATTGAGATGACACATTAGAAAACTTCACTCCATTTGAAAATTTCATCTTTGAATATTTGAGGGTTGCTTTTTGGAAAAAAATAAACTAATTCCAGAACTTTTCCATACTATTTTCATTACCCTGCTGCACAATACTCTGAATATTTTCAAGCTTTTCCCTTTTTTTTTTATCTCAAAAGTTTTAGGAAGTTTATATAAATTAATAAAATCCTGGGCTCTATGAAGCCAATCTTGCTTTGAACATGCTTTTATTGATCTTTCAGGTAAATCTACTGTGAATGTTATGAGCCAAACCCAGATCACCAGCTTCAAACAGAATTGGCGGTACCTGTAGAGAGTTTTCCCTGGCAGACAAGCTTTCACTAAAGCCAGCAGAGCAGAGGTGAGGATAAAAAACTTGCTTAATTAACATTTCAGATGTATTGCAGGTTGAGTGATTTAAGGCAGCTTAAACTATCCCATTTGTCTTGTGGAAGATGTAATTTTTTTAGGATAGAGAACTCAGTCATACACTAATAATCAGGTATGTCAAAATGAGGAGAATTTCACTCACCTCTGCTTCTTTTGTTTTTGTTTGCCTCATTAGGAGGCTACAGCTTCTTTTCCCCAATTTCCCGAGGTTGGAATAGTTGGGAAGTTGTAGAAGGTTTTTATAATTTGCTGGGACTGTTTTTCATTATTGTGAGAGTGGGAAAGAGACACTCCTGTCTGCTGTTTTGTGAGACACTGTCACAATCAGAGAAGGTTGGAAAAGACCTCTAAGTCCATTGAGTCCAACTGGTGCCCCAGGACAGCCAAGTCCAGCACTAAGCCATGTCCCAAAGTGTCACATCTGCGTTTTTTGAACATTGGTCCCTAGTCTTCATGCAAGACACCCTGAAGTTTATTAGTGTTTATTTCTGTGCAACTGTTATAATTTCCAACCTTCAGAATCAAGAGTGTCAGACTTTACAAAACACTACACACTGAAAGCATTGTTCTAAAAACCTTTTAAGCATTCCAGAACAAATCTTGGAAGGAAAAACTGGTAAATCAAGTTTTGTGGTGATACCTTATTTTCTTGTTTTCTTTTTTTTTTCTTTTTATTTCCTCTTTGGGTTTTTGAGGGGTTTTTTGTTTGGTTTGTTTTTTCTTTTGCTAAGTGTCAAAGGGGATTCAAAGGGACAGATACAGAAACAGTAACACAGAGAAGGTGACAGCTCTTGAATGATACTACTGAAAGCTGGTTATTTGATGTACAGGTGAGACATCTACAAGAGCTCTCTTCTGCCATTCAGAGTATTAAGAGAAGGACTTTTAGTGTATTAATCTGAAAATCAAATCAATCTTGATATGTATTTTATAAACATGTATTTGTGACAGAGCCCACAGTATCTCAGCATTCTCCTTGTAAAATATACTACAGTAATCAAGCCCAAATAGACTTCATGGATGGGGGATTTTTTTCACAACTCTGGCCTCAAAACTCCAGAAAATGAAAGGCTTAGTTAGAATGTCAACAGCTGACAGAGATTTGTGGGCTATCACAATCATGGGGATTCATGGAGGTTCACCTGAATGATCAGCAAATTTTCCAAATCCAATTAACCAAAGGCACCATTTCCTATGTAATAAAAATGATGAGTGTCCTAACAACTCTTTCTCAGCTTGAACTATCACTTAAAGTAAGGATGAGTGAGCCAGCTTGGCTATAAAGAAAAATAAATGGCCCTGCTTGCCATTTCCACTGTACTCACTTCATCCCATGCTGGAAGCATAGTTGAGCAATTTCTATTATTGTTCAGCAATTACTTTGGAGCAGTTGGTACCTGAAATTTATGTTCATAGTGACAGAAGAATATGAAATACCCATAGTGTAAATGAGAACTAAAATAATGTGAAACAAATACAGGTCTGAGTAGGTACAAGCATTTGTTTATCAATCTGTGTATGGTTACACAAAGTGTAATTTATTTCCCTGTGGTGTGTGTCTGTGTACACACACATGTAAATCTACCCAGTACCAACAGTGGTCATTCAAGAGCAAATTTTCATTATATTAGAGGAGGAGACTCTTGTTTGGTTCAAATTATTGCAACCTAAACTGTCCAGAAGTTGCAAGGGGAAGGCATGGCAAACAAGCACAATGTTGTCTGCAAAAATAAAGGGAGCCACATTGTTTATCTAGTTTAATTTTAGGGCAAACTTGAAAGCACTGAGTAAACAGAGAGACGAGAGTAAAGAGAGAGAAAAGATGGAAGACGTGATGAGCACCAGCAGAGAAGAAAGAAGTAAAAAGGACATTGCCTGCTACCTACATATGAAGGTAGAAGATGGGTTCCAACTCTCCAGAGGTAAAAACAGACACAAAAGTCAAAGAAAACTCTTATTTTGTTTAGAAATAACATTGGTGCTTCTAAAACTCATGTATTATCTCCTTCCACAACAGCAAGGTAGGCAACGCACTCCATGACAAGCTTACTGAGTTTCTCAAGGAGCATTTCAGAGGAGAAGACCAAATGCAAAGCAGGAAAAAATTGTCCTGTGTGTCTCAGGAAATCCTCGAAATAAAGGATGGGAGACCAAAAAAAAAAAAAAAAGCTGCCTCTTTAGTTGGAGGCAACAAACAACTAGGACTCCTGAAACACTGCCTCTCATTGTGTGACAGGAGCCTTGACAGCAAAAATGAGGTTTCTACACAAGTTCTGAGGGGAAGTTAAATGACAGGAAAAGACTGGTTTTGTAAAGTCTGACACTCTTGATTCCGAATGTTGGTAATTATGACAAAGATTCACAGAAATAAAATGATGTTCCTGCAGCAAACTCAGCTGTGAACTGTCAGCTGTGCACCAGTAATGAGAAAGATGTGTTTTAACACTGCTCTGTCTGTGTGTGATGTGGGGAAGAGCGAAGATCCAACATTTTTAATGTTGTTTCTCATGGTGGTATTCGTCAGTGAAAATGTCAAGGAGCCACTGAACAAGGGGAATCATCTTGGATTCACTTCTACATTAAATAATAGGAATGTACTTGGGGAGTGGCAGGGGTATAACCCAGGTGAATTGCAGGAAATGTTGCAGCTGAAAGATAAGATAGTGTATCAATTTCAGATTCATATGGAAGTCAGTCTTCCTCTGACTTACACAATATCCTGTTTTAGAGAAAAAATCAGTGGCAATCAAATTGTGATAGAAGTATGACTGGAGCCATTGTGATTTGGAGAGTGACAATGATGTTAATGTGATCAAGGAAGTATCAGTCACATAGAAATTAAAACATCTGAGTTAAAAAATTATTAACAAACTAAACAAAACTAAGCTAAGAGACATTGTGGACTCCCAGTCCCTAGAAGCATTAAAGACCAGGTTGGATGGGGCTTGGAGCAACCTGGTCTAGTAGGAAGGTGTCCCTGCCCATGAGAGGGGATTGGCATGAGATGATTTTTAAGGTTCCTTCCAACACCAACAATTCTGTGTTTCTGTGTTTCTATGAAATAAAACATCACAAAACAAAACAAAACAAAACAAACAAAAATAAAAAAAATAAACGAATTCTCAAGACAGTGGAACCAAACAGAACAGAAGGGAAAAGAAATCAGTTTCCCAAGTAAGCTCTGGTTTTATTAAGCATCAAAAGCCACAGGTTGCTGTAAAAACTGTCCCTCTTGTCTGTAAGAGCCATGGTGTAAAAGGCCACAGTTTCAGAATGTTTCCTTTCCAGAAATCACCAGCAGGATCAGGGCCCAGTCTCATATACTTTAGAAAAATATCTAGTTCTATGGAGACACTGCAAATGTGACAAAAGAAAGAATCTCTTGATGCCACTTTTAACAGTAAATGACACTATTATACTTCAAGATAGACACGAGGCCCCAAGTCAACCTTATTTCAGAGATGAATTACTAAGAAGAGTGCTACAAACCTGTCTTCCTCTAAACAGAAATTAAGGTGACAGGATACTCATGGGACTGAGGCAAGTTGAAAGGAACTGTGTTGCAACACTAAAGTTAAAGCTGACTCTTTTAATTTCACATTTTTGCTTTACAAAGAAAAAAGAAGAAGGAAAAAAAGCCAAAACAAAAAAAAACCCTGAAATGCTGAACTGAGTCTTTTAAAATAAGTATATACATGAAAAACCCCTCCAAACCAGACTGGTGCAAAAACATGATATACTGGAAAAGGAAATTTAATCATTAGTCCATGCTCTAAGCAGCCTGTCAACATCTCAGGAGAAAAAGATATAAGGCCCCAAATTCTCATATTCAGGAGAGAACCTTTTGAAAAGCAGCCATTTGAAACTGCCAACAAACTGAGGACAAAAATGAGATTTGATAGAGGTGACAGAGCCTACAGCATCAGATTAGCTCTTTGTTTGTCACAGTGAGCAAAAGATGTGCTGCTCGGCCTGACAGACTCACTCGTGACCTTTATTCTGCCAAGCCAAATGAGAGGGAGGACAGTGAATGCCATTTTGCATCCTGGAACTGTTGCTTGAGAAGCTTGTGAACAGTGATTTGAATAGAAAATGAAAAATCTGAGCACTGAGACTCCATACTGAGCTGTCACTTCTTTGCTTCACCGTTTGCCATGTGCTGTGTTCAGACAGAGGTTCGCTTGTCAGCTCACAGAGAAACGCTCCCATGACAAACAGCCCACCATGTCTGGATCACTCTTCAGAAGCATCTTGGAGCTGGACAACACTAAACACAGGAATCCTCAGTTCTTTTCCCTCCTCACTCTTTCCCTCCTACTCTCTGAAACTCCAGTGGAAAGTGTGTTGTTGAAAATTACCACCAGTGCCTGCAGGACTGTCATGGCAAGAGGCGAGGGAGAATCCTGAGAAGGTGGAAAACTCCTGTTTCATGATGGATATCAAGTTGTGGATGTCTAGTCACTGAAAGTGTTCAAGGCCAGGCTTGGGTTCTGAGTAACCTGATTTAGCAGAGGTTGTCCCTGCCCATGGCAGAGAGCTTGGAGACAGATGATCCTAAAGCTTGTTTCCAACCCAAACCAATCAATGACTCTATGATCCCTTGTTATTTGCAGCAGGAATGGTGCCTGGTGCTGATCCACACAGTAATTTCCATGAAAAAATCATATTCTTTTAGAAAGATGGCTTTCCTTCTTCTGCACAAGTCATACCAATAAGTAGAAATATAACAGAGAGGTTAAAGGACAAAGTAATATGACTGAAAGGAGAAGCAATTCCAAGATGTAGAGCATTTCTGCTCAGTTCATTCATTTTTTTTATATGTCAAAATACTTCTGTCCTTCCTGTGTTCTCTTATTCAGTTTTTTTATGCATAATATTTAGTACTTCAGTCATTTCTTTTCTGATATTTTTTTTCTTGTTTGTGTCTTCCTCTCAGTGAGGACAGAGAAAGCCAGTCTCAAGCAAGACATTGTCCTTGGAGTAGCTTCTGAAGTGTTCCTCTGTCTCTTACACAGGGACATATGTTTTTCCATTTGATTCCAAATGATTTAGACAAATCTCAAGTTTCTCACATCTTTACCGAAAACTTACAGGCCCAATATGCTTTGCTTTAGATGTTTCTTTTCTTTGTACTGTTAAGAAAAGAAAACTGAAGCTTTTTGATATCAATCAGATGCAAATTCTGTCAACTCACTGAAAATATTTTGAGCATATTTATTTATATGTAGACACTACTAAGATTTTCAAATGTTTTATGGCCAGTCTGTCTTTGTTCTTATTTAAGATATGAAAACCATATTATTTAAACTTCCTCCAGTGGATATGTCTATTTTAACTGAATTATATGAGTCTTATGGCAGATGTGAATATGGAAAAAGCTCAATTGCATTTGTCTGCACTTTAGTAAACTATTCAGTGCAGATTTAACTGAGCTAATGATGTCTGCTGGGATGGAGAGTGATAATATGGGGTCCAGTTCTGGGCCCATCAATTCAGGAAAGCCAATGAGGGGCTGGAACATGTCCAGGGAAGGGAATGGAGCTGAGGAAGGGGCTGGAGCACCAGGAGGGACTGAGGGGTCTGGGAAAAGGGCTCAGCCTGGAGAAATGGAAGCTCAGGGGGGACAGCTCTGCACAACTCCCTGACAGGAGGGCACAGCCAGGGGGAGTTGGGCTCTGCTGCTAAGGAACAATGGACAGGACAAGGGAACAAATACTCAAGCTGTACCAGGGGAAGTTTAGACTGGATATCAGGAGGAATTTCTTTACTGAAAAGGTGGTCAGACATTGGAATGGGCTGCTCATGGAGGTGGTGGATCTAACACATCCCTGAGGTGTTTAAGCAATGACTGGACATGGCACAGAGTGCTCTGGGCTGGTAGACATGGTAGCATTGGGTCAAAGATTGGAGCTGATAATATTAGAAGTCTTTTCTAAAAGTAATGATTCCATGGTTCTAAGAATGTCATAGTCCTGATATTACAAGTCCTTGCTCCAAGAATGCCACAGAATGAAATCCTGGATCTGAATATCCTCTCATTTTTATTGTTTTGGCCAAATGACAACCACATAATAGGTCCCCATCTAAAAATCTGTTACCTGCCTAGGTTCAGACCAATAACCCAGGGTCAAAAGGCTTCATCCTGTTATTAATGTCTTGGTTCATTATTTGACAGAAGTTTTGAGATGCTTCCTGGTTGAATATGCACCAGAAAGGTCAATAATGTCACTGAGACATTCCTTTTGATGCCCTCAGTCTGCATCCTCGTTCTCCTGACACCCTGCAGGGACAAAGAGAAACTTTGAGGGGTGTGCAATGCCCTCTCATCTCCTAGAATTTGCAGCTGGGATCCATTTCACCAAACAATGCACATTTATTGACAGGTAGTCTGACAGCTTTTTTAAGCTGCTTGGCAGTTTGTTTTTAGCAACACATTGTCATGTTCAGTGTTATCACATTTCTTTTAGATTTGTGTGATACTAAAAGGCCAAACCTCCGAGGCATCAATATGGGGTGCAAAGCAGGACTAGCTCTGAGACACCCAGGAAAATACACCTTAGGGGTCCATTGATTTTTCTTATAAAAATTTATGTCTATTCACTTTCCAACCCTGTCATTGACAAGAATCCTAACAGTTGTTTCCCAAACAGTTGCTTTAAGTTGAATTTTTTTGTTGTTTCCCTTTCACTTGCAGGTGTCTGAGACAACTAAACTGAACAGTGTTCACAAAGCTCTTCAAATATCTGTGAAATGTGATTCAAATCACTTTCCAGAAAACTTAAGAAAATATAAGGCACCTTTCTGTGAGTGTGACATCACATTCCTCTCCACTGCTGAGGAATACAATTGATCACAAGCAGTGGGGAGTCATTGCAGTGCTCAGGTTCAGCATCTGCAGAAGGTTGAAGTGCAGTTCTTCTCTCCTGGTAGTGAGGGGGACAGAGCATGCCAGTAATCCAAATTTAGACACTGCAAGGTGCAGAAAAATATTTTTGCTGGTGCTTAAACAGGCAAGCAGAAATAATGTTGGTTGGTTCTTGCTGGTTTTATATCATGGTCAGTTTGGTAGATAGTGAGGATTAATATCTAGAGTCTGTAAGTTCTCATTATTTATCTTCTAAGTCAAAAGTACTTGTTTTGGAGAGACATTTGAATTCAATTAGAGGATGTCTTTCAGGGAATAAAATATAAAATATAAATCCTATCATATGTGCCCTCCAAAATTGAGCCTGTAACTTTAAATAAAGCTGTTAGGATGGTGCAGCAAAAGGAGTCTTCCACTGGCTGTATTCTGCATGGAATTTCAGAAATTCTACCCTCCAATTACCCCAGATGTAAGTGGGCAAGACAACGCTTAATAAATCTGATCCAGTTCAAAAAGGAGAACCAAAAAGCTGCTTGTATTCCCAGCTTATATGTCTGTCCTTCAGCAGCAAAAACTGCTCCCACTATATGTTGTGTCCAGAAGAGGAGAAACAACTGGAAGGTCCCAGCAGCAGCTGGCAAGTAACAGTGATTGAATTCCAGATGGATCTAAAAAACTAGTGATACCTCCTGGGAAACTTTGAAAAACATTTTGCTTTGCAATGATCCTGTTCACATCACACTCATTTTAATTTATTTTCTTCTTTGTTCTTGGCACAGAAAGAACACCTGAGAAATAATTCCATTATTCCATTTTGAGAGACCGGCCCCTGATAATAAGGGCAGAGAGAAGAAATAGGACAGGGAGAATTGCCATTCTGTTGTGATTTTAGACATCAGCTGTTAATTTTGTACTGTTCACTTGTGCAGTTTCTGTAGCTAATTATTTTTTAAGGATTTTGCTAGACCCACAGGATAAGATAGATTAGAAACAACCTTTTTTGTACCGACTCACTTGGTCCAGTCTCCCAGTCAGAGCAGGAATCACAAAATCACAAAACAGTTTGAGTTGGAAAGGTCCTTAAAGATCATCTCATTTCACCCCCTGCCATGGGCCGGGGCACTTTCACCTGTCCCAGGTTGCTCCAAATCCCATCCAGTTTGGCCTTGGACACTTCCAGGGATCCAGGGGCAGCCACAGTTTCTCTGGGCACCCTGTGCCAGGGCCTCTCCCAGACAGCTCAGGTCCTCGGCCAGTGAGGTTTGATTGTCTCCAAGGATGAAGATTTCTTAGTTTCTCTGGGCCCTGTTCCAGTAGTTGATCACTTGCATGGCAGAAAAAGGGTCCATGGCCCCTCCAAGGGGCCTGTCAGGATCCAAATGAGACAAGACAAAACACAGATCTGAGGAGAAAGCTACATTATAGGTCCAAATTCCATCCAGAAGGCAGGGTCAGAGACAGGACTGGAGACCAACAAAACTAAAGCTTACACCAAACATGGACTGAAGCATAGGTCTGAGTTTAAATGAGGCTGCTACATCCACAGGCAAAACGGGTGGAGGTCCAGGGGAGGCTGGTCTGGGCCACTAAGACCTATCACCCTCATGACCCTGACACCAAGAACTTTCTGAAGAAAAGCCCCCCACAACCATTGTATTGTCTGTTTCTCCTTTTTTCCTCTCCTGTCCTCTGAAAATCAAAGCTTCTTTCTGTCTGGAAAAAACTTGGCCCTGTGGTTGTTCACACAGTCTTTACTCACCATGTCCTGCAAACTGGAACTCAGCCATGAGCTAGAAGGATCTTGGAGAGGGGTGGGAAGGATGGTTCAAGCCCCTCTCATGCATGGTCTTAGACTTCTCTTTCACAGCATGCTAAACAGATAAAATGCTCCTGACATGTTCAAAATGCTTTCACGAAGAAAGATAAGAATTCTGTGTCGTGCCTCAGTTGCCTGAAGGGCTCCAGGAGTGGTTTTTCCTGAGTACACCATTAACCAGATGTATTTGGGGCTGGCTGGTTTCTTTTTCTCCACTTTCCTCAGAGACATCCATGATAGTGGTGGTCAGTACTCCAAGGCGGCGCAGGCGATTTTTGCTCTTTCACAGTCAGAGCACTCACTGCATTCAGGAAAAAAGTTTCCACTTAGGTCTGACAGGCAAAGATCTGGATTTTGTGGATGTAGTAGGTTGCCTTTTACTGCTAAGGTGCAATTAAGGTTCAATTTATCTCCAAAGGTACAGTAGCAAAAGGATATCTAATTGATTCCCATGCTTTGCAACCTCAGGTTTTGGTCACACCTTGGCTTCTCCTTTTCTCTGCCAATGGCACACATCTGACAAACCCTGAAATTAAAATTCTTTGACTAACTCAAATCCAGGGTATGATATTGGGTAACACTGAGTGCCCAATGATAGACAGAAGGTCAAAATTTAGTAGGATCCCTTGTGTTTTTATAGTCTATGCAATGAAAGCCATTAACTCATTTTGCAATATTGAAAGATGATGGCCTCTGGCATATTAATCCTTCAAATAACTCTGACTTATAGCCCCTTTGGCTATAAAGCCTTACTTTTCCTCCAATACCATAGAACTGGAAAATGCACTTAGCCTGAAAGTTTCTAGATTAACTATGAAGGAGAAAAAGATTCTACCTCTAGGACTGCTCATGCTGTAATTTTCTGAAGTTCTCCTGCCAAGCTTGAAAAAAATTTGTGAAAGTGATAATTTTATTTAAGAAAAGCTCATGAGATACAATTATGGAATGTCTGAGAGCTTATCAATGCAAAGTCAGTCAGCTAATTAAAATCCATTTTGGAAGGACCATCTAGTTTTAAAAACAGCTTGTTAATGGCCATCCATAGTTACACTGCTGTTTATATCTTAGTAATTAATTTACTAACCCCAGAAATAGATAGAGAAGACAACATATTTAATAATTAGACAGTTACACATGGATGAGATGCCATGACTATGTCATCACTCACTGCAAAACAGGTCTCTTTAAATCACATGCAGGTGGAAGCTGTAAAACAGTGGTTAATTATTCTAAAGGAGGACTGATAGCAACTACTTTTCTCTAAGAAATATATTTGACAGCTTTGTACAAGAAGCATTAACAGTAGATTTTCTGTCAATTAGAAGAAATTACTGTTCATCTATTTTGGCTATGATTGAATATCTCTGTGCTTAAAATGAACTCCTTATTCAGTAAAATAAAATAAATTTTAAAATGTTCATCTAAATTTGCCTGAGATAGAATATCCATCAAAATACTTGCTGCAAAGGTCAATTCCTCTTGCTATTAAAATACATCAGTCTTTTGCTCAGCCTGAATTTGTCCAGCTTAAATTGTATTTTGATTTCTTGCATTCAGACTGATTAGGTGAAGATTCAGCAACTGTTGTGTGACAGACACTCATACCCAGCACATGTCAAGGCCTGTCATAATTATGTCATGTTATGCCTTAATACAATAGTAATTCTATCTTGTTGTATCATTTCTGAAATTAACTGCAGCTCTGACTGAACTAGTCTATTTTCTTTTTTTGTAAACATGTGTCTCCTGTTTGAGCTGTAAAGAAATGATCTGACACTTTGACATCTTAAATAAGAACAGAAAGCATGTTTTCACCACATTAATTGGAGGAAAAGTCGATCTTGGTATTCAGAGAAATAAAACCAGATATTTAAAGTAGCAGCTTCTCCATTAACTGTGGATATAATTTGAAATTTCCAGCTAAGCAAACAGTACTCTGAAGTTGCAGCACTCCTGAGAAGGTGGACTCACACTTTTGATGATTGTATTTTGGAAAATCTTTGTATTGTGTTTATATTTTGGGAGTCGGAGTGAAAGAAGCGAATTTATTTTGAGTCAGAGAAAGAGCTGCCGAGCTCTGATGAAATATGCATTACAGTGTATACTTGATATTCACTCCTATTTTTTGCTATTGTTGCTGTCAGCTTTTCCTGGAGCGAGGACACATCTGACAGACCCACAAAACAATAGACTGCTTCAGCAGTCAGAGTACAGATGCCTTTGAAGAAAACTCCATGAGTAAGGTCTAGGTAATTTCACAGGATCACCTTTATTTCCCTCTGGTATATCAACTATATCAGTGAACAGGTCACCACTGGTAGCATGTCAGTGTGCCATGACCCAGCCCGGTGTCTCCTGTAGGTGCAGAAGAGGAGAGAATAAAGAACTGGTGATTTTTGGATTCTGCATCTCCATATCAACAAAGATGTCATTAGTAAGATTTTCTCAACAGCTTGTTTCAAGAAGAAGAATGAGAGTCAACAGGAATTTCTAAAGCACATTCACTCCCTGGCTCAAAAAGTCTCACCAGCAGATCTGCAATGTGAGCTCTGGATTCTGAGCTGTCAGAAACAGCTCCCCTGTGTTTGGGGGACTGTGCTCACCTAGGGAGAGCTGGTGCAGAAACAGGGAAATGATAATAAAATGATTGATAGGATGAGAAGTATTTTCATCCCGGCAAACTTAAAAATATTTAGGATGCTCCTAAAATATATATATATGTACATGAGATTCTTGGAGCCAGATGCTGACTGCAGCTACTTGGTGAATCCTTATTGTAAACTTTCCTAACAGTCCTTATCGCTGACATCAGGTTCACCAGCTAGAAGCATCTTACACATCCCACAGAATTTTCAAATTCTACCAAAAATTACCTAACTCTCAGTGCAAGAGAAGTGGTTCCTGTCTGAGATAGTTTTGTATCCTCCATCCTGGCTGCACTGTTCTCAGTTTCATTTTGCAGTTTTTTGTCCCAAAATTTCTCCTGTAATACATTTCAACCAAAGAATTGACTTCATTTGGCCACAAAACAAATGGTCTGACCACTGAGAATGAGCACCCTGATTTATTTGTGAAAGTTACTCACCTTCTTCTGTCCATGAAAATACAATTTAAAGATTTGGATATATAGTTTTTTGTAAAACTATGGCACAGAACAAAATACCCCTTGGATGCCTGTGCAGTTGGTGCATGTGTCTGTACACATTTCTCTGCTGTGAAATGCAGTGGGTTTTTTTCTGACCAAAAAATCACAATCTAGAAGTTTTTCCACCCATATATTGAAAAAGCCTGGGAAATCTGATCATTCAAATAGTGTATTTTGTTGCCTTTTATAGACAGCAAAGTTTTACCATGCATGTCCTTTTCTTTCAATGCCTCTCTGTTGTTTTCTCCATATTTTTGGTTCTAACATAAAACTGTAATGTCTTTCAGCTAGAGACTTTCTGCTTGGGTGTGCCAGACTTTTTCAATCTTGTCCAAGATTTCAGTGAAACCAGAGGTCCTTGTGTCTTTATTTATCAGACAACAGATATCAACATCTACAATACCTTGTTGTAACAATTGCTTCCACTCTTTTTTTTTTTTTACATTTTTTATTCCTTGCCAGGTGTTTGAATGTTCTCCTATCAACTTCTAAGAAAATTTCATTTATAGGGAAAAATGAGAACATTTTGACCACATATTCTGTGACGAAATAAATAAGAACAAGCTGGATGGGGCTTGAAGCACATTCTAGTGAAAGGTGTCCCTGACTGTGGCAGAGGGTTGAAACTAATTAATCTTTAAGGTACCTTCCAACCCAAACCATTCTAGGAGTCTGTGAAGTGTTGTTTTCCAATTAATTGTTTTTATCTTATTTTTACAGAAGATCACACCAGGCATGGTGAGCAGCCGAGGTTATATTAAAGGTTATATTAAAAATATATATATCAAAGGTTTTAAAGTGCTTCATTGTTTTAAATGTATTAATTAGATTATTATTTTTTTTTACTACTCTGGAAGACAAGGATACATCCCCAAACCATGGGGATCTGTCAAATTGAGTAAAAACTCTCTCAGCCATTCTTATTGGGCCATTCCAGAAAGGAATCCAAGTCTGCGTAATGAGATGTGGAAAGATGGTGTTAGGATGGGGCAGAGGCCTCAGTGCCTGATGCCTTAAAGGGTTTATCCTGAAACTCTTTCAATTTCCAGTGGCTTCTGTGCTATTCAGGCAGCAAAACCTGAAAGGCTGCTCCTCACAGTCCTGTGGAAAACAAGTGAGGCCATATCCAATTTTTATTGTATCTCTGCTGAAACTTTTTAAGGAACATTGAGTGGCCTTGTAACTTTAAATAAAAAAAATTAAAAAAAAAAAAGAGGATGGGGGAGAGCAGAGAGGGGGGTGAAAAAAGCCCTGCTGCCAAATTGTGATTTAAACTGAGATTGGCATCAGCAGACATTTCCACATCAGCCTTTAGCACATCTGGTCCAGACCAAACAAATAGAAGATTTATTCTGTCAGTGAGATCATTTAGCATTCCTTTTTATGCTTCAGAAAGAGCCTGTACCTGTCAGTCACCAAAGCACCAGGCTTTTGGTGGCTGGGCTCTGTTGCTCTTTCTGACTAGCCTTGATCTGAGACTTCTAAGAAGGCTTGTGTTCACCCGCTCCACCTGGGAGACCGGTACCCATGCCAAGTTCATTTCCATAGTCTTATAAAAATCTCCTGGAGGATTTCAAACATCTGCTCATAAGTAAAGAAACATTGTCTTGAGATATAACAATAATATAAAGGGCAACTGAACCTTCCTTGCAAATAAAACTGAGCTAATAAATTATTTTGTTTCAACAGTTTTATACAATTCAAACAAAAAACTGAATAGAGCTAAACAGACTCACACACACATGAAAAATCAGGTGTGAAGGGGTTTCTCCTAACACTTTCTGATATTTTTTATTTCTTTTTGGTCAAGAGGTTTGTTTTGTTGGGTTTTTTGTTTGTTTTCTGAGCACTTGATGATAATTATTGAAAGGAAGAGTAGAGGTGACCAGCTTTAATTATCAGCAGAGAGCTCAGTGTGATGCACAGAGGTGCTCTGAACTGGGGGAGACAGAGGTGCAGCTGGAGATGAGTAGGCTGGAGAGTCCTGCAGACAGGACAGGATAATCCAGGATGTGAAGGGTCTGTGTCCTCTCTCCGCCTGGCTGAAGAGTGGCTGAAGGGAGAGGGGGCAATGGTGGCCAGTCCCTGGCTGGCAGAGCAGGAACATCTCTGTGAGTGCCCCAACTCCCCACGTGCTGGCCAGGGCTGTGCAAGAGGGAACAAACAGTAAACGAGGACAATGGTTATTGAATTAGGAGGTGTTACCGAGGTTAATCAGCCTGTACCCTGCTAAGATGTCTCGTTGTCCTGGGAGACTCCCCTGTGGAGGGAACAGAAGGCCTAATGTGCAGACCAGACTTCTCAGGGAAGCCTGATGTCTCCAGGGAACACAGGTTAAAGGAGTGAAGAGAAAGCTTCCTGGTACAACCCTCAGATTATTATTCATTACTGATTTTTCAAGCTGACAACAACAGAAGTTGCAACAAGTACAAGGACAATCAAGAGAGACTTCAGGGCTCTGGAACAACTGGTGAAGGAATCAGAAGAACAAGGGACATTCTTCTCTATCCTTCCAGCTCCAAGGAATGATGAGGGAAGGAACAGGAAGAGCCAGCAGGTCTCCAGCTGGTGTCAGCAGCAGAATTTGGGGGGTTTTGGTTATGGATGAGTCTACATCACATTGGGTCTGCTAGCAACAGAAAGGTACAACTGTGTCAGAAGGAGAAAAGGTCCTTTGCACAGGAATTAACAGGGATCACAGAGAGAGCTTTAAACTGCATTTGAAGGTGGAAAGGGATAAAACCAAGACAACTGCACATAAACCTGGAGGAGACTTGCCAGTGGCTGTGGGTTGGTGTGCTAGCGTGGTTCTTCAGTCTGCTGCATCACTGGAGCTGGGGCATGAAAATCCACGTGGCAGCAAAGACACTGGGGTTTGTTGATGTGTTAGAAACCATGGAAGAATCTGAGAATGGCCACATAGGGATTAGACCTTTTCCCCATAAAATGTGACAAGATCACCACTCCAAAGGAAGAGCATCTATGTCAATGCACATGATGAGCAACAAACAGGAGGATCTGGAAGAGGTTGTGCAACAGGGAAACTGATGTGACTTCCACATTAAGAACATGGTGGGGTGACTGGCACAGCTGGAGTCCTTCAATGGATGCTATAAACACTTCAGAAGGGATTGGCTTGGAAGAAGAAGCAATGGGGTAGCCTTGAATTTTAGGGAGAGTTTTGATTATCTGAAGCTTGGTTGGTGATGATAGGGTTGAATGTTTATGGACAACAGGCAGGGGAAGGTCAACAAGGCCAATATTCTGCTGGCAATCTGTTACAGACAACCCATCCAGGATGAAGAGGCAGATGAAATATTCTACAAACAGCAAAGTCTCACAGTCTCCAGCCCTTGTTCTCGTGGGATGCTTACCAGATGTCTGCTGGAAATGCAATACAGCAGAGAGGAAACAGCCCAGAAGGTTCCTGGAGTGTGTGGAAGAGAACTTCCTGGCACAGCTGGCAAGCAAACCAACTAGGGAAACAAACTGGGAACTCACCTCCTCATCAGACAGAAAATGGAGACGCTTCAGATATGGAACATGTCAGTTATTAACCATTTTTGACAATACCCTGCCACAATTTTAACAGGAACTGAAGGCAGCTGAAGGGGCTGAGGGAGGGTAAGACATGCAAAATGCAATTACCTGCACTGGAATTTCAGTGTGATACTAAAATGAAACTCATTTATTTATAGTAAGAAGTCCAGACAATTTAGTGACTGAAGGGCCAGGACCACTATTTCTGTAGGAAGATGAATACGGATGGGTAATGTGGAAAAGTACTACTCCTCTGACTTTTTTAATTTGAAAATTAATGATGTCTGCATAGCTTATTTTTGTGCCATTAAAATATTGGGGTTTAACACTTGAATAACATATTGCCTATGCCAGCAGCTGGGTGCACAAGGATGTTCACATGGGTTTCTGTCAAAGCCTTCTGCTGGTGAACTTGTTCCATATTCTCCATTGCTTGGACAGATTGTTCTTTTGTTGTTCCTTGAAGAATTCCACCAACTTACTAATAAACCCCAAACTCTTATACAAATGCTTCACATGTGAAAGCACTGATGTTGCTTTAACTTCTTGAATTCTGTTGTCATAAGTATCTACCAGGAACCACTATCTTAATCCCACCAACAGACATGTGGATATTGCTGTTTAATGAGTAATTCCAAGGGCTAATGTTCACTCTCTAGCTACTTTTACTTGCTGTTATGTCCTTGTAATAGACAACAGTGATATTTTAATTTGAGAGTAATGCCCTCGCTCAAAAATGAGTTGGCTCTTCTTCCCTTAAAAAGCATCAGCTTAAAAGTGAATGAAAGGGGATCAATTTGGATACGAAACCTTTGTCATCAGGACACAAGATGGTATTATTCAAACAGGCTGATTTCTTTCTAGAAATGCTTATCTCTACAAGCTCCCTTGGTAGTCAGAAACAGGAAAAATATTCACTTCATGTTAAGATTCATGGCAAGGGCCAAACTGTGTCCTGAATACCGTGCTGGAAGAGCCAAAGTGTTTCTCTCCACGAATTATGGAGAAACACAGGAGAGATTTCCTTGTTAAGCTAAAACCAACACTAGCCTAGATATCTTCCCAGAAGTTGTGGAAGAAACACAGTACTGATGCTCTGCCCCAGCAGTGAAGCTGTTGGGATTTCATACAGACTCATCCCAAGTGAGGTGCCAGCCGCAGAGATCGCTTTGCTCGGTTCAATGGCTTGTGTAATGCAAGAGGTCAGAGGAGACAGTCACAGGGCTCCCTGCAGCCCTTTCCAGTCTATGTGTGAAGCCATTAAAGCAAAAATTATGGAAACTGAAATCTTCTTTCCATTGTCTCTTGATGGACAGGTTCCCTGATCTAGCTCCATCACTTTTCTCACGTGTTATGGAACTGAGTCACATCATTATATTTGTCTCAGATGCAGAATCCAGCAAAGAAGAGCAGCAGTCTGTCCAGGTAATGAACAATGATCTAATATAATGGATTTATTTTTCCAGCTCAGCCCTCATAATTTTAGGGTACAGCAACAAGTCACAAAACAGACAGTTGACCCTTCCATTGGCTTGCAGTCAAGGAAAAAGGAAATGATCAGAGAAGAGGAGGAAAAAAACCAGACCTTGGCAGAAAAGGAGGCGTGTAAAGAAGAAAGAAAAAAGTTGAACAAAAAGGAAAGAGAAAAATTGAAATCTTAATGTATGGGATCATTGCATAAACCTATTGCAATTTCACTAGGAACAAAAATGGTGGCAAAATGGCTTTGGGTTAGCTTAAGGGTGATGTTAATCCTCTCCCTGGTTCCGGCAGCGTATTGTCACTACCTGAAAACCACACAAGCGTCAACAGTTGTAAAACGTGTGTCTTGAGATTTTGAATTATATCAGTTAAATAAGCACAGAACCAACCTATATCTATTTACATGCTTAGTCAGCCCAGGAGTTGAGCTGAGCTTCTTATACATCTCCTTAGAAATTGTTTTGCAAAGATGAGAGAAGAGGTCTTTTCCTTAATGGTTCTGTGATGGTGAAAGAGTCTAAGACCAGAACTAAAGAGATGGCTAAAGTCTCCTTGTCTGTCATGGGAACAAAACCTAGTATTTTGCCTGTATGGTAGTAACTGAGAGAAAAAAAGGAAATCCTCTGAGGATGACAACCATTTGGATTTTTTCTTTTTTATTTTCTGTACAGCCAAGAAATTGGACCCTCAAGCAGGGTCTTATCATTAATTCCTCCCCAGGGTGACAGAATAGCTCATCAGTTTTCAGCAGAACTTCATCCCTTGAAGTAAGGAGATGTTCTTAGCCAGCCTTGTCTCAGCTATCTGAGGAAATTAACCAAACCATTTGAATTACTGACTGGTCACTTACTTGCAAATTCAGCCTTATGGCTGCCTCTTACTCCCCTCATGCAACCATGCCACCTGGGCTGACATCAGAAAAATATTGAGTCAAGCTGTGCAGGTTGCTGGGAATGAGTTGTCCTTCCTTCAGCTATCTCACATTGAGCCAGCAAGGTCATAACAGTTCTGTCCTACCAGGCTGCCCCTTCTGCAGGGAGATCTTTGCATTAACTGCTTTCCACTTTGCAGTACTGAGTGGACACAGAGGTTGTAACCCTGTTACATTTGTTCAAGAAGCCCTTCAGGTCAAGATACCCAGGCTATAGACCCAAGACCTAAACCAAAGTGACCTGATCCTCAAAACTGCTGAACTTTGAGTTACTTTAAGAAGAGGTCACCTTCTCTGAAAATTAATTTTCTTTGATTTAAGGGCCTAATTATGGATCTAGCTACCCAATAGTAAGCATCTCTATGAAAACGTTCAAAACTAGCTGGGGGAATTAGCTACTAAGATCACATTAATTTCAGCACCTTTGAAAATATCTGCCCCAGGTTTGAAAAAGTACATCCCTAACTTGAATTTTTTTCTTTCCTTTTCCCCTTTTGCTGCTAATTATTCTTCTCTCAGCCTCTGTTTTAAAATCCATACAGCACTTTAGAAGCTGTTTTAATTTGTACAGTACTGCTGCACAATTCATTCCCTTTTCTTTCTTGTGGTTTTCACTGTGACATTTGATTATTCTTATTGGTCTGCTCTTCACTTTTTCTACCTTCCTTATCCATATATCTAATGGCTTTGCTATTTGTTTTGAAAACAGCAGCAGGTTTTTGTCCTACACTAAGAAAAGCTGTGGCTTGTTCCATTGCCAGAGAAACATTTTTTATACTGCTTCTACCTTATTTCCTTTAGTGACAAAAGGGATGTTTCCTTTCAGTACAAAGATGCTAAAAAATTTTCTGATTCCAATTATCACTATTTGCAAAGGTTTAGTTTTGGCCTCAGTAGGCAGTCAGATTTTCATGTCTGATCCAACCTGTATGTGTGGAAAAACAGGAAAAACAGCAGAGACATGATTCCCTGTAAATGCACAACAGGTTAGCAAACTCACCCTTGGATCACTGTTATCATGGCTCTGCTGCTGGATTCTTCACTATCCTCTAGTTTTTACTTACACATGCAATCAACAGTCACATATGACATGCCATGTTGAAGCTGATTTATTCCCCTCTTGTGGCACTTAATAAACAAGATTATAACCAGCTTTTGCTGCGACTCCTACAGCAGAAGCTGCTGCTAAGTCTGCAACCACTTATCAGAAAAGGATGACATGTAAAACAAAGAATAAAAAATTCCCTTTTCTCAAAAGCTGTGTGATGTTTCATTTATTTTGTGCCATCGAGGACTGAAATTTCTATAGGCTCCTGAAATTTTCTGTGTCTGGGGAGATCCTCGTTATGTAACACAAGTACAGGACTCTGCCCACACACGAAAAATGCAAGACGTGAACCCGAAGTGACTCAGGAAAAGCTCTCTAGTTTCCAAACAAGATGTTATTGTTCCTTCCAAACAAGCAAACTGGCAAAGTGACTGACTTCTACCCCTGTGACAAAATTTAATATTTTATATTGCAAACAAAATTGCTGGAACTAGTAAAAAACTCCAAAACCAAATGAAAAAATGATACATATGTTTTTTGGGGCTTTTCAAAGACAGCTAGAGGAGACCATATATTTCTATGACATCTGAAGAATCCCCAGGTTTTAGTAATCCAATTTTTCTTAATTTTCTGCTTTTATTTCTAAAAAGCTTAATTTTTCAAAAATTCCTCCTTTTTTTCCTTTTTTTTTTCCCTGTTCAAATCTACAAAATGTGCAATGAGTTAACACACAGAAATGGAAAACACTTAAGGGACTTGGCTCCTAAGTCCTCGTTATCTTCAGAAATATGTTACAATGGTAGTGGAAGCCTGTCTAATTTCATATCAATTTGCTTCCAGCCATGATTTTCTGATATACGCCCCGGTGAATGAACAAAGGACTAACAAAAAATTAGGAGCTTTTATAACCACAGATACAATTTGGGAAGAGTAATTCTCCAGTAGCATATTCCTCATTAGTTTTACTATTACGACAGCTTTTTTCCAGTTTTTTTCAGATATCAGGCATCTAAATTTTGTCAGTTTTGGTAATCTGAACCTTTACATTACCGGTGTAATGACTGAGACATTTTTACTGAGGTAAATTAGCACAATGCTAAACAATATTTAATCATGGTTTCTCAATCAACACAAGTCGTGGATCATTTTTAAGAGGAATTCGAAGGGTTTCTATTATATCTCAAATGTTAAAAGAATTTGATAACATGGAAGTATTCTGTCATTTGCCTTATGGACCAAAAAACTGCAACAGTCTCTTTTACCAATACAGGTGTATTTAGTTTAATTTAGTTTACCAATACAGGTGTAGTTGTGTTGCCTCCTGGATTCCCATGTGAAATTCCTTATTTCTTTATATTCTTCTGGTGTCCTGGGCAGCAGTGGATCTCACACATGAATGTTGCACTGAATGCCTCATTGGCACAGGAAAGCTGCAAAAACTACACAATCCTCTGCTGAAAAGAAATCAGTGTTAATATGCTTCAGTAAAATGGGGTGAATGGTTATGGGACATCACCTTTTTCCTACTACAACAATCATAAATTGTTTGATTTACAGAATCATAAATTAATAGAATTGTTTAAGTTGGGAAAGACTTCTAAGAGCATCAAGTCCTACCATTACCCCAGGTCACCACTAAGCCATGTCCCCAGGTGCCACATCCATGTGCCATGCTCTGATTCTTAACCATATTTTCTAGAAGCCATGGCTTATTAGTGAAAACTCCAAGTAGCAAAATGGAAAACCTCCCAATCTGAGTTGCTGTGACTCAAGCCAAACTTGGACTTGCAGCACAAAACTTGACAATGTAGAAAATTCTAAGGTCTGTAAAAGAGAAGGAGGCTGTGTAAAGAAACATACATTCATATACACTTACATTCATATATGCAAACAAAAACACACTTGCTTCTCCTTCAACTTTTCCAAACCTCTCAGTTCTTATCTCCAGCTTTTGTTCCAGAAGCCTCTCAAGTAACTAAACTATAAATGGAGCTGTGAAAATTCAATAAACTGGGAGAAGTGCCTGAATTTTGCTTATCTGCTTTATGAGGTTTCAAGAAATATATAGATACTCCACAAAAGCACAGTGAAATTGTGTTGACGAAGGTGTCAAAATATGTACATACAGGAAGGGATAGCTTGATACAAATTTAGACTTAAAATGGTTTGTTTTCCTGAGGTTGGAATCTGCCAGAACGTTCACTTATCTGTCGTATATCTGTGATGTTGAATACATTTTACAAGAGCAAGAAAGCAATTCAGCAAAGATTTCAAGAGAGGCTAGGAATGACTTCTTAGCCATGGGTCATGGAAGAACTTATCAATATAATACAAGAAAACATGAGAAACATCAGCAATTTTTAATGTGAGATCAAAGGAGTTTTGCATAAGTGCAAGGCAAGGGATTCTTTGAGAAAGACAAAAAAAAGCATGTGCAAACAATGCAGCAGGATTCAAAATCTATCTTTAATGAGGTTGCAGAGTCATATAATAAGTGAGTCCAGAGGTGGCCAAGATGATTAAACTGATGGAGCACCTCTCCTATAAGTTAAAGCTGAGAAAATTGGGATGGTTCAGTCTGGAAAAAGGAAGCTTCAGGATTATCAAATTGTGGCCTTCCAGTACTTGAAGGGAACCCATGAAAAATGGAGACTATTTACAAGGATGACAGGGCAAAGGGAAATGTCTTTAAACTGGCAGAGAGTAGGTTTTGATTGCATAGCAGGAAAAGACTCTTCACTGTGAGGGTGTTGAGGCACAGGGTGCCCAGAGAAGCTGTGGCTGCTCCATCCCTGGAAGGGTCCAGAGCAAGGCTGGATGGAGCTTGGAGCAACTGGGTCAAGTGGAAAATGTCCCTGCCCATGGCAGAGGGGCTGCAGTGAAATGATCTTTATGGTCCCTTCTAACTCAAACCATTCTCCGTCTCTATGATTCTCTAAATAAATGCAAAGCTGTCTGGGACCAGATAAATGCAGTTTGGACCAGATAAACGCAGTTTGGAAAGGTCCTCAGAAGTCTCTGATTAATCTTTCTACTCAAGGCACAAAGAGCTGTGGTTCTGGGCTTGACCCAGGTGTTTGCTCAAAACCTCTGAGGAACAAAGTTGTACAACCTCTTTGAGCAGCACCTCCCTATGTTTGAGTGCTCTCCTAGTGGAAGTTTCTCTTTAAATCTTATCTGAAAATCTGTTTCAGCTTTTGTCCTTTGGCTGTTCTCATCCTGTCATGCAAAGCCAGGTTCTGCCTCCTTTGACCAGAAGAGGACACAGTATTCTAGACGTGATCTAAAGGTAATGGGTGATTTGAACAATCATCAAATCAGAGAATGACTTGTGTTGGAAGGAACCCTAAAGGTCTTCAAGTTCCAAGCCCATGTCACAGGCAGGGATTCCACCCACTGGATCAAGCGTCTCAAGACCCCATCCAACTTAGCTTTGAACACTTCTAAGAATATTGTAGTCACCAGAGGAAAAAAAGTATAATTCAAACAACTGTCAATATACCTTTGAGAAAAAAAAGACTCTCCCAAACTTACTGTAATTACCATTTGAAAATATAAAGAGGGAAAATTGCAAGTGAGAGCTGGAAATGGTGATGCTCGTACTATTCTTGGCTCATTCAATGGCCACATATGGAAATATAAGCAAGTTGCAACCCATCTGTGCCTCAAAGTAAAATGGGCTCGAACAGTAAAGTTTTCAAGCAGGAAGCATGGAGTAGCATATGTTTATCTAGAGTATCTTACATCATGTGAGTGAATGCATTCCAGGTTTTACTACAGCCTTCAACAAACCACATAATTTTTAACCCATCGTCTGCTTTTTTGTTTAGGGACCAGAGACTTCTGGAAAAAAATCAGAACCGTTCTGAAAGCTAGACTGTGATGGGAAGAAATCAGCTTTTCTAGGTGATTTTTTTTAATATATATATGTACAATGGGGTTAAGAAACACTGTAAGTAAAATCCCTCTGTGCACAGACTTCAATTTGCCTCTACATGGATATCTTCATGTGCATTCTTTATACATGTGCTTNACACTCATTGTTAATTTTCACACCATTCCCAAAAAGGTCAAGGAGCCTTGGAGGGTTTTTATGGTAAGACCCTATATGGATATGCTCATCCAAATGATTCTCCTAACAAATAGAATTTTCTCTCTAAGTTTAGGTTCACCCTCATTTGCTCTGCTGTAAGTCTGTAGGAACTTCATAACATCTACATAGATCACCAAGAATGTAAAAATAATGTAATACTGATTAAAGATTGCATTGTCTACTCATTTTGGATGCCATTTGGGCTTTCCCAGGGGAAGATGGCAGCTCCTTACTCTTTTTCCCTTTCTCCCTTCTTTCATGCAAACTCTGCCAAAACTGATGATTTCTCCCTCAGCTGGTTCCCAGGAGCCAATTGGTCTTTCCCTGTCTTCCCCCAGCTAATGTGAGCTGGTTTTCCCCTCGTATACAGCTGCCCTAATTCTTAGAGCATTCCATCCTTTTCACTTTCTAAATGGAAATGTTAAATTTTTCACAGAGGAGGTGCCCTGGGGGGGAGTTTTGCTCACACCCAAGAACGGATGTCAGTTAATATTTGGACATGATTAATTAACAGTAAACCCTAAGGCAAACTTTGCTATTATGAAAATAAGACAATATTCCAGATTACATGAGCATCTGCCTATATGATAAAGTTACCCAGATGCTCTGAAATCAACAAAGATTTGTCACAGATACAAGGAGAGTTATTATTTTATGATTTTCATATTCAGAAGAATTACTTTGGTCCTTCATAGACAATATAGGAACAACCTAGGGATGAACCACTATTTGAATTACCTCTCAGACACTTTCAAGCACTGGTATAAAGTTTTCTAATTTTGCAGAAAATTATTTGGAGCTCATATTATTTTCCTAGTCTGTGCTTAATTGGTATTTTACCATACAAGTGGAAGGCCAGCCTTACCGTGCAGTGTTTGTAAGTCCTGAATTATAGCTCATATAATATATGCTCATATAATATATATATCCAGCTCCATCTTGGGTGGAAACAACTTCTGTTTGACAAATAGAGCTGAAACGCACCATGGCTCAGCTTGAGAAACAAAAAGGAGTTTTTCCAGGAGAAGCTAAAGTAGGTCATCTTGTATGCAAATTAGAGTCACACATATTTTAATGGAGTGCAGATGCTGGAGTACCTAAAGGAACTCAGCACTGAGGGACTGAAAACCACACCTGTTTACTGCCAGGGAGGCAGGTGAAAACGTACACAGCTACACAGACAGTGCAATTGAATGTGCAATGGAAGATGTGGCCAGAACCTTAATTTATTTTCTCATCCAAAAGATGTAGAAATCGGTGTAATAGCTCTTGATCATCACTAGAAAAATGTACGCTACTTTTACTTTATAAAATAAGGATGCCAATATTTTTCTGCTATGGAACATTACAGACTCTCTCAAGACAATCTGTTTCACAATCCAAAAATGTTCTATCGCTCTTATTCAGATATTTTCTTCCACTTCAGGCCCGGGTGTAGATGTATTTGGAGACATTGTGAAATTGCATGTTCTGACTATGAGATAAAAACTTCATTATGAGGTCACCTAAAAGCTCTGTTTTATATTGACTTTTCAACAGAAAGATTTCAGAAAATAAAAAAGTAAATCTTTCTAGAACACAGACACAAGAAGTTTGGAGAATTCTGAAGCCAGAGCAATACAGTCAAATAGTGCAGGAGACTAATATTTCAAAAGATGATTCCTCTTCAAAATTCAGCAAATCAATTTTTGTCTCCTCACATGAAAAAAAAAAATTAAACAATCGCTTGCAAGGCATTGTAAATGCACTTGGAACNCTTGCATCCCAGAAGTATTCTGTGTTTGGTCTCTTCTCCCAGGTAACCACTGGAAAGATGAGCAGGATGCATGGAATGGGCCTCAAGTTGCACCAGAGGACGTTTAGATTGGATTTCGGGGAAAAAAATTCTTCACTGAAACTGTGGTCAGGCATTGGAACAGGCTGCCCAAGGAAGTGGTCTAATCATGATCCATGGGAGAGTTCAAAAGGCATGTGGATGTGGCACGTAGGGATATGGTTTAGTGGTTAATGGTTGGACTTGATGATCTTAGAGGTCATCCAACTTAAGTATTGTATGAGAGGTGTGGTTTAATGCTGTTATTAGGAAGTTTAATTACAAAATGGAGAATAAGACTCTTAATTCTTGTGAATGACTCTAGTTAAATGGTCTGCAAGTGTGTCACAAGCAAGTAATTAAAAGTCAAAATTATCATCACAAGTAGAATTAATTCTCTANTTTTATATTGACTTTTCAACAGAAAGATTTCAGAAAATAAAAAAGTAAATCTTTAGAACACAGACACAAGAAGTTTGGAGAATTCTGAAGCCAGAGCAATACAGTCAAATAGCGCAGGAGACTAATATTTCAAAAGATGATTCCTCTTCAAAATTCAGCAAATCAATTTTTGTCTCCTCACATGAAAAAAAAAAAATTAAACAATCGCTTGCAAGGCATTGTAAATGCACTTGGAACAAAGAGCTGTACATTTGACACCCATAAACCTAAACTTCTAAATGTAACATGACAAAGGCAAAAAATTAGTTAAAACTCTCAACAACCATGAATTTTCAATCCCAATCCTTATCAATCTGTTGACTTAATTACCACCAATTCATAACAGCTTTTTAATTCTGACATGAACATTTGTCCTTTTTTTAATTGTGGCATGGTTCCATCTCCAACGATAAATTCATGCAATAATGGTTTGTGGGTTTTTATTTTTGCAGATTCTGGATTCCTCTGACAAGTGAGTAGTAGAAACTTCAACCAGAAAAAGTGAATTTTCCTCAGGGAAACACTCAGTTGATATGATTTTTCTCCAGTTTCATAATGTTGTCAATGAAATGTGCCAAGTTCAGATTGAGGCAAAATAAAATAAATATATATATATATAATAAATATANATCCAACTTAAGTATTGTATGAGAGGTGTGGTTTAATGCTGTTATTAGGAAGTTTAATTACAAAATGGAGAATAAGACTCTTAATTCTTGTGAATGACTCTAGTTAAATGGTCTGCAAGTGTGTCACAAGCAAGTAATTAAAAGTCAAAATTATCATCACAAGTAGAATTAATTCTCTAAGTACAAAATTCTAGAGTTACATAGTAAAAAATAAATTAGCACAGAATGGGAGATGTTTGAGCAGTAAGCACTTCTCCAAAAATACCTGTCTACTGCAGGAACAGTGACTTTGTCATTCTTTTTCAGAGTTAAATATAGGCCTGGGAGGTATAAAGATTTCTAAAACAAATCAAATAATTTCACGGTACTTCATGGCTTCAGCTGGACAATGTATGCAAATTTAAACAGCAAGTGGGTCTAGAGGAGAGTAAAAGAGAACCTTAGTTCTACAGAGAATGCAAGAATGGGTAGAGATTGAAAAGATGAGAAAGATTAAAATAAGCTGGGAGAAAGAGATGTAGCTTGTTCTTGCTTCTTCAAGAAGCATTTGAGCAAATCTCTGAGGCACAGGGTGGGATTCTCAGGGCTGTCCTGTGCAGGGCCAGGTTTTCAATGATCCTTGTGGCTCCCTTCCAATACAGGATATTCTAGGATTCTGTGGTTCTGTGAAAGAACTCTGAAACTGGTCCAAGAAATATAATTGTTCACAGAATTCTTTAAAATTATTAAAATTATTTAAAAATTGTAAGAGAGGGAAAAAAAGAAGAAAAATGCCGAGACTTTTGAGATAACATTATGGTCAAAAGACATCTGATACTGATCATGGAAACTGCAGATCTTGAATTCTCCAGCTATCTGGATCAGTGACCCTAACAAACTCTTCTTCCTAAAAGATGGATGAATAACTTGTAAGACACTTCCTATTGGGCTTTCTTTTTTTCTAACCTGGAGTGTGCAGATTTATGCTACTTAATTCTTTCACAGTATTTTAGACATCCAGATGCAAATTATTGGTACAACTGAACACGTGGAGCAGACCTGAATATGAAAAGGACAATAACACTTGTAATAAGTAGTATATTTGTATTCCTTGTTTGTGTTCAGAATATTACTTGGAAAGCAACAAGAAGAAGAAAAATAAGACTTTTTAGGAAGCTAATTAGAAAATGTAAAACTTACATCTTGCAGCTCATAGATGTAAAACAATCCACACAAAAAGACCTTAAAGGCCACGAAAGAATGTTTGCCATCTGAAATTTGTAAGATTTTCAGCTATTGCATAACATTGCCTCCAGCAATGAGCCTCCCCGAATCACATCGACTCAAAGTTTGTGCTACAAATCCGTGTCACTTCAGAGAGAGAGACTAAGGGAGAGAGAGAGAGAGAAAAAGAAACAGAAAAGGAAAGTGCACCCCATATGGAGTTTATACCAAATTATTTAAAAATATGTTTAAAAGTAATCGAAAAATCAGTTCCATTCAGTGGTGTCTGTCACAAATCCTGGAAGAACACGGTATGAGAAATCTTAAGTTTTATGGAGGAAAAAAAAAGCAGGTAACTAGCAGGCACACTGAGGATGGTGGCAGTTCCTTTAAAGTCACAAAACCTGGTAAATAAAAAAAAAAATCATGGCTTTTTTTGGTGATAGGAGGCGTTTCTAAGTTTAGAAGCTTCCAGCAGTCCATTGCACAGGCAGAAGTACAGGGAGAGAATATTCACTAAGGATAGGAATGGACAGAATTTCGGATATTTTATTCTATTAGTGGTTTATGACAAAAATATATTTCTATATTTTTATATTTATATAGGTGGTGCCACATTACTTCATATAAGCACAAGAGGAAGACAGGCTACCTAAAGATGATGGAAATACATCCTTAATTGCCTTGCCAGATATTTCTACACCAAACCCTCAAAACACAGAGACCTCTTCTCACAGCTGCACTCCATTCTCCCTTCTTTCCCCATCCCTTCAGACAGATGGTGATCAAACCTGATCCCACAGCTCCCTTCCTCATTTTTTTATCTTTTCCCCTCTTTCTCTCTGTGCTTTCCAGTGCCAGCAATGCCACTGCATCACTTCTGTGTCCTATAAACAGCCAAATTCCACTTTGCTCCCATCTCAGAGAAGGCCATCCCAATGCATGTGGTTGGGATTCTCAAAGTAACCAAGCAGAAGAGCATCAGTTTTGCTTGCTTTGGAGCTTCTGCTTATCCCAGTCTCTTGCCTGCTCCGCTGCTTTGTTTATGCAGCTCTTTTGCTGTTCCCTGCCTGCCCTTACAAATGTTGTTTTGACATCGTGGTCACCAGGTGCCCCACCACCCCTTCCATCAACAGACACTTGTGCAGCAGATGGCACAAATGGGTTGGCAATAATTCAGAGTCTCAGCATTGGATTGTCTTGTCTGGTGCTCGCGATGGTGGCTAGACAGGGTTAATGACAGTGGCAGGGGAAAAAATATATTAAAAGCACTGTGGGGATGCACTTTCAGAGGGGAAAGCTCTTCCATGGGCCAGAAACACCAGTGAAAATCTCTGTTCCTCATAAGCATGAGCTACATTCTGCAGCAAAATAGGTTTATTTTAGTACCTTCAGTTTATTCACATTAAAAATGTCAAGGTTTCCCTTAACTCCTTTGATCATTATAACTCTAATGCTTCCAATTATATTTTCTGCTGTGTATTACAAGACTATGATTAGTTTAGCTATGATGGTCTAAGGATAATAAGTAAATAAATGAGGTTAGTAAGGAGTGGTGAGAGATTTTGTTAGGCAAAAAAAAAAATTATTGGTGTATACATACCTGCTGGGACACTGAAATACATGATTAGAATTACAACCCAATGGTAAAGTGCTGAAATGCTGAAATTTTTTATTCTCCAGCTGAGTTGGTGCCAAAAACCCAGCCAATTTTTCATTAATATAAACCCTTATAAAGAGATGGATATCAATTCAATGTGAATAATAATGAAGTTCAGGGGTGTTTGGACTCAGGGTTCCAATACCTAGCTCAGTAAACTACAGAAATATATAGACCATGCAAAAAGTTAGAAATTAGTCATAATCAGTCTCTTTACTCTGCTGGCTTCTTTCTCTGAATAAACCACTCAAACTGTTTTCATCCATTTCACTGCTTCTAAATTGGAGATAATATTCCTGTCCCAGGGGTACTGCAATGATTAATTAATCACTTCAACTCACTTGAGATTTGAAAATGTGTGTGTGTGTGTATGTAGCTTCACATATGCAGAATATATATAAATATTTCCTTTACTTTGTTAGGCATAAAGGGTGTCGTTACAGAATCAGCACTGAAATTTTTGAACCAGAATAATGAAAAAAAAAAACCATCTTGGGAATTCAGGTTGTCAAATTCAAATGACAGTCATACTTCCCATCTCCAAATTATCTCCAGCTATAAAGTTCTCTCTCTTTCCTTGAAACTGCCTCCCTCAGAAGACTCAAGAAGCAAAAGTTATTGATACTGAAGAAATTTCACATTGTTTTCCTTTTCCAGTATGACATGGAGTCATTTGTATTCTGCTTTGTGGGACTTTGTCAGGTATTGCATATTTTACTGCAGTCTGGACCACTGAGAGGCACAAAATAGTTCCCACCAGTGCAGCTATGAGGCTAAGAAAAAGAGGAATTAAAGTAGAGGAGTTGTAATTTAAGAAAAAAATAAATATGAACGCATTTGGGTCTCTTATGCAGCATCGCTAAGCTTCAACTGTTGTATTTAGAGGTCTTTTCAAACTTTAACAATATTATGATTCCATGATAACACTCTGAAGTACCACACACAACGCTGGGTAAATAATCACTAAAAATGTGGTTGTCTGTTCCAAGCTTCTTTCTGGACCTATATGCATAATCATAAGACCAACATGTAAAAATGGGGCAGCTCTGCAAATTTATTCCTAGATTTCTTTTTAGAATAGAAAAAAAAAAAGGCAAATAAAATAATTTTGATATCTTTTTATTTTTTTCTTAAATTCTTGGGGTTCTAGTTCCTTAAAAGAGAAATTTAAATAGAGCTTCTTGCATGAACACAATGTAATTCAGTCAAAAACCAGACATATGATTTTTGCTGTTTTCTGCTTTTAAGCTGCATGGATTTTGCTGTTAATGAAAGGAAAAAATAAACTATATACAGCCCTGGCACACATTTTCAGCTCAGCCTTAGTTTCTCACATGATCTTGGGCAGGTGCTTTAAGCCCACATTGGCTCAATTCCCCATCTGTTGATCAGAGCTAATGTCTAGAGCAAGTAGAGTCAGTTGACAACTTCAGAGTAAAATGATTTTCTGCCAGATTCACCGAATGAAAAAATTTTGAGAAAACACATCAAGTCCACAAAAGATTTTGACACAGAAAGCCACAAGGATGCTGTGAATCCTGTGACATCCCTTTGGTGACACAGGTCTGCTTGCCACACATGCACCAGATCTCTGGGATAAGCCACCTATTACAGGTGTCACTCATAACTAATCACATACGTAAAAATTCAGAGTACTAAATTTCCAGGTCCCTCCAGGACTCTTGTTCCTGGGCCCTGGCAATGTCATTTACATGGCTGACTTCCACTCTTTATTGTGTGGATGTGGATTTGTTGCTCAACCTCAGAGACTCTCAAAGTTCCAGCTCTTTTTATGGCTCCTCTCACTACCTGTCTTTTGCACAGGAAGGCCAGCAACTCATTCCCAGGTGGTCATTTCTCACAACAGAAAGATCCTGGAAATATATTTTTTCTGAGAAACATTCTGATCTAGTGAATCTTGTAAGCATAGGAGCATCCTTCCTCTTCTAAAAACTTATGCTGTTTTCATTACTTCTGCTATTATATTCTTCCACGATGCATAAATACCAAAAAATGATGATTCTTAGAAATTCTTCCCTGTGAGGGTGGTGAGGCCCTGGCACAGGGTGCCCAGAGAAGCTGTGGCTGCCCCTGGACCCCTGGAAGTGTCCCAGACTAGGTTGGACCGGGCTTGGAGCATCCTGGGATAGTGGGAGGTGTCCCTGCCCATGTCAGTGAGTGTAATTAGATGATTTTTAATGTTCTTTCAAACATAAGCCATTCTGTGATTCTATGATCCTATGATATTTCCCCTGTTAAAGCAAAGCAAGAAATGAGAAACTGTCAAATGTTTGGAAACTGGAAATTTGAACAACCAAAGAGCTGAATTCCAAAAAATCTAGTTAGCTAAAATGATTTCACAGTCATTCTAGTTACAAAATGCTTCTATTTTCAGCAGGGTCTAACTCCCCCCCCTCATCCCACAAAAAAAGCCCAGTCTTGTCAAGAAATGGTCATACTTCCTGATCTGAGATTTTCACTCTTGTATTTTTGATAAGATATATAAAATAAATGTATTTTTAGATAAAGTAAGTTGCTAGGAGGCAGGGAAGGATCTATTCTGTAAACACTAGTAAAAAACAGGTACAAGAATTACTGTCTGGCTGCTCTTTGCTAAAAGTAGGCATTTAAATATGCTGTGTGCAGAAATTTTACAATGGAAGAGACTAAGAAGTCCTTTGCCTTCCTTCTCATTTTGCTTTTTGTTTGGTGTCCCTGTATCCCATGTTTCGAAAAATGGTCATGAGTTTGTGTATGTGTGTGTGTGTGTGTATATAATGACATAACAACATCTCAATTAGGTCTGTTCTGCAATGGGCTCATTATATAAATGTGTGTGATTGGCCTCTGTTCTGCTACAGAACTGAAGTTAATCAGATAAACTTCAAAGGGCAAACGGAAGGATTATGCCTCACCTCATGGGGACACAGTCCTTCCTTTGAAGTACCTGTTGGCATCCAGAAAGTTCTGTCAAGTCATCAATACATTTTAACTACCTTGGGGTAGTTTCCTATCTTTTTCTTCTGATGTAAAAAGCTTTCCTTTTTCTCTCATGTAAATATCCTGCTTGGCCCGATGGGATCTGGAACCCCAGTTGATGCCCTGAGTACCATCACCATGGCCAGAATCAACCAGCCATCAAACACTTCCTTCTTAGTACCCAAGAGAAGTAATTTGGTTCTTCACAAGTTATACAAATACATATAGAAAGCAGCGCTGATATTAGGAAGTGTTTCAACTTTCAGCTAAGAGGGGCCCATACAAGTGTTAACCAGGGTTATCCTTGTTAATTCAGAATCAATTTTTCTGCATATATAAGTGTTCACTCAGTTTCATGATTAAATAAAATGTCAGAGCTAAAATATATGCCTGCACATTACTACTAACAGTAGACAAGTCAGGCATTTTCTCCTCTGTTTATTCAACAGCAAACCACTGTTACTTGCAAAACAAAAAAGCAACACAGTGAGAACACTGAAATCCTTTCTATTTCTTTTTTAAGCGCTCAGACTAAACCACACAAAACCAGCCAGTCATTTCTTCCCTGCCAACTGATTATGCAGCCATGTTGTTTGAAAGCTTGCATAATTTACATTAGCATGCCTAAGATCTCAGGTGACTATGCCTTTGAGGCCAGCATGATAGCCCCAGTGGACCAAGATTTGATATTCTTCCCAATATCTGACCCTTTTTTCCCTGTTAATTATAGGCAGACTTCCCTGGCCTGGGCCCGGATCTGCACCTGTTTCCCATCTCTGAGCAGCTGCTAATTAGGTTGCAAATGGTGGGGCTGGGCAGAGCTGGCCACACAGGCTTCAGAGCCCATTGATCAGGCTGGCGTGCCATGCACACAACAATTATTGCCTTCTGAACTTCCCGCAATGAAAGCTGCTCCCAGGCACCACATTGTATTGAAATTAAAAATTGTATCACTTCTCACCCTGGTGATGTGTAACAGTGCTGCTCCAAAGGAATAAGGGACAGCAGAGGATGAATATTGGATCCAACACTCCGGTTGTGCAGTGAGAAATAATAAATATATTGAGTTATATACATTTAACATGGAGGTGGCTCCAACAGAGTGTTGTTAATGTTTCTCTTGAAGTCATTTATTTGTCCTGCTGGTCCCAAGAAAGATTAACTTCTTAATCTTATCTTGGAAACAGAGTTGTGAATGATCCTAAAAACCTTCTGCTGAAAAAATCCTAAAAGATTTATTTTGATTAGTGGCACTTGAGCAACACTTCAAAATAGTGGGTTAACTGTAGCAACGTGAGCAATTTAAGCTAAAATTTAACATTGGCAGCGTCTTTGGTGCTCAGAGAAAAGAGGAAGTACATTAAGACCACAAAAGCTGATTAATTTTTAGTAAATAAATAAATAAATGTTATTTCTGGCCCAAACAGTGAAAGGTGATAAATGTTTCAGAGAAGCTGAGAGGAGTTCCTCATGAAAAGAATTAGGTGACTCCTTCCCATTCCAAGACATGCCAAGAAATATGCAATATAAGTTATCCATGAAGTATAGGGAAATCCTCTTGGTTTTATCACAATAAATACTGAGATTTTAGAAGCCTAAAGATACATTAATTACTCCAAAATTCTTCACCTAGGGAAAATATGGTATAGAGAAGCTGAAGTGATTTGCTCAAGCAGGTAAAAAGGGTTCTGGCAAGTGAGTAAGGGATTGTAAATTTATCTTGTACTGAAAGCACTGAAATGTTCTTCCACCTACCTGGAGATGTATCTGATTCCACTGCAGTCAAGAATCTTCATTACCAATGGACTGCATGAAAGAACCCTTTTTGTGGTTCTAGATCTTCAATCCAAGAAAGAAAAAGAAAGCATTAAATAATTCTAACACTATTTTTTAAATGTTATATCACTAAGAGCAAGTACAAGAGCAAATACCATGAAAAACTCATGGGCCTTTACCCAAACTCACAATCTACTCTGAATAACACACCCATCACCTATAAACCGAGATTTCTGCAGCCCAGAGGATTCTTTTCCAAAAGAAACATTCTAAAGCAACTTTGCATAGAATGCAAAATAAATCAAAGATTTTCATAAGCAGAAAATCATGTGAAACTCACGCTATAAATAATTCACTGTGAATTATTTACTTGTCTTAGGATCTGTGGGACAGATTCCTAGCTGGTGTAAATCCACAATTGTCTCAGCCTCAGTGGAACTCTGCTGATTTACACCAACTCAGGACCTGACCCAGTGTGTTGGTCAAGAATATTTCACCAGCAGATTGGGATGGGGTGTGCTTTGAAAAAATAAAAAATAAAAAAAGAGTGCCATGCACTGAAAGCACTAACAAAACAGTTCACCAGCTGTTCACAGTCTTAATATGTCTGTGGATGGTGTGAAGGAGATAGAAAGCCCTTTGTGCAGGCTAATAGTGCGTTAGGAAGCTGCAGCAGGTGAATAAAACAATAATCATCCCAGTGTTTCAGGAAATGATGATCCAAAACAATAGTTGGCAGCTTAACTCTTGTCAGCCTGTTGTTTTACAAAATACAGCATTTCCTCTGCTTTGAATTTGTATTAGCAGAGGATGAATCATTGATGCTGCCGGATCCCCTCATTTTTATATACAGCAGAATGAATTATTTTCATATATCATGTCATGAGCTTTCTCTATTTTTACATTTTCCCATTGCAGTTGAATCAAAGTGAATATTTCATAGAGATTCCTTTTCTGTAGGGTTTGACCATAAATCAGATTTGCTGCAATCTATCTGCAGAGGTGACCTGTTTTCTCAAAGCTAAGATGGCAAAAAAAAAAAAAAAAAGAAAGAAACAAGAGAAAAACCCCCAGCCTCTAACTAAATAAATCCTCACCAAATTATTTTGATTAAAGACATATACTAAAGAATGTTTTAAAAATTGGCATAACTTACCTTTTATTAATGTTTAAAAACATCAAAATATTGCATAGACTTAGCTTTAATAATTTGGACAGGGTTGGAGTCTGTCTCCAACCAAGATAAAAGAAAAGGTAGTGGATAAATTTACATCAACACATGACTGGATATGAGTGGTTATGTTATAGTTAAGTGCATTATGAAAGATTTAGAAAACCCTGGTCCTGGCTTTAGGCTTAAAGTAATTAGCAATTTTTGCATAACTGAATCAGTGGAGAATCTGAATCCAACTTTAGGGGCATTAAAGTTTTTAATACAATCCCTCAGCTTGTGTTCAGAGTCAGTGTGGTAAGGAACATCAGGGATCAGTAAGTACAGGGTATAATAAGGCAGACCTTGTGCTGCAGTGAATTGATTCTTCTAGAAGTGAATCAAATTTAAACCCCCTAGTGCGAAGGCTGCCCAAGATCTGAATGTACTGGCAGATTCTTGTTATCAGGCCAGAGAGATTCAAGAAAAACACTTGCAAAGAGAAAAAAAATTTTATTAAATGACAATAAAATTGCTGTTCTTTTTAGGTGGAAGATTGGCCAAGTATTAATACAATGAACTGTGTTCTAAAAGGAGCTGGTCTTGATGACCCAATGCCATTTCTTGGGAGAACTGATCCAATGGACAAGAAAAACATCTGTGACTTCCAGCTGGTCAAATATTTTCCTTCTTTCTCTCCCTAATGACTCAAAGTGTGTCATTTTATTTTCTTGGCATTTTTTTGGGACAGTCATATGGTTAAGTAGTTACACCTTCTTTGCACCACCTATTAAATCTAAGTTTAGGAGCTCCTGAATGAAAAATCTTCATGTTTACCTCTTGGTCTAGAAAACTTGGTCACAGTTACCCAAGTCACCAAGATATTCAATCACCTTCTTCAGAGTTCATTAGAAAACATAAATTCATTCTCACAACACAGATTAACCTCTGTGCTGAGACAATGCTAAAATGTTGTGTTTGAACCTGGAGATGTTTAATTCTGACACTGGAAAACAAAATGCTTGGAAGAAAAACAGAAACATTCTATAAACCTATTCTACAAATCCTCTCAACAAGGATCTTGTGACTGCCGGTCCATTGTACAGCACAAACAGACAAAGCACAAAGTTTCCTGCAAGCTTAAATCTGTTTGTGAATAACCCATGAGCATGAGCACACACACAAAGATTAACGTACTACACTTTTTATTCTGAATTTATGATCTTGTCCTTTTCTTTCTGTGATTGTTGACAATGGTCAAAAGGTAGAATGACTTTGCTAGAAAAGCTGAGGAATCACCTCCAAAAGAGTTCATTAGTCATTTCATACTTAGAAATATGGGGTGAAAACGTGTATTTGGATTTCTCTAAAAAAAAAAATACATAAAGTTTACTCTTTTTTATAATCCTGGTTAAGAGCACTCAGCAAGATATGAACAGAGGCTTGGAAATTGTCACATATAAAGAAACAGATGCCTAGCTCTAGCAGAGTACAAGTTCCATAAATCGTAGAATCACAGAACCATGGGATGATTTGGATTGGAAAATACCTTAAAGATCATCTTGTTCCAACCCCTGCCATGGTCAGGGACACCTTCCACTATCCCAGGTTGCTCCAAGCCCTGTCCAGCCTAGTCTGGGACACTTCCAGGGATGGGACAGCCACAGCTTCTCTGGGCACCCTGTGCCAAGGCCTCACCACCCTCGCAGGGAAGAATACTTTTCTAATACTCAATTCTTTCATACTTTCATTATAGGACAGACACTCCATCCCTCTAATCATTTTTGTGGCATTCATCTTCATTCAACCCAACAGGAGTTGTGAGTCGAGTCCTTCCTATATTACATCAAGTGACACAAGTCACAGGAATTCCTACATAATTTTCCTTTTCAGTCAATAGCCACCTATATTTAACCAGCGGAAGAGCTCCCAAGGAGCTTTTGGAGATTGTTTCTCTTGCATAACCACTTAAACATTGCCCTGGGCTATCTGAGACATCTGCATGGCACTGGTGGATATAGTACGGGACCTACAGGAGACCCATGACCTGGAAAAACAAGATAATGGGGGATAACCTCAGTCATCTTCTGCTCTCTAAGAAATTCCTTTGTTCTCTACGCAGTGAAGCAAACACACTTTTTAGGGAATGCACTTGACCTTTAACAGTTAGATATGATGTTCTTAAGAGATCTTTCCAGCCTAACCAATTCAATGGTTCTATGATCTCAAATGTGATTTGGACATCACATGGATGGACATTTTTAGGCAACCAAAACATTTTGACCAAATTCCCATTCTGATCAAGGGCCTAAATTGTGAACACCTACAGTTCAGCGTGTCAATCTTGTACCAAACCTAATCCTAGGTCATTAATGTGAAGCAGACATTTAATAGTCAGCTGGCTAAACATGACCATTTAGTGCCATCTGGGATACCCTAAAGTATTCCACCTGGACTCCAGCTGCAACTCCCTAGATTCAGAGGGCACTTGGAACCACAGCATATGTGGGCTATTAAACCAAGCCACTAAATTTTAGATGGCTAAAATTAGGTTAGATAAATCCTGCTTTCAGGGCCTCAGGATGCCACTTTTAAATCTTCTACACCCTATTAATCTGACACCTAAAGGCTAAGACTGGGAATAAAAATTATGCCTTTCATAGGCTTCTAAATGCAAGGGATATGTTATTACTCCTCAATAGGATCTAAGGCCCGAGGATATTTTACATCCTAAAGTCCTACAAAGGCATTCAGTGTATGAGTTTCTGTAAGCATGAAATGGTGCATCCAAACATGATTTATAACAACTGTAGGTCTCTTAGAGAGACAAGCTTGGGTAATGGATTGGGTGGATAGAATGAGAGGCAGAATGCCCATTTGTAGATGGTGCTGTTTAAAATTAGTCACCATTTTTGTATTGGTTTAGTGATATACTTTCAAAGATTAACTAATTCAAACTCTCATCAAGATTTGATGCTACTTTTTGAATGATAATTTATTATCTGAAGACTTTCTAATATATGCCACTACTCCACATGTCTGCAAAATTTATACTAAAATATACGGGGTAACCTGCAATTTGAGTGCAGGTTACACATTTTGCTTCCAATATTCTGTCTGGTTCCCATATCCTACTGTATTTCCACTTCTGGGTTTTGTGCTAAAACCAAAGATTGAACAATTTGAGCAAATAAAGATTGTATGAGTGCACAGCACTAGATCCTGTGGATTATGGAGAAATTCAGTATAAGAAGAACTATAAATTCCTTCTAATTCTGTTGTTGCAGTACCATAACCAGCATTCTAGCTACATGAAAAGTAGTAACAACTGACATATGGATGCCTAGGAAACATTTAAAATCAAAGACAAACTCCTTTTAGTCGAAATTCTTGTTTGTATGAAAGCTTCATGCATTGATATTTTGGTTATATCTTTTCTTTTTTTTTACTTTTTTACATACTCAGTAGCTTTAGTGATAAATCCATGAAAGCTAAATAGTTTATCTGTTCCAAAACAAGTTTTTCTTAAAACCTGGATTGTTTATTTATTTACACTCTTTGGAATATGTGCACACACCTTGACATGAACATCCTTAAGAGACTCCCTTGGTTAGATAACACTATTTAATTTTCAAAGAAAAGAGGCATAAGGTCAGACCAACTAGGAGTCACTGGCCTTAGATGCACTCATCTGAGATAGGACTCAGTGTGGAATAAAGGAAACAATTCAGTTCAAAACTGTATCATTTGTCTAAGCCAGGTATCATCACCCAGATCTCCATTATGCTCAAAGGAAACAAATAGGTGCTTCCAGCTGTGAATTATCTGATATAGTTGGGCCTTTTTTTTTTCTTCAGAATGAGATGAACCATCCTCTAGAGGCAAAAAAAACCACCAACAAAAAAAAAAAACCAAAACATTTAGCAGCGACTTCTTAGCTGTGGCTGTAAACTACAGGCTAAGAGAGAGAGAATTTCTGAAGTTACCTAAGAAAACCTTGCTTCCAAGAAATTAAAAATTTACTCAGCACTATGCTGAAGATAAATAATAAAACCATCAACTCTTCTGATTATTATATTCAGACACCAAATCCAAGAGTTCCAGTGCTTTCTAAGATGTATCACATGCAAAATCCTTCCATCTTTTCCTTTAAATCTCTGTATCATTGCTACAACAACAAATAACACTCTGTGTTCCTGTTATTTATATGTAAGGTTCAGGTCTCTGTTTTCTTCCCAATTACTCCATTTTCCCTGTTCTCCCCATGCATATGCAATCCATGTAATTTCCCTTACCTTTTTCTTCAGGGAATTTTGATATTATTTTTATACAATTATTTTTATACAAAATTGTAATTTTGACTGTGTTAGGATATCACAGTAGTTCAGGAAGCTAAATATATCCTCCAAGTAGTTTGGGCATGTGGAAAAGACGTGTTCTAAGCAGAATAGTCTAAAGCTGTATCAGAATGAGAAATCAAGGTTTTCAAAGTAAAATCTTACTAGGACATATTAAACCCCTTAATTCTAAACTTTTTAAACCCTAAAATTTCATGGTTAAAGTATGAGAAGGTTTTTTATTAACTTAATTTCCAATCATATTTAACCTACTTTGTTACATTAAATCATTAGTTATTTATTACATTCTACAAATATTATTAATGCATTAAAATGATCTGGATTACTAAACTGCACCATTTTAATATAGTGATAATATTTATTTTAAACAGATAAAATCAGAATGATAATGGAAAAGGATGTGGATATATTCATTCTTCTTTTTCTACTATCCTTTTATCAGTAGCAGATTTCAATATTAGAGAAATGTCCAAAGTGTGGCAATAACTGGAGTACAGAACCTACCATGTGCTGACTGTTCTCATTGTCTCTTGAGAAAAAGAATTGTGTGAGCAGAGGAGTGTTGGAATTTAGCTTTTGGACTTTCCTCAGAGAAGCCGTGTCAGCCCCATCCCTGCAGGTGTCCAAGGCCAGGCTGGATGGGGCTTGGGGCAGCCTGGGATAGTGGAAGGTGTCCCTGCTCATGGCATGGAATGAGGTGTTCCAGAAGGCCCCTTCCAACCCAAACCATTCTCTGATTCTACAGATTTTTTCTGGTTGTTTTTCAATATACAAACTGCTTTGAAAGCAAGATAATTTCATAGCAACAAGATGTTCTCTGAAAGGTCTTCTGAGGTCATTCAGCAGCATATGGACTTCATTTTTCATGGTCAGTAGTTACATGTGGCCAAGAGTTGCTCTTATTACAACTGTGAAATGCTCTTTTCCTTGGTACTTGAAATCTTATGCTTGCAGTAATGTTGTCAGGCAGGTAATATGACACAAGAAGGGAAGCCAAGGAACATCTGTTGGAACTGCTCTCTCCTTTGTTCATGCCATGAAGCAAATCCCTTCTCTGCAGGACAGCCCTGAAGTCTCCAGTCCAGCCTGCAAGTCCATATGATCACATCAAGCATGAGATGTCCAGAACTGTACAAATGTTTCTGCAGTGCTGGGCTGTAAAAGTGGCAGGTACAGGTTTGGCTTCAAGGGAGCAGAACTGGTTGTCAAATATCTGAGACTGGACTGCTCTCTATTGTTTACTTGAATATAACTCTTAGAGACTTCCTGGTGCTGAGTATTGTTAAAGAAATAGGGTTGTTTTTAACTAAGTAAAAGATTCCCATTTTTAGCCACATAGAATTCTACATCTGCCATCAATTTTTCTTCTACAGACAATGGAGAAACAAAGGAGTGGGAATTAATCCAGTTCCAACAGGTATATCTAAAACAGATAGAAACAATTGGTCTCTGGAGTTGCCTGACCCTTGACTGTAAAGAAAATCAAGACTAAGTTGGAAAGATGTCTAATTTAAAAAACATTTATTTAGGCAATATGACTGCTACTTACATTTAGCTGCTCTGACTCAAAGGCTTGTTCCATATGAAGACCAATAAAGAATGTAGCATGTCTTATTTTCACAGGCAGGGATGCACGTGGCAAAAAGGGCAGCATTTCCATGTGCACTTCAGTGACATAGGAACCCAAATCCCACAATATTTTTTCATTTGGGTCCTGTAAGATCAAATGACTTCCATAAAGTCACCCGCAGAGTCTGTGCTTAGGCAAGAGCTGAAGCCAGCTCTCTGGAGTCCTGAGCTGCTGCTCATCCCCACCACCATCCATCCCCCCCTTCATCAGCCTCCTGGCCTGACTAAACAGCACTGTCAAGGTCCCTTTTTTTTCCTTTTTTGAAGGAAAAGCTGTGTGGGTCTCTGAAGTTAAGCAAGTTTCTTCTGCTTTACACATCTAAATTAAAATCTATTTAAGAAAAAACTACAAGACATAGTGCAATTTTAAAGTCATTTGGCAAACTGATTCTGTCAAGAAAGCTTAGTTTCATTCTGTTTGCTTGCAACAGCTTTTTTTTTCCATAACTCTGCTGTTCTTGTTCTTTTAATACATTTGGGAGGCCTGTCAAGGCCTATCCACTCTCTAAATAGCTTTGCAGATTAAATTTTTAACTCTACTCTCTTCATGCAGATGTATATTTCTGACAAAGAATTGCACTGACATGTCATCTCCCATCTTTCTCACAAGAGAGGAAATAGCTACGTGCCAGTGCTGTTCGAAACTCTGACTCTCCCCAGCAAACAATAAAATAAAATAATCATAATTATAAACCCCTGCATTGAGAAAACCCACTTCTTCTTTATTTGAGCTTTTGCTACACTAATTTCCTTTGTCACAGCAGTTTTGGGCTATTTTCTTCTTCACCTTCAGCAACATTTGTAACCAACTAATGAGAAACTGGGGAATATGGGGCAGAGGGAAAATGTGGTTTGTTGATTTAGTTGCTGCTACAGGCACACCTGAACTTTTAGCCAAAGACTGTGCAGTAAATCTAACCTAAGCTTACATCCTTTTTTTCTCATTCAGAAACATTTAAATCATTACTTTTCCTTCTTTTAAATATAACTACAAAAAAAAAAATCCTACCCCACTGCAGATGCCCTGTGTAAGGAAAAGAATGCCCTGCCTTGGTAGCAATGAAGGTTTTCTGATTTACTAGATCAGGGGTGCCCAGTTAAGGGCTTTTTGAGAGCAGTCATTTCCTAGAACAGGACAAGAGACAGTAAAGAGGGAACAAACTGAATTTCAGTGAGCAGAATCCATCCCCAGATTAGGTATGTAAATTAAAAGGGTCTTCAATGTGTCGTGCAGTTTGTCATCTTACGTTCAGCTTCCTTCTCCCCACAGAATCAATTGCATGTAAATAGGTCGTTGCTTATGCATAAGTCATTGCTTATGAATTCTTATTATCAAACACTTCTTTGGGACTCAAGATGCTTTTCTGAGATAAATATAGAGCAGAAATGGATGAACATGGAAGAAAAATACTGGTAAAGATAATGGGAGATCTCTGGGGTAATTCCACTGCATCTAGTACAAATGCCCATTAAAGAGTCTGAGCATTTATGGTCATAAATACTTACTCAAGGTGTGGAGAAAGCAAAAGGAATGTTTCATGAACCAAGATTATTAAAAAATAAAGGAGATTGCACTTTCTGGGAGTTGTTATATGACAGACTTGTTACTTTGACAACAATTGAGAAATGCTGGGTTCTGTCATTTAAGGATATTTCCACATTTTTCTCCAACACTGGGGATAGAAGTTAGGCATGTTATTCCCTCTTCTCATTTTATTATTGGGCACCTGATTTGTGTCTCCCCTTTAGAAGTTCAGATTAAAGTTTATTCTTATCACTGCAGTGCTAAGACAATTTTTTCTATTGATCACACTGGAAAATTTTCATATTTTATTTCCAGACAAGAGATAAACTCTACGGAAATTATCTAGATTCTTAGTTGCCAGACTGTTCACTCTGTGCTGAACATGTGGGCTTTTGTTCCACTCTTCTAGAACATTTTTGGTGGATTGCTTCTCTCTTCTGAGGTTCAGGGTTGTTCCTGTTGATAAGAATCAATTAAACCTTCCATGGGACCTAGGATGCCTTTGTAAGCATTAAAAAGTGTTGAAAATAATAACAAAAACACATTTTGAAGCAATTTCTTTGCCACTGAAATAATTTGTCACTGAGAAGACACTTACCCTCAAAAAAACCCACAAACCTTCCCCTTCCTTAGGATCACAACTGAGCAGTAAAATATAATGACTATTCAAGAGCAGCCACATAAAAGCTCCATTACCCCTTTATATGTGGAAATTGAGTCAAGGGAAAGAAAAAGCCAAAATCCCCAGGGTTGGATTGTTGGATTTCATTGCTGGGTTTCAAACTTTGTAAGAAACTGAGTAACTGAGACAAAACACTTCACAGTGGATACCACTCACTCACTCACTCACTCAGCTGTTAACTCCATTTATGGCAATATGTTTTGAAGTGATAGAGCTCATTACTCCACTGATTACAATGTGTGACCAGAAAAGAAGTAAAGATTTTCACTGACCTCTGTCTGGGAACAGGAGTTGAATATTTTTTTCAGACACACATAGAAGCATTTATTAGCATTGTACTGGAGTTGGGTATGGAACTTCCTAGTGTGTGGATGATGTTGGGTCCTTCTCAGATCATAAAAGCTGTTAATACTCACCAAAAATAAAGCAAATTACTGTAGAAGGGGGAAAACTCCATTGTCATAGTATCACAGATTCACTTAGGTTGGAAAAATCTCTATTTCCCTTCCCTGGACATGCCGCAGCATCTCAGTGTCTTACTTGCAGCAAGGGGCCCAAAACCAAACACAATATTTGACATGCAGCCTCACCAATGCCATGTATAGGAGGATGATCACATCCCTAGAATCAGTCTCAGGAAATGTGAAAAACTACATCTGTAAAGCTGTTCAAATCACCTCAATAATTCTGGGTGTTAAATAGGTGATGCTTTTGATATTGGAGCACTGAATGGTGGAATATTCAAACGTACAGCACCTATACACTCACAAAAAGTCCAGAGCCTGAACTACAGACATTAGGAATGGGGAACAAAAAAATCATGCCTGGGCAGTCTTCCACAATGTTCTGCTGGTATCCTTTACTTCATCTTTGAGAGGTGTTGAAATACATTGTGATTTGATGGGTGGTTGGGGTAAAAGGCAGGAGTCAATAAGGCTTTCTGCAGTAGAGCTTCTGTGCCAGTTGTGATGGAAGAGAATTAAAAGACTGAGTTAAAAGGTGTTATTAGTAATTGAAATACTCTGTGCTTTTTTTTTCCTGATTTATCTGCTACCATTAAGTAGGTGAAGACTTTAAACCACAGCTCAAGAATTTGACAATTTGTTGAAAAAGTGATACATTTGAAAGAGCATCTAAATTTGTTTTGTTTTTGCTCACATCTTCCTTAAGGAATTTCAGTACATAGCATAAAGTCTGTCAGAACAATATTTTTGAGGAATAAATCTATCAACAGCAAAATAGTTTCAATATAAGAAAAAAAAAGCATTTGCAAAATACCATTCCATTTCTTTTTTTCTGCATACATTTTGGTTCAGGGGATTTCAATGCTGCATAAAAGCTTACAACATTTAAAGCACTAAAAGCAGATTATTTCCATTGTTTCCCTCATAACTGGAATTCCTGGAGGGTTCACTGATCATGGAAGTTCAAGTGATACTGTAGATGGATTATGCTCACCACTATAAAGACACATACATCTTATCATATGCATGTCCTCATCTGTAAATACAATATTTTAAATTAAAAGGCCCTGATAAACAGAAAAGAAAAAGAAGGCATGAAATTTAGAACTGTTTGCCCAGGGAAGTGGTGGAATTACCAACCCAAGTTTTCAGGCATTTATGGCTTAGTGGCGAACATAGTGATGGTGCTGGGTTGACAGCTGGACTTTGTAATTCCAGAGGTCTTTTCCAACATTAATGATTCCACTATTCTGTGAAATTATTCACCTCTGAAAACTGATGGATCCATTGTGTCAGGACAGCTGAATGACACAGGAGACTTAGGAGTGTTAAAGGTTTCCTCATAACTTGAGGATTTCAGGGGACAACCTGCCTGTTCATTCACTCACAAGCTAATTTTAACTTTTGTGACTGAAGCTGTAACTACCAAAGAACCGAGGGATCCACATAGCAACTTCTGCCAGTTAAATAAAAGTGAAGGTCTGTATCTTCACATCTCTTCTCATTCTTGGTGTGCTATTTAAAATGGTATTTTGAACTTCTTTTTCAGAGGGGCTGTCAGTTCACCTTTGAGAGAGCTGCAGTTGCTGCTTTGTCACCTCCTATGAAAGGTTTCAGCCTGATAAATGATAGCAAAGCAGATCTGCACAAACAGATGTACACTCTGCTTTGCCTACTTTAGTTAGACTCTTTATGGCACTTGTAAAATAAGGAACAGAATGATATGGAAGAATATTAAACAAAAATGCTGTTCCATTTGACATGTTCCCTGCACCAGTTTGGTTTTGCCTTGGTCTAATCCCCTTCAAACTTGTGTCAGACCACCTAGTTCCATATTATTTCCCTTCTTACAAACACTGATCTCCCCTGATCTGGACTGTAGAAATCAGATAACTTCTCTAAGAAATGAGGATTTCTCTTTCCCCCGTGACCTTTCTCATCTTTGCAAGTGTTTTAGGGATGGAATCTTCTGCTCCCTTTTTGGTGCAAACTTGACCTCTGTTGTCTTACTTGGAAAATGCGCTTGATTTCTAACAAGAGCTTTTCAAAATGTAACACTGCTGATTTGTTGGATAATGAAATCCAAATTGTTCCACAAAAAAAGGTGCAATTATACAGCGTGTAATACACAAATAAATTGACTTAATGTTACATTATAATGAAAACTGTGCAAAATCCTCTACACAAGCACAATAAAATAATAAAAAGTAATAGAACAGGTAATAGATGTAAAATAAATGCTAAAAAAGTAGTTCAAATCATTTTCATACCAGTCAAAAGATACTGAGAAGGGCGCATCCAATCACAATAAAACACCAGAATGAAACACTTCTAAATAGTAATATAAATTTTTGTGGACACTTCATGTCCCATGATGTGGAATTGACATATAGTTTGATTTTCTTTTTCCTAATGTAAGCCACAGTTTTACAGTCCTAGTGAAAACATTTTATTGCTGGGGATGTATTAGACATGGTTCATTTCCCTTCTCAGTATGGCTTTAATTTTCCACATCCATGGCTTGACACAGACCCAAACACCAGAAGATGGTTGTCTGCTATAAAGTGTTTGGTTTTCTTTGATTGCTTTACAATTTAATCTATAGTTCATTCCATTAACCCTTTCCATTTTAATGCCACCAAAGCCTTCCCCCTCTCCCTAATATAAACTTCCCCTGAATGACTTATGCTCTCATGTCCAGTGGATTACAAAGAGAACAGGAAGGAGAGTGGTGCCGGGGGGACGAGCACTTTCTCCTTAGTTAACTTCCCAACCAGTGAAATAATTGAATGCACAACAGCAACAGGATTTTCCCTTCTGTTTTCATAATACATTCATAATTATTCATTCATTTGGTTTGGTCATATTCATACCAATGCACAGAGCCAAGAAAGTGCCACTGTCAGTCTAACTTTCTCCTCAATCCCTGCTCTTCAGGGGGGGAAAATAAAAACCCACGTTCCCGTCTGCAGTGTTGTCACATCCGATATCCAGTTCCTTCCGGCAGAGAAAGTGGATCTGGGAGGGTCACCAGATCAGCCTGTGCCTCGGGGCTCCTCGCCTCAAGTACAAAAGACTCGACTCAACTCATGTTAGTCATGTAGGTGGCCTATCGGTGGTGACGGACTGCCAGCTCGGTCTGTGGGCTACCCGTGATAACTGCCTTGAAATGCTAAGTGCTTAATTAAGGACCTTTCATATCAGTTATTGAGGGCTCCATCTCCCATAGCCCAGGGCGTTGTACTTTACAGAGGACTCCCCAGAGCCACAGCCAACTTTATTGCAGTGACAAGTTAAAAAAA
>VWYI01024802.1:5276-49766 GCA_013399455.1 Anthoscopus minutus
TCTGTTCGTGCTGGCCGCGGCTCAGGCACGACTCAGAGGAATTTCGGCTCAGCCCCGGCGGCGGCCTGGCCCGGTTTGCCCCGGCTCTGGCAGCGGCTGGTGGCTTAGCCTGGCCCGGTTTGCCCCGGCTCTGGCAGCGGCTGGTGGCTTAGCCTGGCCCGGTTTGCCCCGGCTCCGGCAGCGGCCTGGCCGGGCCCAGGTCGGGCCGGGCTTCCCCTCACTCACAGCTCTGTCACCTTCAGCCGCCGGAAACCCAAGAGAGCGAGTTCAGAGTTTCCCGGGCTTCACAATGGTATTCACGGGGGTGGAACTTAGCTCTGAATAGCTTACAGAGCTGTCAGTTCTCAGAACTGGACAGTCACTGGCTATCTCTGAAACTCCCAAGCGTCTCTCTCAGGAGAACCATTTCCGGGGATGTTTTACTTCCTTCTTTTCCAATACCAACTAAGGTCAAAACCAGCACAAGTGATGAACATGTCCTGTATTCAAAGCGTGAGTAAAGACTGAGTGACAGTGACCACAATGCCAGGCTTATCCTTGAGCCTGGCAGTTTGGACAGATCCCTGGTTCCTACTGTTGGGCAAGTGCTAATATCACCTGGCTGTGAGTGAAATGAGGTGAGATCCTACCTATTTCTGCTCCTTGTGTGACTTTCAGGAGGAGGTCATCCTTAAGTGTTTGAGGTGAATAGGTGGTTTTCAGTCACAAACAGATCAGCAGGTGCACAGAACATGTTTGTGACTGTTTTTTTAAGTTACAAGCTGTTTTTTTAAGTTATAAAAGTGTCATTTTTATGGTTCTATTCTGGACTTGTCTAAACTTTGCAGAATTAGCCTATTCATCACCTCTGTTTTTTGGGATCTGATTCTGTAGGCCTAACTCAAGGATTGTGGATTCTGCCTAGGAGAGATTTCAGCTCATTCCAGTGCAGTAATTCCAGTTTAACTGCAACAATGGTACCTCTTTCAGGACTGCAGTTTGTACTGGTGGAGTTTATTCCCACCCAGCTGTGCATTCAGTCTGAACAATTAACGCCTAAACCCCCTCCAGCTGAGAGAAGCAAAGAAAGTGATAGCTCTCTCCAACCCCTGTGCCCAGAAGGAATAAATACCAGGCTAAGAAGGGGCTCATGTATAAAGGGCAACTCCTACCTTGACAGTTCTACCTGGACAACATTGAAAGCTGTCCTCCTTTAAACTGAGGACAGTGTTCAAAGTGTGAAACAGACACGCAAGGCTGCATGGAGGAATCCCCCATCATTGGCAGTGTGATATATGAGCTTGGTTCTGTGATCCTATTTCCTCTTTGGAACTTTGAACACTGGTTTGTGATGCTGAGGCTTTTTCCTTGGAAGATAAATGTGGATTTAACAACACTGAAAGTTTCAAAGTCATAAAAATGTGCATTAATGAGAATGTAACTTCTGTAAATCAGCTTGCTACCGCCCCTTTGACTTCCCTAGAGCATCCTGGATTACCTTCCTGGTATGTGGTGCTTGGTTGGTGTCTGGGGTGAAATCATGACAGTATCTTAGTCCAAAGCTGAGCTCAGTCACAAGGGCCAGTGACTTTGGCTAAAAGACTCAAGTCTTTCAGTTGAAGCAAAAGATGAAGTAGCAGCTTGAAGAGAGGTGTGCTCATCCCCTCATTCCTCTCCCATTATATGGTAATGCAATTCAACTAATTAATTTTAGTGACTTTATGATACAAGGGTAATCTTCTGCCGTTCTTAGTTTTCGAATCCAAGCACCATGTACTCTCCTCTCTGGCTGCAGCAGGTTGATAGCTTGGCTCAAGCCAAATGAAACTGTAGAGTTAGGTTCCTGTGTTCCTACATGGCCACAGGACAGCAATAATCTCTGCAGAAGCACTATTCATTCCACAGCTAGGTTCAGAAAAACATCAAAGTGAGCAGTGAACATTTGGAGATGATTACATTGCTGCAGCTGTGGTTCTTCTGTGTGCAGGCACACAGTAGTTTCCAGAAAGCCAGTGTTCCTCTGGCCTTGGTCCCCTGGGTTTAAAGGGAGTAACTAGTTTGCCAAGGTGCTCCAGGGTGAGCCTGGAACAGGACTCAAGAACAGCAGAGCTGGCACAGCAGCACTACTGCAAACTGGAGTACCAGCAAAGGACTGCAGTCACATTTTAGAGGCAGCTGTGTGACAAGCATGGATTTTTAACTCCAGTGTCGATGCCCCACAAGCTGTCATTATTTCTTTCATATTAAGATTTCTATGCCTTTTAAAAAAATTTGAACGGATTATACACCAGTTCCATGAAACGGACCCAACTGAAGCCTCAAGCAGACTTTAAGATGGCAGACTGGTAGAATACTGCAGTTATGCATCAGTTGAACATCAAAAGAGGCAGTTTGGCTTTTATCTGTACCACAGAACACACACGAAACAAAACTGAAGAAGAGCCATCTGTATTGTGTTTACAGTGCAGTTGAAGGAAGCAAAGTGGTGAAAAAGCATCACCCATGCCATCCTCCAGTACAGTCACTACCCCAGAATACCAGAGGATAGTTCATAGGTCCCAGCTGTACAAACCAAAGAACTACAGGAATAGCAGTGTAAGGCACGTGTTGAAGGAAGTGGACACATCAAGACACTCATGTTGAGTGAGTGAGTCCTTGTAACTTGTGTCCCACCTCTGTTGGTGGCCAGGTGCCATCTGCTGCCACGTGGCCATGCATGTGGAGAGCACCTGAGCCCAGAGCAGGCAGCTGCCTCCCCATTCCCCCTCTGGCACTGCAGAGCTCGGCCACAGGAGACACTGCAGTCTCCCTTCAGGCAGCAGAGGCCATGGTTACACAGAACCTGGCCAGGTCAGAGAAACTGAAGCTTTCATGAATGTTTTATACAGGTAGTACAAAAACAAATGTGGAGTCTTTCACCTGGTACAGCAAAGTCTTCCCAACTTCCACAATTTTTTACAGTTAGCAGTGAAACATAAACTCTTTAACACCACCATGTAGCACTCCAAAATCCTTAAGAATATTCTGCTGTAAAGGGAAGTTTTGTTCTTCAGTAGGCAATCATACACCACAGGATGCTTTGCTTCCAACAGGCAAAGGGACCTCTTCATAAATAATTTTGAGATAAGGGGACTTCATAGGTAAAAACCAGTATTCCAAGTTATAGAAGAGGTAAAACTGATGGTTCAAGATAACACGATCAATTATTTTGAAAAGATCCACAAAAAACTCTCTGACACTCTGATGAGGTTTAAATGGATTGTAAAAGTCTCTTATAGCTGCTGCCAGTGTCTTGTTTCCTTGTGGTCCAAAAATAGATGTTTCATTCCCCAAATAAATAGGTTCTCCACTGAATAAGATTATGCTTGTATAGTTTGTTTGTATCTTCTTAAATACAGCTCCTAAGTCAGCTAGCTTCTGGTAGGTTCTCAGTATAAACTTGGAGCACTCATAGGAGTCAAACCACACTGTTGACTTTTTGTCAGGACTTGCCTGAACTGTCCAGGTCTCGTAGTAAATGCCAGTCTCATTGTCATATTTTACCCACTGTGCCATTTCATTAAACATGGTTCCTGTAAGAAATGAAAATAAGTATTGCAGAGATGAGCTAACAAACACAGGATTCAAAATATTTTCCATCTATTTCAAGGTTCACCTGAATCCCCTGCAAAAGTTTTCCTATACTACCCCACCATACAGACACAAGGCTTAGGTTGGAGGGGCAAGGGATAACCCACTGAATAAACTACACTTACCTGCAGGTTACTTAAACTGTGATTCCTTTTTCTGATCCTTTTCCTGCCAGAACAATCAAACATCACAGAATCGTGGTACTTCTCATTTTATTTTATCCATGCAGACAAACAGGACAGAGGCAGTACTGTCTACAAGATATGCTGGCAAAATGCTCACCAGACCAACAGACATTTTTGCACTTCAAGTTTTAACTAAATTCAAAAATTCAGAGCAGAAATTTTCATGTCTCTTCACAAAAGAGACACACACTGAGAGACCCTGCTGATTTAGCAGCTCTGCAGCTGGCAAAGCTGAATTGAGACAAATTATGAGTGGGATGTAAGACCACTAAGATGGGATGCTTTTTGCCAGCTCTCTGAATGAGCAAGTTCAGCTCATGATGCTGTTCATCTGTGCTTGCATCCATTCACCCTCTCTGACTAGAAATCTGAAAATCATTGTGAAATTCAGACAACTGGAAACTCTCAGAGATGCTACTTCCTTAAAAGTTTCATGGAAATGGAAAGCAAAAGAGGCAAGGAGGACTGTAACAATGCCTCCACGAGGCACCAGTGTAGCCTCACCTTTCTTGGGCATCAAATAAACCACAGAGAGAGGAAGCATGACAAGTTCCCCAGCTGCATGAAAAATTTTAACTTAGTATTTAAACAAAAGAATCCAGCCACATCAGGCATCAAATACTTCAGTCACAATCTACAAACTCATGGGAAAGCAGCTCCACTTTACTTCCTTGTTTAAAGAACTGCCTAGAATTTCTTAGCAGCACTGGATAGATGATGCAGAGACTGAGGCCAGCAAAGCTGCTAAGAGTACAAGTGGGTACACACAAAGCATCATATCACATGAGCTGTAAGCTGACTCTCAACTTGTCTTGCACACTACACCAACTTCAGAAACTAAGTGGTTTTAGTCACACAAGCTGTAACTCCAAGTCCTCAGTGAATTTTTTTTGTAAGTCATTCACTCAATTGCTAGAGCAACCAATCAGATTTATTTGGCTGACCTTTTTATTTTAGGATTGCAGTGATCAGTACATACCAGGAAACTCTTCTGGTAACACCTGTGTATTTTGAGGTGTATAGTCTAGATTTGTTCTACAATATATGACAGAGACCTATTACTGGAGACATTTTCACAGTTTTCAGGACACATAATGAGGAAGACAAAAATAGAGATTAATATCTTTATATTTTTGGGACTGTTTCTAAATATACCTTATTTGTTTGCTCAGAAATGAACATGTTTTCAACAGTTTTTCTATCTCAACAGTCATCTGCCACCTTGTAACAGAAGATTTTGTTTTGGTGAAGCCACATGAAAAGAGTTCATAAATGACTCTGTACAAGCTGTTTTGCTATTTTTACACCCAAGAGACTCAACTGTTTTTGCACAGCAACACCAAATGACTCTCACTTAACAACTCTCCAGTGTGAACTGTTCAAAAGGCAGCAGCCTCATGCCACCTTCTGTATTCAAGAGAGCATTTGAAACTATCGTCGACTAATGCTGCAAATAACCTACAGAACATAAAAGATACTGCTTTACAAAAGACAAGGCTGACTCTATATTTTGTATTAGTATTATCCAAAGCATCTATAAAATCTACCTGATATTGTGGTCACAAGAACTAAAGTTCCATTTGCCTTCCAGTGTGCATCATCTATTCCTTCATAAAAGCAGGCAGCTCCCTGGTTACACCAGAAAGGTGCATCCATGCCAGGCCGCAGATGTGGAAATGTGCAGTTCCCAAGCTGGAAGAGCTCATACCACTCCATTGTGTAGTTTTTGCCTGTTAAAGAGCTCTTGAAACCCACAGCATCATGCATAATTTTCTGGAAAAAAAAACAAACCAAAGAACCAAACCACCAAAACTTTGATTTCATAACAACTTCAGCTTGGCCTGTACAGAAAGTAAGGCGCTCAGGAGCTGTTCTGTAAGAGGGTAAGAAGGGAGAGAGTTCCTACACCTAGGATTCAGTAATACTGAAGCATAACACACCAGATTGCATGACACACATACTTTCATCAGAGCATCATGCTGTCTCAGTGGTTCTCTATCCATCCACTGTAAATTCTGTCATTTGGAGGCAGTGGGAGCTCATCATCAAAACTCAAGCTCACTTTTGAATCCTTAACTTCATCGGGGTATCAGAGAAATAGAGCGGAACCAGGTTACCAAAACCAGATCTTGCTAATGAATGCCATAAAACTAATGAGATAAATACTTCATTTAAAAGCTGTAGAGTAAAAACATAAATTCAAACTTAGTTAACAACTAGGATATAAATATCTGAATTTACTTCCACTTTTGACTCTTTGTGCTTTGTTTTGATTTACTAACATTCTTTATTAGTTAAGAATCATGCTTTGAAGATTAATTTTGCTACTGCTGTAACTATAAATACTACTAAAGCTGAGACTTCATATTTGCATGACTCCATGAATGGAGACTTCAATTCCATACTGATCATAACACTCAACAAAGAACTGTCAAAGCAACCAACTCTTCGTGATCCATCGTTCCAACCAGCTGGCCAGTGTCTGCTCCTGACAGATACCAATGCCCAAGCAAATTTTTCTCTTGTCAAGTTTTTGACAAGAGAAAAATTAAGACACTAAGCAACTATTCTAAGGGGACAAATAAGTCTTTTCTTGATGTGGTGATAACACAGAAGAAAAGATATCCAAGACATAATGGTGTGCCTATACAAAGCATACTCATTATGCAGCTACACGAGGGATCATGTTCAAAGTCATTAATGATGCTGTTCATGGCTCTTGTCTTTTGCTGAGCTAAATTCTGTACATTTTGTTTGAAACTTAGTGCTCTTTGAGCATCCTCCATACAGGTAGCCTAGCTTGTGTGCTCTAATATTCTTCCATACAAGTATATCCCAACCTTACAGCTCCCATTCTTGACACTTGCTGTTAATTTGCCACTATAACTTTGTTAAAAACACCACCTTACCAAATGTCCCAGTAAGTCCCCATACTTGAATTCCCATACTGGAGCCTGTAATCGATACACTTCAATGACATCCTCTTCTTTCATAACTGGAATGGCAGAGCCAGTGGGACAGAAGGTGTAACGAGCTTGGCAGTAAGGATCAGTTTTGGGACGGTAATCAAAGCGCCTGTGTTGAGAAAGAGAAGCACACAGAATGATAAGCACAGCTCTGCTGCTGGAGTAACCGCCACGGCCTCCTGAGGGGCACCGTGTCTAGCACCCCCAAAGACAGATTCTGTGACCCAGATACTGCAACACTTGGAATACACAGGTTCTTAAGGCTGCTGGGGTGCACATCTGCAAAAACGGGACTTAAGGCTCACAGATACCAGTCACGCTGTACCAGCTGTGAATGAGTGAAAATTATGTGGATTACAAAGGGTGACATACTCACAAGATCAGAGACACAGATGCTGGGTAACAGATAGGCTGAGATCTGCCTCCAAAACATTCTCCCGGCAATTTATTTTTATGGGCATTGACCAGCCTGTTCTTGCTATTCTATAGTAAGAGGTCCCCAAATGAAGCTATTTTGACTCTACAATATGCCAAGATAGAAAAAGAATTAAGCCCTCTATGCTAATTTAGCTAAAGAGGTCTAAGAACATAGCTGCGATCACTGTTTCCATTTCATTCCTATTAAACCTCAAAAACTAAAGGCCCAATCCACGTCCTTCTCAAACTACATAAAATCAGCAAAGAACCTTTCTGACAAGCGTATGGTGTTTTTGTGTGGCCAGGTTCTGGTAGCAGGGTGGCTACAGGGGTTGCTTCCATGAGAAGCTGCCAGAAGCTTGCCCCATGTCAGGCAAAGCCAATGCCAGCCAGCTACAGGATGGACCCTGCACTAGGCAGGGCTGAGACAATCAGGAATGACGGCAACATCTTCATGATAACAGATTTAAGAAGGAAAAAAAAGTTATTGCACAGATGTAACTGTGGCCAGAGAAGAGCAGGGTTATAATATGTGAGAGGCATAGCCCTGCAGACACCAAGGTTAGTGAAGAAGGAGGAGCAGGAGCTGCTCTAGGTGATGGAGCTGAGATGCCCATGGAACAAACCCACACTGCGGCAGGTGGATACCTTAAAGAACACTTTGAACCCATGGAGAAGGCTGCAGACCTATGAAGAGAGGAGCCCACACTGGAGGAGGCTTCCTGGCAGAACTTGTGACCCTCTGGGGGATCCATGTTGGAGCAGGCTGTGCCTGAAGGACTGCAGGGAAGAGTGACCCATGCTGGAGCAGTTCATGAAAAACTGTTGCCTATGGGATGGACTCATATTGGAGGAGTAATGGAAAACTGTCTCCTGTGGAAGGGACCCCACACTGGAGTAAGGGAAGGACTCCTCTCCCTGAGCAGTGGCAGGAACAGCACCGAATGGAATGACCATGACCCCCATTCCCTATTTCCCTGCACAACTAGGGGGAGGAGGGAGAGCCTGGGAAGGAGAGAGGGGTGGGGCAAAGGTGTTTTTAAGATTTATTTCACATCTCATTATTCTGCTTCAATTTGTTAGTAATAAATTCAGTCAGTATCCCAAAATTGAGTCTTGTTTTGCCTGCGATGGTATTTGATGAGTGACCTCTCCCTGTCCTATCTCAGTTCATGAACTTTTTGCTGTATTTTCTTTCCCCCATCCACTTGTGGAGGGGAGTGATGGAATGATGTTGGTGGTCACTTGGCATCCATCCAGGTCAACCCACTGCAACAAGTCTTCCTCTTCCATGTTCCTTTAGAGTCACTCACTGTATTTCACTTAAAACAAGGCTCCTATATTCCTGTTACCAAGACAAATTAGCATGCACAGCTTGTCCAGATCTTGTCTGTTTAGCCCAAGAGTCTAACACACTCACCTGCCCAGGGCTACTGACACAAATACCCCAGCTATGAGATGATTCAAGGACACAGGACTCCCTGAGCAATACTAAAGCCACCAGCTCAACTAAGGCATCACTGATTTTCCCTGGGGACTTCTTCCCCAGGCTTGCTGGGAGCTCCAGCATGTCTGCCTTTATTTTGTCATTTTCATGCAGAAAACAAAGACTTAAGCCAACCACACATTTAAATCCTGTTTCCAGCTTGCATACCTTACATTTTCAACTACCCCTTGTACTGCACCTTGCATGTGACAAGAAGGCAACAATCATGTGAAGAAACACCGAAACCCCACATTTCTGAGCATCTCACACCAACAGGATTGTTCTCCAAATCTGACCATCCCAAGACCGAGCCTTGTAACTCCTGAACTTTGCTGGAAAATCCCAACAACTCGTGACTGCAAGATCAGCTCCTTCAGGCATCACCTGACGCAAATATAACTTATGGGAATTACGCAATAGGCTCTCAAAATTTCAGGTGCGCATTATTAAGTTACAGTCAAACATTGATAAATACTCCCTTTACAAACAGCAAACCCGCACAAAATAAACAATCAAGAGTAGCTCCTTTTCTGAAGGGGCTCATTTCCTCGGCACAGCCAAGTCTCTCGCTATTTCCATGCCACAACGTGCAGTCTCTCTTGCTGTACCCGACACCACCAGGAATTCTCGCGCTCAGGCCGCTCTGGACCAGCGAACGGGATTTTGTACCCTTTCATTTGTCACGAAGTATGACGTTAAGTTAAATTTAAAAAGAAAAACAAACCGTACCCTGATTTCCTCATCACCACCTTTCCCGCGAGCACTACGGAGCGTGTTTAAAGGCGGGCAGTCATTCCCAGAGCACCAATGCCTCCCGCCGCTGAGAGACCAAACGCAGCTCTCGGCCTGGGATGGCACCAGGCTCCCTTGGCGAGCCAAACACGCCGAATACCTTGTCAGTGATCAACATGCCGAGATTAAAAACGGGAAGCTTCCCACGGCCTTTCTAGTCTAATACACAGAGAAGAAGCAGCAGCAGCAGCAGCGCAGCACTGGCGGTCCCGCGGCGGCCCTCCCGCGGCACTCACCTGTAGGGCACGGGCCAGCGCCGCAGCGGCGAGCGGAGCCCCTCCGCCACACGCGGCCCCCACGGCGCCAGCAGCAGCAACAGCAGCGGCAGTGGCAGCGGCAGCACCCAGGAGCAGCGAGCGGCGCCCATGGCGGAGCCGGAGCTGCGGCGGAGGCGGCGGGCCCGGAGGAGGCCGACCGGGAAGAGCCGCCCCCGCACCGCCCACGGGCCCGGGGAGGCCGGCGCTGCCCGCCCAGCCTGGGCCGCAGGCAGCGGCCTGACGGAGCGGGAGTGTTTTGCCGCCTCCTCCTCCTCCCCCCGAGGGAAACCAGCCGTGTGCCAAATCATCCCTAAAACGTCACCCGGCTGAAGTGCGACTGTGTTTTCTGGAGGTCCAAGCAACTGCACGTTGTTACTGTTTAGCTGGAGTAGGGGTTGCCTGGCGTTTCACGCACTGCTTTGGAGACGCCTCAAGGCTGGTGAAGGGTCTAGAGCAAAAGTCCTACGAGGAACAACTGAGGGAACCGGCAGCGTTTAGCCTAGAGGAAAGGAGGCCATGGGGGAACCTTATCACTTTCTACAGCTTACTGAAAGGAAGTTGTACCCATGTCGGGGTCGGCCTGTTGTCCCAGGTAACCAGTGACAAAATGGAAGGACATAGTTTTAAGCAGCACTAGGAAGATTTAGGTTGGACATTAGGAAGAATTTCTTGACAGAAGTGGTGATTAGATATTGGAATTGACTGCCCGGGGAGGTGGTGGAGTCACTGTCCCTGAAACTATTTAAGAAGAGACTGCAGAGAGGAGGCACTGAGTGCCATGGTCTATTGACATGAGGGTGTTTAATCGTAGGTTGGACTCTATTGTATCAGAGGTATTTTCCAACCCAATTTATTCTGTGATTCTGTAAAAGACACATCAAGTGTTCATCTTCACACCCAGAACCTCTGCGTCTAGCCCTGGGATGATGATGTGAGGCCTCACCAAGTGGCAGGAGAGGCTTTTGCTGTGATAAACCCTGTAACCCTGAGCCTCTTCAGATTCCCCAGAAGTCTTGTCTGAAAGTTTTCAGGGCTTCAAGCTAAGTTTGTTTTTATCCATTTATCCATAACCCATTTCAGAACACTTTCAAATCACAACACAACATTACAGGAATCATATAGCACAAGACAGTTTCTCAGGGAAACTGAAAAGATAGGTTTGCCATCAGCATCCCTGCAGAAAACACAGCTTTTTCCAGCTCTGTAGAGTTCAAAACTGGCTATGCTGGTGTCAGAGTTCAGGAGGCTAAGTTTAGTAGTTGGCATCCAGAGTGAAAAAGCTGCTGTATGCTATTCACTGGGTAAACAGTAACTGTGCTGTGGACTTTTGACTATCTCATTTCATGTAAGACCCTAAAGAGCAATCAGTTCTCCAGTTAGCACTATGCTAGGCTATATATTCAAACAAAATTGTAGGTGGAAAAGCCTGTATCCTTCATAAAAATGCAGGATAGGCTGCTGAGTATCAGCTTCAGTAATGCTGGAGGTACTGAAGATGTTCAGAAAACCTTAAAACCTTTATTTCAGCAACATTTCCTTATCTCACTTCCCTGCTGTCTGATTCTATAGTGTTTATTTTGAAAATCCGTGCCATTCAGCACTTTAATTTAATGCATGCTTATATAACCAATACATACTTATATTTCCATCTCTCATTTTTATCTCATGTATGTTAATTGTATCTGATTTATAAAATCTCTGGGTTTATTTGTTAGAAAATAATCATGCATGTTTCATAGCTTGAGTGTGGTACAGCTTTTTCATCTGTTCAAAAAGAGATGTTTTTGTTTGGAATATAGCCACAATTCCTAGTGCCAGAGATTTGGATGTGTAAATCTGGAAGTACTTTATGAAATGAAGGAAGGCTAATTTATCCCTTCTTTGAAACCAGGATGCAAGGAAATGAAATGGCATAATGAAGGTGCCATAACTGCTCACTAGCCAAACTCAAAATGCAGTATGAATGCGTTCTTAGTCCTAGTTCAGCATATGTTTGCACTGTGGGTTATTAAATCTCCACAATGTAGATACTGTAGATACTGATTTTTTTAATAATTTTTTAAATTTTAACAGCATTTTTACATGTCACTTCATTACACCCCACAGGAAAGTTTTGCAGCAAGGTACCATTGTTTTTTGGTTGGTTTTTTATTTTCTCGTGCAACCTAAGTGATGTTGTGAACATAGAAAAACCACTAATACATTTATGAATAAATATACTTGAGCTAAAAAGCTGTCTTTATTGTGCAGATACATGTCAAACTCCCCATTATAAACCCACAGAGTTGATCTGCATCTTTGTCCCATAACAGGCTTTGAGTAAATACTGAGACTGGCTACAAAGATCAAATTCTAGAGCTGACAGGATTCCTAAATTTTTCTCATTTCCCAGAGTATTTTCTTTTTTGGTTCCTGAAAACTGAACATTTTCCTGAAACAACAAATACTCTTGGTGGTTTCCTATTATAAATCAGTACCTTCACCCTCTTCACCCTTGACATGAACAGGATGGAAGGGGCTGAGAGAAAAGGGAAAACAAATCCTGCTGCTTCAATCAGAAGTCGTGGGTTTGAACAGATAGTTTGGCTTTGAACATGTACTTGAGTCATCACACTGTAAGTCAGAGCAGAGAGGCTGTTGCACCTGAAGGAACAGCCCCTGCCTCACAAAAATGGGCTGCTGTGGATGGTGCTTATACCAGAGCTGCACATCTCCCAGTCTGTGCACACATTGGCAATGTGCCATTCAGTAGGAAAGTCACAGTGACACATATGGATCACAGCAGATAAAGCTACACATCTGGCAGCTTTACTGATCACAGGGTTGGTTTTTTCCCACTCACACTGGCTTATGTTAGCTATTGAGTCAGCTGGATGCACAGTGAGAAATACAAACACTACCTGAAGTCACACTGAAGCTGCTCTGAAAGACAGGAGTTCATCAGTCAGAGGCACAAATCTCTGCCTTTGAGTGGTAAGAAAGAAATTTTGAGAAAAAGAGCCAGAAGCAGGGTTCGTGTGCATCTCCACTGCAGGGTTCGTGTGCATCTCCACTAGCTGCATACCCCGAGATGCCACCTGAACCGTGAGTTGTGCTGGGAGAAAGCCACCCCTTTTTCTAAAGGAGGAGGGAATGACTGGGCTTTGTAAGATACTGCTAAGAATTCCCCTCATGACCTCCTTGACCCTGACAACTAGGATGTGAGATGTGCAGTTCAGTAAACATTTGGGATTGCAGGGCAGCTCCTCCTTTGTCTGCCAGCTTAGGGGACAGGGGATGGAAATGATTTCTTTCCAAGCTGGAATACAAGGGGAGGTTCTGCCAGAGCCTGAGAGATAGGGTGAGAGTTTGGATAAGGATGCATAGGAAGTTCATAATGACTTTTAAACTGAGATGAACCCTCTGGGATTTGCTGCAGGGTAGGGATAAGTGAATTGATGAGTCAGCTGGGTGCCTGTGAAATACAAAGAGCTGTCCAAGTCAAATTTAAGCTAACTGCTGTTGTCAGGCAACTAAGGTGCTTCAAAGCAGGATTTCCACCAGAGAAAACATGTTTCTCAAATCCTGGGCAGCTGGACAAAGGCTGGGTCTAGGACAGAGCTGTAATTCAACCCCTAGAAGTCTGGAGGGGACAGTACCTGCTCTCTTCCCTTTGTGGAGTGCATGTGGTTGCTCAAGGTCTAATAAAAACTTGAGAGGAAAAGTCATAAACTGCTTCTGCTCTGCTGACATGCCTCAGAAGGGACTCCCTGCTGCTTTCTTGGTGAGCTGCTTTTAAGCCAAAGCTCCTGCCTCCCATCTGAGCTACACTGCAGCCACACCTGAACCCTGTGTATCCCACCGATGCAGACCCAATCCACGCATTGGTCATTCCAGCGTAACTTTGCATTTGCCTCATCACTATAGATTTTCTAGTGATCGAACTCTTGGTGGAACCTCACTGCTAATTCAGTCTCTGAAAGGGAACAGGTACATAGTAGTGGCTGGATCCAGCTGCAGCCCCAGATACAGCAGGTTATAGGGTGGGATTACACTACTTCTGCCAAGGTCATGTACAGGAAGAGTGACCCATGCATCAGGACAACAGGAAACAGGACACCCTGCAGCACAGCTCAGGTGATGTCTGGATACCCAGGCCTAAGTGTCCATGGATTTGTGTCTGGAGGGCGTGTGGGTAGAGGCCACAGCAGAAGCTGGCCAGGGTAATTATAGGGCTACTAGTGCACTGAAAGCCTTGACCACAGCTTCTTCTCCCTTCAAGGTGTGACCTCTCACCTTGCAAATATCAGGCTTCAGAGCTGTACTCCTTGTGAAATCCTCTTGCTTTTGTGGGCCCAGGATGGAGAAGAGTCCTCTTAGGGCTACTTTGGGGTGACAGAGAGCTACAGCAAGGACATGTCATGAGCTGGGATAAAAACATGGACCTAAGACACAGTGTCATGAGAAAGTCATAGCAGGGACATGGCACAAGCAAGTTGGAACTGGATCAGGGAACAGAGATGGCACAGAGATGTGACACAGAGAACCTGAAGTGGGATAGGATTATCATATCCCAAACAAGTCTAGGGTCTGTCCCTAGAAAAAGGACAACCTATAATGTGAATCTGAGGTCCATTTAAGAGAGAGGGCCAGAAACAAGACTGGGGATGAGGTTACTGACGGTAACCTGAATTCTGGTTTGGAATCCATCCAGAAAGACAAGCCAGTAAGTCACATCAGAAAGGAGCAGGGAACTGCAGTTCTGCTCACTTCCCTAGCTCTAACATTAACCCTGGCCGTAATACACAGCAGTGTGTTATGCGAGACTACACTCGTTTCTCCAAACATGCATTCATTGTCACACACTAGGTGTGTGACTGCCCAGAAGTCTCATCTGAAACTTTTCAGGGCTTCGAGCTAAGTTTTTTTTATCCATTTATCCATCACTCCTTCCATGCAGAAGCTTTCTCCTAGCTCTCAAGCATAAAGATGATTCCAGTGGGATTCCAGGTCTGCAAACTCTCAGTGGTGCTATGCTATAGTCCTGCTCAATCCTAAGAGGCAGAGTGTGGGCAAGACAAACCCACCAAAAAACCGAACCATCTCACAGGCACCCCTTGAGGCTCTGCGAGGCCCGGCAACTTTGGGACTAGCGACAGGAACACGCACGTAGTGTGTTCTGCGGCACACCAGGGTCCCCGTGCGGCACCTGCCCGTCTCAGCCCCACTGCGGGGCGCAGGCCAGGCCGGACGTGAGGCCCAAAATACGCTTGAGCCTGGTTTGTTTAAAACTAGAGGCACATACCCTTTGCCTTCCACATTTCCTCATGTATTTCCCTCCCTGTCCGGCCGTCTGGCGGCGGAAGATGGAGACGGCAGCGGAAGATGGAGACGGCGGCGGCGCCCGGCGACGCAGGCGCGGCAGGAGGCGCGGGAGGAGGAGCAGTAGGAGCGGGGACCGTGTTGCCAGGCCTGGGCCCGCCGGCTGGCGCAGCTACTGACCTGAGGGCCTGAGGGGCGGCTGCCATGGGCAAGCGAGTGGCGCTGGTACTTGCTGGCTGCGGCGTCTTCGATGGCAGCGAGATTCACGAGGCGTCGGCGGCGCTGGTGCACCTGAGCCGCGGCGGCGCGGAGGTAGCGGGGGCGGCGGGGTGTGGGGGTGTGTATATGTCTATGTGTGTGTGTGTGTGTGTGTGTGTGTGTGTGTGTTTATGTGTCTGTGTCTGTGTGTGTGTGTGCGGCACAGCGGCCGAGAGTCCCCCTCTCTGTGGCAGCGGAGCGCCTCCCGGTTTGCCGTGCTCCCTGCACCGCCGCTGCACCCTACGGAGCCTGTTCAGCCATACTCTCTCTCTTTGTGTCGCTTCCTCCCCGGTTTTATTCATCCCCGCCCAAAGACCTGCCTGGCCCCTGACTGGGGTTGAGGTCGCACCGGAAGCTGGACGCAAGGCTGAAAAGGGGTCTCATTAATACAACTCAGTTATTATACTGAAAGTCGTGCCTACAGGTCAAAGAGACCCTTGCCCAGGTGAAGACCGCTTCCCTGAGCATGTGTAGAAGTTTACTGGAGTTACAAAACTTGTATGGAAATGACCAGCCAATCATAATAGGGGGGCCGCACTTGGAGAGTTACTCTGAATTTCTGTGTATAGACAATGGCACAAAAAGTCCAATGGGTACGCTTGATTTGTGGAATACTACCAAACACTCAGGCTTGCACAGCTCTGAAATAAACAATCAATGTCTCTCTTGAGTGTGTAATTTTTTGCTTGTCACACACCAGGTAATGAATTCAGTTTTGTGGGCAACAGTGCCAGACTCTTCTTAGTGGTGCCTAGTGACAGGACAAGGAGCGATAGTCATAAATTAAACCACAAGGAGCTTAATCTCAACATGAGGAAGAACTTTATGTTGAGGGTGGCAGAGCATGGGAACAAGCTGCGCTTGTCTCCAGCTGTGGAGATATCCAAAATTCACCAGGACGCATTCTTATATAGCCTGTTTTAGGTAACCCTGCCTGGTCAGGGAGGTTGGACTGGATGATTTCCAGAAGTCCCTTCCAGCCCTTACAATTCTGTGATCCTGTGAACTCAGGAGCAAGGAGAAACCGGAGACTTGTCCCTTCTCTAGCCATGAGGAGATGAAGATGGGTTAAAATTCTTTATCTTCCTTCCAAATTCTTTTGCAGCCCTTGCTGGGGTTCACCTGCTTGTTTTCTGCTCACTGTTTCTGGGCTCTCCTTGATAAACTGGAACATCCAGTTCTCTGGTCAGAGAAGCCTAGGCCAGGACGTACTGGGGTGCTTTGGTCCCATCTGTGGCTTGAGATGGCAGAAACTGGTCACTATCTGTGTGTAGCCACACTCAGATGTCTAAAACTCATATTTAGTACAAAACTGTCATCTCTAAGAAGTTTGTGAAGGAAGCTTCAAAACAGAGGAAAACAGCCCCTGTGGTACACCTGTCACAGAGCTTTATATTCTGATGCAGTATTCTCCTTTTGTGTCTAACCAAAATTGGTTCTCTTGTGTTTTGTTCTTCCTTTGTGCTGCTGGTGTTTTAGGACAGCTGGTAACTAATGTTTGCTCTAGAAATGCTTGTAAAATTTGCATCTTTGACTTTTTCATGTCAAACATTTTTAGCATTTTCATCCCATAACAGTTAAAAGCAACCTTTCTTCAAAGTCAGCTGTATGTCCAGTTGGGCTGCTGGTATAAGTTGTGGTGTCATGGGCTTTGTCCTTGGGCTTATCTGCCATGGAAAAATCAGTAAGCATAATGTTGGTGTAGGAATACTCTCCTGCCAAAATGCTGCAGGAATAGGAAGGGAAGAATGGTTGTGTTTACCCATCCTAATACATCATACGTTGCTTTAGCTATTTGATGTGCTAGATTCATCCTGTAGAATTTGCTTAACTTAGATAAGAGGCTTCAGGGACAAAACCTGTTTTCATTAAATGATCTTTATTTTGACAAAAGTATATGGGTTTTGTTTACATTCACAGAATTGCTTCATCTATTTTCCTAGGTGAAGATATTTGCCCCTAATATTGAACAAAGGGATGTAATCAATCACCTAAAAGGAAGTCCAGCAGAAGAGAAGAGAAATGTGTTAGTTGAAAGTGCCAGGTTGGCAAGGGGAAACATCCAGGATTTGGCTGAACTGAAAGATAGTGAATTTGATGCTGTCATTTTCCCTGGTAGGTATCAGAAAATCACAGAACATTCTGTTTTGGAAGGCCCACAAGGATCATTAAGTCCAACTCTTAAGTGAATGACCCACACAGAGTTTGAGTCCACAACCTTGGTGTTATTAGCACCATGCTCCGACCAGCTAAGCTCATCTTTCAAAAGAAAATGATTTGTAATTGTTTAACTCAATGTATTTACTGATTCATCATTCACTTAGTTAAAATGCCAGAGAGTTCTTTTGGTATTAAGCTATGAATCCCACCATTCCTTCTTACTAAAGGTTGTGAAAACTTCACTACTTATATGTGGACAAGAACCATGACCAGACTACAGAAGTTGGGTCAGAACGCATTTATATGGCAAAGCCTTAATTTCAGGGCCTCTGAAAATGTTGGCAGAATAGCAGGTTGCCAACTAGATTATGTTCCATGGCAAATGGGAATACATTCTGGTTTAATTATGTATCCACTCAGCTGCTGATCAAATTGTACTAAATGTGTTTATGGATAATTTTTTATTTGGAGACCACAAATTTGCATTCCAGACGGAGGTAATTGTAATCACTTCTAGAAATGAAGAAGCTGGAGCATCACGAGGAAATCATGACTTGCTGAAGATTTCTTTCCAGAATATTCATAGTGGTGTTAAATAGTGCCTTCATGATTGGGCCTAAGTGTTAATTTAGAAGTTTTCACACTGTTGTAAGGCCAGCAGAGGGAGCGTGTGTATAGCGCACAGAAACAATTCTGCCTGCACTGTAAGTGCATGGTTGATGTCGGCTGATCAGGAGGGAGTAGAGGCTCACAGATGTTTTCCACATTAATTTCATGCTGTTATAACCCAGGCTCGGGGGGGTTGCTGTAATAACTCTTAGAGGGAAATAAACCCTATTAAGTTTGAAAATTAAAATCTTACCTCAGAGATTTCAGATAACACTTGAAAGTGAACAAACCAGGAAAGGAAAAATATTAAAAATGCAAAGCTTCTTGATGTTATCTGTTGAAGTACTTGTGGAAATTTCCTTATGCTTATTGGAGGAAAGTTGATGCTGTGCACATTCCGTATGGAATAACCTTATTTTGATTATTCTGGTGGTTATAAAACCAGCAGACAAAGGAGCTGTAAAATGCAATCTGCTTATACAATTAAATGAAGATTAAATGCACCTAAAGGATTGTTAAAACTATAGAAAGACAAATCAGCACTATTTTTAATAGGAAATTATGTTATCGTTTACAAGGGTTTTTTTGGTCTCAGAATACTATATATTAAAATGTCCATTTTACATAAAATTCACAGTGTTTTTTTATTGTGTTAATCTCTTTTTTTAAAGTTGAAAAGTAGTTCTAGGGAAGAAGAAAAGCTCTTCTATAATTGCTTAAGCATCAAAGTAAAACTTGGGAGTTCATTACTATAGAGGGTTAAATCACTGTTTGCATTATTTCCATGATTTCCATACTTCTGCTTTTGACTAATATTGGTCTTCTGATCCCTCTTCCTTACTGAGGAGTGCACAGCAGATGGTGCAGCTGTTCTAGTGACTAGCAAAAGAATGTGAGGTTTCCTGTTGTCTATTTTGCTTTTTGAAACAAGGTTAAGCTTTCTGGCTTATATATAATAAAATGTATAAAAGACTGCAAAATTAAACTTGTAACATTGTAAACCCATCGTTTACAGGTTACAGTGACATTGTAAAGCTTTCAGTACTGTTACTTATCCCACAGATACCAAGATTATTTTGTTAAAAAGAGCTTCTGTTTGGTATCAAATGTCATAGCTTTTTGCAGTGCTTTATATTTTTTTATTTTGGTGGGCTTTTTTTTTAGGTGGTTTTGGTGTAGCAAAGAATCTGTGTTCCTGGGCTGTAGATGGCAAGAACTGTACTGTCAACGAGCACGTGAACTCCACACTCCAAGCCTTCCACAGGGCAAAAAAGCCCATTGGTTTGTGCTGTATATCACCAGTTCTGGCAGCCAAAGTCTTTCCTGGCTGTGAGGTTACAGTCGGTCAAGATAAAAACGTAGATGGAAGGTAAGAAGGAAGTGGATGGAGATGATTCACGTGGGAATTAAGATTAGGAAATGGACAGGCTTATGTGCAAAAGTCTCTTTGTTACCAGTAAACCTGGGAGAACTTAATTACTTTGAAGAAAGATTAGTGATAATTTTCACTAGAATAATAGTAGTAGGCACAGAACTCTCAGGGCAGAGAGAGTAAATCCATGAAGTCAGGGGACTTGTGATGCTACAACTAGATATACACTGATCTGTTATATCACAGAATAGTTCAGGTTGGAAAAGTCCTCTAGGATGGTTGAATCCAACTGTTAAGTCAGGGATTTTTAATAAAGTTTTTCTGGTGGTAGTGGTTTGGGGCCACTTAAGGGGAGGGAGATGAGAGCAAGGCCTGGCAGAAATCAGTACTGCTTTGAGAACTGTCAGCTCTCAATAAAACATCTGAATTAAATTTATCAGCAGCCATAGTGAGGGATTCTGTTCAGAACAGATTGTGTCTGTTCCTTATCAGAAAGGGGAAAAAAAAAAGCAAAATCTCTACAGATCCCAGAGGAACATGTTACATGGAGGTGTTGGAAACAGTTTCAAGTTCAGTTGGCTTCTCAAGCTTTTAAAGATCAGTTATGGCTGCACTTGGCATCATCCTCTGAATTTACAAGAAAAATTGTTAAAAACTATTGCACCTTCTGACATACTGTGGCTTCACATTTTAGACTTTGATTTCAAAGGTGTTAGATCACTTGATGTGTCCATAGGGGATAGGAAGATCTGATAGTAGCAGCCTCTGACTGACTCCTTTGTCTGCATCAGCTAGAGTCACGTAGATATTGTAGTTCTCTCATTCAAGTTATGTGTGCAGTGTTATGGCTGTATCATTGCTTTATGTTAATTAAAGTCTTCTTATTTACAGATTTCCTGATGCTGAAACAGCATCTGCTATAGCGGAGCTTGGATGTAAGCACATTTGCAAAAATGTAAACGAATCCCACGTGGATAAAGCCAATAAAATAGTTACTACTTGTGCTTTCATGTGCAAGGCTCCTCTGCATGAAATCTTTGATGGAATTGGAACAATGGTACAAGAAGTCCTGAAGCTTGCCTGACTAGAAGCGTACAGACTTCTCCAAGGAAATCAGTGTAGCTAAGCATAAACACTTAGCTTCCTTTGATTGAATTAATAAAATAATGCAACTGCTAAACTTCACAGTTCCTGGTTGTTTGGTGGGGTGTTTTTTAATGTTTAATTAACACCAGATGGTTACTGCTGAATTTAACCTATTTATTTCTCTTAAAACAGAAACTGTATGCTGAAGATGATTGGGGGAGGGGTTTTTTGTTTTTTTTTTTTGTCTTGTAATGAATCCAAATGTATTCAGTCTTAAAAAGACTGAATGGGCAATGGGGTTTTATCACATCATTAATGGTTGCCAGTAATTCACATTTGCTGTTAACCAGCTGCAGTTACAAGTGAGGTAGCCGTAAATGAGTCTGTTTACCTTCAGTATAGGTGGGTAATTCAATTCTGATCTCTAATCAGAAGGGAAAAATAAAAGAATGTGGTTATTTGAGTTCTCTTTTCCCCTTGCAAGTCTTTAAGCAAGTATTACTAATGGACTGTCAAAATTTTTGCAGAGCCCCTATGTAAACCAACTTTATAAACCAAGATCTAGCACAAATGAATGCATTTCATGTGGCAAATACACAAGGTTTGCACTCATAAGTGAAGTAATTTCAGATTTATTTAGTAAAATGAATTAGATTTTGTGATTTTTGCTTTTTGCATACATTTTTAGGGCCCTGAGGAAGACAATTTTGTATGTGTTAGAGCACATGCTTTGATCTTAAAAATGTGAACAAAATGTTGGCAGCTTCTCTTAGAAGCTCAGTCTGGCAAGGTTTTGTACTCTTGGAGGAACAAAAAATTCTCAGAATTTGTTATCAAAGGTTCACTATGGACACTGAGAAGTGTCTCACATAAGAAGTGCTCTGGTGCTCACAGGTTTCTGTCACTCCTGCCCAGGGTAGTGTAGCCCACACTGCTGAGCCTGAAGTAACCTAAAGTGACTTCACCTGCTCAGTGTTCCATGTAACTTGGGGAGGGGTGGGGAGTGAAACAAACCAGTACCACAGAGGATCTAACAGGTGGAACTGGGAAATAATGCCTTTATGGTGAGGAGTGTGGAGCTGTCCCTCATGCTGCCTCAGTGCAGGAGGAATGGCTACAGTGACACCTGACATGCTCCCTATGTGTGCTGTGTTTATTTTAGCACAGATGTCAATGCCCAGACCTAACAGATGCCCTCTTCAAGGATGTTGTAGAGATAAATCTACAGAAATAAATATATAAAGGCTTATGTTCTTTGTATTCTAACCGTGACGATTTTCACAGACACAGCACTTCCATACTCTTCCAGAATTTGGATTCCTATATGGAGTTACTTAGGAGAAGCAGAGCACAGATTTTTGGCAGAAGAGCAGGGAGATATTTGTGCCATGCCCAAAGCAGTGAGTGCTCTGCCTCTAGAGGTGCAAAGAGAGCTGGAGTTAGCTGTGCCAGCAGAGGATCTTCTGTTCAGCCTGGCTAAGCTGGGCACATAATCAGCGAATTACTTACTCAGTCAAAATCTACAAATTTGGACTGAATATGGTTCTTGTGTTACGGGAGTCTCATTTAAAAGTGCTTGAGTCACTAAGAGTTTGTCCTGAATTTTGCATTGACTTTGTGAAGATCATATAACTGTTGACTGGAACATTCAAAGGGAGTGCAGCTTCTCTGGAAGTGCTCTAGCTGACTGTCCTGATAGAAATGTACTCAACACAGAACAGTCCTCTACTTTTTCCAGGTTGTGCACGGTCTCTATAATGCCTTCCATGGCCTCTGAAGACAGGATGCTGAGTGCATTGGACTGAAACTTTTTCTCCAAGTCTTCCTTTTTCAGAGGTTTCCTCCAGTGCCCGTAGAAGGTAGTGCAGCGGTCGCTGATGGTGTTGCCGTCGCGGAGCGTGATGCTCACTTCGCAGTAAAGGCTGTCGAAGCTGGGGGTGTTGTCAGGAGGGTGCTCCAGCTGTGTTTTGTGGAGCAGCTCCCGCAAGGCCGGCCGGTGAACGTTCTCGCTGGCAAAGGACTGCACTGACATGCTGCCATCCAGCAAAGCAGAGCATGCAACAAACTGGAAGGAGTGTCGTGCTTCATGCTCCGAGGCTGGGCTGGGTCTGTTCACATACTTGACCTCAGGGACTTTGAGAATGACTTCCTCAATTTTATCAAGGGGGAGCAAGTTCTCATTGCTCTCCACAAGCTTCCTCCTAACAGAAGATGCTGCATCAGCCACCCAGTGTGTTGCAAGATGAGCAGGAAAGCACTTGATGGCTACATCTTGTTGCTCCAAGAGCCAGGGGTAGGACTGCAAGGTTGGCAGAGTCTGGGGATTGTAATCTGTGTAAAAGGCACCCATCCCTGACTCCATGTCCAAGATCTGTTTATTTCCTTGAAGGCCCTGTAAAGCTAAGCAGGCTGCTTCCAGTCCATGCTTGGCAGCATTCCCAACATGGAGAGGCTTTATTTGGGTTGCTGCATTAGCCAGTGGGGCACCTGCATAGGAGGCAGCAATAGCCAAGGCATTTTTACATTCCAGCTGGTCAAGAGCTAGCAGTTTAGCACAAGCTGCCGCACTCCCCATTGTACCAACCACAGCTGGTGGGTGAAACCTGAGAAAACAAAAGTATCTTCGTTACCAGATTTCAAAAATTCACCCAACTTCACTCTCTGCAATAGCTTTTCATTCATCGCCATGGAAAATGGGTTGAACCATAAAGAAACATATATTCAGCATTCACATGTGGGCCTAACTGAGAGTTGTCACTTTTCCACAGGAAAAAGTAAAACTGGAATGGTACTGCTTGCAGTGGGTCCTTCCCAGAAAGCAAGTGAAATATTAGTGCTGCTCATAGTTCAAAGCAAATTTATAGTCAAATATAACGTTATATTTATTATTATTTAAATGTATATATTATTATAAATGTATAAAAATTCAAAGTAGGGAGATCATTGCCTCATTGTGAATTGGTCATTTTCCTTTTTCAGAAAGAAGGCTAAAGAGTTAGGAACCAAGTGTATTTATGTGTAAGATGAGCCTTCCCTAAATTTCCAGACAAACAGCTTGGGAAATATGAATAACTGTGCCACCTGTATTTTAACTGACATTTAATTATGTATGTTTACACTGATTAAAAACCACCTCCACTCCACTCTCTACTTTAAACATTTCAATGTACCTCTTTGGAATATTCCTGGCTTCTCTGGAGAAGTGCAGCAACCTGCCTTGCACTTCGATTCCCACGTTGAAAGCTAAGAGCAGATCAAGACCCGAGATTTTTTTCTTCTGAGGAAAGGCCTCTGAGAGTGCAATCACTGCGGGGAGCACAGCCCCGGATGGGTGTGTGGCTGGATGCCAGGTGTCATCAAAGTCCATTGAGTGCACCTAATGAAAGGAGAAGCATTGATATGTTAGAAATAAACTCTGACTCCGCAAGGTTGCCTCAGTCAAATGAAACTGCTGTAGCCGGTATAAAAAAGTACCAAAGAACTAGATCTTCCTTAGAAAGCAAAAATTTCAGAAGTCTTTTAAAGACTTTTACTCCCAACATGGCTGTTTGCGAAGTGGCAGTGCAGCAGAGATCTTGCCTCAAAGGAGAATAATTCTAATTCAACTTGTACCAGGCTGAAAACGGCGTGACAGTGATTCCTTTTTTTCTGCAGCTGGCTTTTGCTGCTTCAATTAGACTGGTATAATTAAAGCAGCTGTTCTAGGTCCACTATATGAGCAGTGAATTTTCACTTTCCCCAAAACATAATGAAATATAAACACAATGAAATTACTTCCCCGGTGCTGCAACTGATGCTGCCATTAGGACTCGCACCATAAAACCGTAACAGTTAAATACTGCTAAATGGAATTTATATCATCAGAGCTACTTCACTGGTGCAACCATCCACAGGAAGCAGCCACAAGGGGCTGAATTGCAGGGGGCTGAATTTAACCTGAATTTTCAGCACACCAGAACAAGACCAGTCACACAAGGAACCAGACTCTCTGGAGCTGCTGGGAGTAGGAGAAAGTTACAGTCTTAATGTGGAACGAGTTGCTTGGCTCAAGAGAGTATCCCAAGTGGTGCCTTCTCTTTCCCATGCCCAGAGCCCAGCTACCCAGGAAGATTTTAGGTGTTCCCAGCATGGCATATGGCTGCTGATCTGGCAGCAGATGGTCCCCAACATTGCAGTCAGCGTCTGTAAATGTACTGCTTATCAGACACATTCCTACCTCCCACAAAATTTTGAGAACCTCCAAAGACCTGAGAGCATCAGGGACAGCATTTTTTTATGTATATATAGCATAAGTAACACCTGAAAAACTGAACTTTCACATCTGTTCATGCATGTCTTCAGAGCAAACTGGGAAGGTGGTCAGGCTCCCCAGGGGTCAGGTTTTGCCCTATAATACTGTGATTATGCATTTTTGAGGACTGTTTCTAAACAGATAGAAGAAAATGAAGTGTCTGCCTTGAAAAACTTTGATGCCATCTGGGAAAATGCCCTGCAGTGCAGGATAAGGAAAGTTGTGTCCAATACGTTGTAAGTTGTGTTTGTGATGTCTTCACAATGCATAAATTGACCTGTGACCACGATGTAAACTGAAGCGCTCATATGTATGCCAACAGCCAGATGTGAATATCATAACGGCTGCTAGGAGCTGAGCGGTACCAGATCTCATTTCCAAGGTAATTTTCTCTACATTGGAAATGAGCTGTTAAATTGGACCTCTGATATTGTTGTCACACTAATTTAAATAGGCTTAATATTACTATTTCCTTGGTTGGTCACCTTCCCTAGTTTTGCATAATTGCCAAATTTGTCTACTGCACCTCTTCTCCGTCTTTCAATTTCAAATGGTTTCAGCCTCAATCTGCATTTAGACAAACGTCTGGAGAGTCAGTTATTGCTTTAATGACAAAGTGTGTGTCCAAAATATATCACTGGCTTTTGGAAACTGTGTAACTGAAGTCTAAGTTGCCTTGTGATATTATATGTATATATATATATATGTATCTCTATGTGCATCTGTGTTTTTCTGTAACTGTACTTTACCAGTTGGCATGAAATTCAGATCCCAGTGAAATGAGCTAGAGCAGTTTTGAAGCAGCTACAGCAAAGTTGTAGCCTTGATACAAAGTTACCAGGTTGTAAACTGTAGAGTTCTGACATTTGACAACAGCCCCAGGTCCCACATTAAAGATAAGGAATGCTGTTGAGTTGCATCATATACGTATTATACCTTAAGCTCAATCTCACTAGAAGGAAGTTGAAGCACATTAGGAGAACAGTCTAGGGAAGTTGTAGCAGGCTTCAGAATAAGCTAAGATTTTTGGGACATTCTGTTCTCTATACAGCAAGAATGGCATAAATTTGTATGATTTCAGAGCAAATAAAAGAGCATCCCTTACAGCCACTCCATTCACAAAAGCTGCATACAGAGGAGGCAGTCGGAAATCCAAGTGGCCCCAAATGGTACTGGATAAATCTGAGCTGTAGATCTGAAACAAATTGACATAAATTAATTCAAAGTCCTGAACCTAAGGATAATGTGCATTGTATCTCTGATGTAACCAAGGGCAGACCGTCCTCTGGGGGTCTAAGTATTATGAGTAAAATTATTCTTTCAGAAAGTCCAAAAAGAAAGTCAGTTTCCTCTTGGCTAATATTCTACTCCACCTAAACAGAGCTTGGGGTCAGACAAACACTGCCCACCTGGCCACTCAGTACCTTCACACAACCTCTGGCCACTGATGTCCCTTCTCACCACCCATCCACAGAATCACAAAATCAGCTGGGTTGGAAAAAAACCTCTGAGATCATCAAGTCCAACTTAAATGTCATCATCTTGTTGAGGAAGATGTCTCATTAAACGGTTTTGTTTCCTGTGTTTTAGTAAGATCCTGAGTAAATGATAGATGGCCTCCTGGTCCTGCAAACTGAATAAAGCACATAAACTACCCTGGTTTGGAAAGGGGAATTCTCTGTGGGAAGACATTAATTGGCACACAGAGCTCTGGAGCACAAGTCCACCCAGGCAGGTCTGGATGATAACACAGTGGGCTGAGTTCCTCCTCATTGATGCACTCCTGTGTTGGGACGGCTTCTTTCAGGGTCAATCACTGTGTGAGTTTGAGGAGAGCAAGATAAGAGAAGAAGTATGGCTAATGCACCTCAGACAACAATTATGTTTATGAGCTGCAAGTAAACCACTGCCAACTCCCCATCTCTTTGACAGTTCCTTGATTTGAAAGGCTGGTGATAAGTGATGCTTACTTTGTTGATGTTTTTAATAAAATATCACAAGTGAAAGAAAGAAATGGGTTCTTAGTTGATGAACTGTGTCTGTATAGGGGGATCTTAGTGTACAGACTGATACACAGACTTTTGCCCATCCAGAGTGAAAAGTAACCTGAGCACTGAGGTTTCACTGTCTCCAGTGGGAAGAACACAATTTCTCTCTTTCCATCCATAAAAGAATTTCACCATGGCAAAATTTCCTTTTCATAGGCTAAGTTTTCCCTTGCTTTCTTAAAGTTAAACCTTAGGGTGTGCTATGAATGCCAGACAGCTTACCTTGCTGTACTGTGCCACTTTGTGGCAGACCTCGGTGCTGGTACCCAGAAGCCCTACTCCAAGAGTATCCAGAATCATTCGCTTACTTCTCTGAATTACTTGATCTGTCAACTGATCTGCATTCAAACCATGAATCACCTTGGCAAAATTTCCTGTAACTGTCTGGGAAGGGAAAAAATACAGAAAAAGAAGAAGTAGATATTTCTCTATATTTAAAGTAAACACTCTATTTTCTTTCCTCTTTTTTTTTTTTGTTTCAGTTTTGGGCTCCTGTCTACCACACTGGCCATTTCTGCCCCTCCTTACATGAATTGCATCAGCAAAACCAAGGTTTGAATTCTTCCTCTTTTTATTCCCAGAAATGTCACTGTGTTATTTATATTTTATTTATGCTTTCATCAGTATCCTTTTCTGTTCTGTATTTCTTCTGCTTTCTCCCTGAGCCCTTGAGAGTATGCACTGCAGGTGCTATAACCATGCAAGTTTATCATCTCTATCTCATCCCCATCTCATCTCCATCTCTAATGACTACTCACACACACACTCACATACACAGGCCCCAAATAGAAGTAAAACCATCTGTCTTTCCCATGGCACCTACTTGTTGGTATTGAAATCAGTGTCATTTCAAGCCAGTGCACCCACTACCACACAAGAAGCAAGATTTACTCTCCCTGACTGGCAGCCTCACTACCCCAAACCTTGCTGAGCTTGGAGCTCAGCAGCAGGCAGGAGTTGGCAGCCCTACCTTGCACATATTGCTCATAGCTCCCAGCTCCCATTGAATTCACTCTCAGCTGGAGTTCCAGCTTTTCTCCAAGACAAGGTTTTGCCTCTTTGAAAAGCAGTGGCCTCTTGTTCCTGGATCCTGCTGATCTGGAAATTATATATATTTATTTTCTTCTCCTATTGAGCAATGGCCCATTATGCAAATGCAAAAACCTGCTTCTTTGCTTGAGCTGCTGTTAATGTCTTTATTAGAAAATAATCTAAAACTTCCCTTCCTGGACCATTTGAACTGTCCCACTGTAGAGGTACACATTATTTACAACCAGTCTATACACAGTTTCTTTTTTATACTGGCAGTAGTGAATATTTATCTTCTCTCTCTTTGGAAATAATCTCCTTTCATTTATCCTGTTCCTTCCCCTTCCTTTACTCCCCTGCACATATCCACACAGACTGGTGGTATTCCCTTTTGACCTGAGATAAACAAATCAACTGTGCTGTTCTCTCCTTTACAATATGGACTCACTCCTACTATGCTCGTGATTTTCATTGCATTGTTCACAATGGATTCCTCTTTCTCTTGCAATGGTGACCAGGTACCCATCATTACAAACAAGTTCTCACTCATATGTGTAGTGAAGCATTAAGATTATCTTGAGAAAGTAGTTACAAGCAGTTTAAAGCAGGTAAACCACATATCCTTTGGTGTGATGGGCACCTACTGCAACATATGGAGAGAGGATATGAAAGCTTAAATAGAGAATCACATCTTACAGTGCAAAGAAACAAGACAGTACCTTTGCCCACATCATGCAGGGGTGATGCACGTCCCAGAGAGATGTAGCAAATGAGCAGTGGCCAGTGAGCAGAGCAACTCACCCTTTCACTATTTATATGTGTCTGTCTGAGGTGGGGGAAGGAATATTAGGCCTTTCTACTTATGCATCATGTCCTGCCCATTTCCTCTTCTGCCTGTAAATGTTCTTTTTGCTTCACTTTCAACTTTCCTCTGATGAATTGCACTATTAACCTCTGGGACATGTGATAGGACTTAGCCAGCCATGTTTACATGTTGTGTAAATTAATACATGTTTCATTACCAGATAGAAACTGATTCATCTGGTAGCATGGAGAGCTGTGTGGAACCGGAGAAACCCATGGATAGCTCTACTGGCTGGGAAAGTCTAGTACTGGGCTACAGGATGACAAAGGCTGTTTTAGCTTAAACAACCTGTTGTTTGTTTTGGTCTTTTTTTTCCTTCTTCTTTTGCTATATGTCTCCTCCCTAACACATAAAATTCAGACCTGGGAAATGTGTGCCATAAGAATTTCAGACCATAAATTGGATTAAGGCTGTTCTTGGCACTTAGCAGTGTTTTAGCAGCATGAATCACTGTGTGTTAGCAATAGATAGCAAGTGAGAAATCCCTGCCTATCCCATGAAGAAGGGAGCAGACTCCACAGGAGCATGACTAGGGGCCGCTGAATAATTCTGAAGTAAATAAGTAAGGATGTCTGAAGTATGAGATCACCTGGGTTAGGGAACAAAGTACCAAATATTGGATTTGCAGCCTTGCACTTCCATGATAAGTGCTACCTAAAACAATCTAGGAACCTCAGCCCTTTACTGAGAATAGCTCCAAATAATTTTCTAAACCCTTATCTAACTTCTGAGTGCTTCCAGAGAGATAACAGCATGGGTCGAGAGGTGAAGGTAAACATTGATTTGAGTTCTAACCACTACTGAAAGGTCCTGTTTCAGGCTCTGTCATCCCCCCCTCTCCTGTCCCTGGATACATTGTCCTCCTCCTCCCTCCCATCAGGGCAAGCCCTGATGCTAAGCAGACCTATTTCTGGGCTGGTGCAGCCTATCTCCAGAGCTAGCTCGGTGATTCTCAGCAGACAGGCATGACTGAGTTTCATTCCCTCGGAAATGCAAAATTAAATCTCGCAGCACAAGCAGAGGGAGAGAGGAGTAGGGCTAGCAGGATTCTGTGAAATTTTGGGAGGGCATGGACAGGTAACCTGAGAGAAGAGGGAATCAGCTGCTCCCCAGCAAACTCTAAGCAGGACATTTGCCTCCTTTGCCCAACTTTTAGCCAGTTCTGATTTTGGATATCATCTGCTGGTGCATAACTTGATGCTGAAAATTGCGCTGGGTAACAAAGCATAAATAACATCATTCAAGGATTGTTGCGGCGGGTATTTATTTTGATTGTTAAGTTAAAAGTTTCCATATCCCCGTCCCTTCCCTGCCCGTCCCGCTTTTCCCCTCAGGCCGGGCTGCCCGGGCCCGGCCCGGCCCCGCCGTTCCCTCCGCGCTGAATCGGAGCTGCCCCTTTCACATCCCCCCACAGCTCCGCCGCCCCCAGCCCTGGTTTCCAGCAGGTTCTGGGTACCCCATCCCTGAGGGGTCATTCCTTTCCCCTTTCCCTGTCTGTCCCCCCTAATTCCAACCCTTTGTTCCCGCAAATTCTGTGTCATTCGTCCGTCTCTCCACCCCCGTCTCACCGTCCCCTCTGGGGAATCCCCTAATCCCCGATATTTCATTAGAAGATCCCTATGTTTGTTACCCCGTGTCCCAACCTGCCTGTAGGAACTTTCGTGGAAAGTTTATAAACCCACCTGCTAGCAGCCTAAACATTCTTCCTGACTGGTTCTCCGACTGCCTTCCTCTACTGGGTGTTAACCCTTTATAAGATGAAGTTTGGCGCGGTTTAGGGCTTTTTCTCGGACTTTTCTCCCCTTCGGAATAAACCTGGGGACTGCGAACAGAAAAAGCCTCTTCCTGCTTCTTCACACGATCTCGGACTCGTGCACACAGTAGGGCTCGGAGCTCTAAAGTCGGGACAGGACCCGGCCCCCTCCTGGCGTGGTGCCGGAGAGAGACGCTGAGCTAGCCTGCTTTTACACCGGCACGACACCAAAGGATAAACAACATTGTCCTTAAATGATAGAAGCAGTGATGAGACTGTTCATGGATACAGCCAAAGAGCCTGAGGCTTGGAATGCCCAACCCAGACCTACAAACACATATATAATTTTGTACAGGCTAACCCGCATCATGTGAAGGTGCCATTTAAACCCTTGTCCTGTCTTTTCTTTTAAATATGAGCAGCTGTTCCGCATGGCTGCTAAACCTATTCCCACACTTATCTCTGTGAGTGTGCCACAGTTTCCTCACCCATGCAGGCATAACTTGCAACTACATAAAACATCCCAGCACATGTCTGAGGTTCTGGGTGTGTTTTGCCAAATCCTGGCTCCACAGGGAGAGAGAACCAGAATGTGCGTCTGTGCTTCTTCCTTGCACCCTACATTTCTACCGCAAAGGTAGCCTGAGGAATTACCTTTGGTGCTGGTAAAATCCAACCAACATAATGGGATTGCTCAGGTTGACAAGGCTGGCAGTGGTTAGAAAGGTTAATAGAAGTTAATGCTATTGGACTGAAATAGGGAAGGTTTTTGCTAACTTTGACTTTTTTTCTTTCAGCTCATTCTTCTCTCAGAAAATTGGAAGAAAATATTTAATTTTCAGAACTATACAATCACAGATTGGCTGCAGTTGGAAGGGACCTCCAGAGACCATCTTGTCCAGCCTCTAACAAGGCCTCCAAGAGCAGGCTGTGTCCAGTTAGGTTCTGAATATCTCTGAGGACAGAGACTCCACAGCCCCCCTAGGCAACCACAAAATATTACATATTAAATAAAAGACATTCAAGCCCAAAAGTCTGTCCTCTTTTTCCATTACCTTTGGGATATCATTTATAACCCCATTCTGTTTCTCATTTCTTTCTCCTCCTCAAGTGAGATAGAGGTCCCATTGCCTTATAATCCCACGATGAGACTCCAAAGTGAATTTGGATGGGACTCAGAACTTGTGATGTGCCTTGCAATGTGATGTGCAGTCACGTGCTGCTAGCTGATCTCGGATACGTGATCACTTCCTTCTGTGATCTTGACTGCAGCATGGACGGTCCCATGCGTTGCAACAATAACATCAGTAATATTTATGGACTGAACTGAGACATTACGAGAAAGTGACTTTTTGTTGAAAAAAGAATGAAGTGAAACTGTACATTTGCTTGGGAAACCAATTTCCAAACTGTGGTCGGCAGACGCTCAGGCTCAGGTGTACGCTGTAGACTGTGAGGGGAAAGAAAGCAATATGATTATCACTGCAGGGGGAAGAGGCATCTATACAAAGTCCTGTACCTCCTCAGCAGAATTCCTAGGGGTCTAAACAGAAGAAGACTGAAAATCAGTGACTGAGAGTTTGGTGCAGCCTGTCCACCCTGACAAAGGAAATCTACTGCTCTCCTCTTCTTTGACACTGTCCTCATGGTTCAGCAATTTGGGCAGACAATTTAATAACTAGCAATCATGGTGGAAAGACAAATTGTGTTCATCCAAATGCAGCATTGCACGCAGCTACAGTAATGAGCTATGTTGATTACAGAACAAGGCTTTAGAAAACCAGTGCCCCACAGAGTCTATTTTCTCCTGCTGACATCACATTTTTTAAGCTGCTTTTTCCCCTTCTTTTGCCTCTAGTTATTTTAGGCTAAACTGTGTCCACACCTGCAAGCTATATGTTTGCAACTGAAAGCAATTTTGGCCATAGCCTTATGCTCCTTTTGTTCTAAGGAAATATTAAAAATTATGACAAAATATAGGGTCCAGGCTTCCTTTTCTCCAAGACAGCTTTTAAGAAATAACTTTGTTCATGGCCTGTGCTTAGATAAGAAAACAGGAGAGAGGCGCCAGTGTGTTGTGTTTACAGAGACTCTGCTGTTGCTGACAGTCTGAAAACAACCTACAAGTACAGAACTCATTTCCCCTCTACTGGGATATTTTAATTACAGTGAAAAGGTGAGAATCTTAGTGAATTGTCTGGAATAGATGGCTTGATCTAAAACCCATTAGCAGCCCTACAGCCATAATTCTTGGGATGCTATAATATTGTACCCACTGTCATAGTCTCTCTGCCTCTTTTTCCTCAAGCCTACCTTCCCATGTTTACACCCAACAATGGGCACTGAGCCAGACAGCAATAACACACAGCTCTAATGCAACAGGCAATGATTGCACCATGAAATGTATCATCCTGGAAATTTCTAGCCTACAGTAGTTCTCTTATTCACTTACTTGCACAACTAGTGGCAATGGCGGTGAAACCTCTGAGAAATTATCACCCTTGTTTGTTTTTTTTCAAAGTTCCCACAGCAAATCTTGGAAGTTCCCAGCCATATTCTGGTAAAGGTTGCTAGGAGTCAATGTGCTGGTCTGTGCACTACATTACACTGCCCTCCTTGCCTTCCTAAATTAGCAGTGCTATTCCTGAAGGCAAGACCTCAAGGTTCATTTTAACTTACAATGTAGATGCTGGTTTGGTTTAATGAGCTGTAAGATAGAGGCACCAGACATACCTGGGATATTCCCTTAGTAACACATTCAAGACAGTGTCATTTATGGAGTAGTATGAAGAGGCCTGGTCTGTAACCGTATGAGAAGACAGCGCAGCTCCATGAAATTCCTGTTGATCCAGTGTGCATTTTAGCTCTCACTAATGCTACAACGTTTACCTGTTTTACTGGTGCCAGCACTGTTTTACCCTGTGTTCTGCAGCACACTCAGGCTCTGCTGCAACTCTGTGTGTGGATCACATGCAGTCTTCTGCTGGAAGGATTAGGGAATGAGTCTGGGGGTGCTTTGGAGGTGGTCTTTGATGATTTATGACACCTTCTAAGATAGGACAACTGCATCTCATAGCTGAGACAACTGGCCCCATTGGAAGGGATGAATACCTTCAGGCCTGTGTGTGAATGTGACCTTCCCTAAGGTGGGGGGTTTTACACCTAAGTGTAGAAGAGTGTAAGGGAGGACAACTGACGTGATAAAAAGCATCATGCCCCCTCTGCAGGGCCTGTTTCTTATCGACCTTCTATCTTACCTAGCTCAAACCCCAGAGTCTCTGGTGGTGGATGTTCTCCCACTGTCTAATTTGGATGAGAGGTTTTGCCACCACATACCCCAAAACTCATCTCCTCCCCTTGGTGGGTGCAATCCCTGCCCCAGCAAAGCACCCTGCGGCCTCTGCAAATGGCCAAATGTTTGAGCCATTAACCATTAATGTCTCTCTCAGTGATCTTCAGTATGAATAATAGCAGTGGGTGTGGGAGATCACATAGGTTTTGTGCACTTGCAGTTCCCATAACTACGTCTTGTTTTTGTTTCTGGCAGCCTGTGGCAGCCTGTAGCACACGTTGCTCTCTTAATCAAAGAGCAGCCTGTGATTCTATATTATGTGTCCAAAATGCAGCCAGGTGTAGTTACATGACTTGTGCTATTTGGGGAGACAATAAAACTTGACTAGCATAAATTCAGAGTTTGATGAGCGGAAACCAAACTAGTGAGAGCACATGTGAGGGATGTGGCAATTTTAATTAAATTACCAGTGGAACTCCAGTGGTGCAAACAGGGCATTACCCACTGTGCTGGGCTGTGCATCATGCACAGAAAGGTACCAAGCAAATTGATGCTCCTGATCACTTCAGAGCAAGGCCAGATGTCAGGACATAATGGGTCCCAGCAGTGTGGCAGTGGTCCAGTGGGGAGATACAGTGTCAAGATCTGGTATACAATAAGCTTAACCATTAATTAAGGGATAAAAAAGCCTCTGTGCAGGTTTTTATACTCTCTATACTAGTTCTCAGGGATCTGGAATCCCTAAGAAATTATCCATGACTCATTACCAACTTTTGTCTGCATTGAAAGGGCTAAAATAATACCAATAGAATATACAGCAAAACCAGAATGAAAAATAAAGCAACATTCTTCAAACAGAAACAGGCTTTGAGACAAAAAAAAATCACCTAATTTTGTGGGAGTCCATAATTTACCTGGCAGCAGCTGCAGAAAGCTTGAGACAGTTACTGGAAGATGCTGTGTGAGTTAACAGAATTGTTCCTCCAGCTTTCAGAGCAGGTGCTTTCTCTCTTGCTCTCGGCTTTGCCCCTCCCAAACATGGCCCCTCCTGGAAGGATTTAAACAATGAGTCATGTTACAAAAGCCACTAAGTACTTGTTGCTAATGGAGTGCCCATTCTTCAAGCTTGTGCCAGGACTTAATTTCCACCCATGCCTCCTAGCTGCTGGACAGAAACACCTGTTCAGACCTCATGCTTTCACTGAGATCCCCGAGGCAGCCTGGGTATCCCATCAGTGACAACTATGTTCCCGCTCTTTTGGGGCACTCCAACAACTGCAAAAAAAAGCTTTTTCCTCATCTGTGGTTGTACCCAGCTAGATAATGCATTTTCCACCCTGATGTATTTCTAAAAGTGCCAAGAAATATTGCAAAACAGCCTGAAATTACACTTTAAATGCAGCAGTCTCTGATTTATGGTGCAATTATAAAACATGTCATGGCAGTTATTAGCTCTGGGATTGAGTATTGCATATTTCAGACTGTAAAACATACTGAGGAATTTCTAGCTGCGATTGTGTATTCACCTCTAAAGAGGAAATGGGCTTAATTACACCAACATTTATAAAAGGGAAAAATAACAGCAAAAATGGAAGAAAAGTTAAATTTGAACACAAGAGCTGTGAATACATGAAACATTTATATTATTACACTTCTAATTGAGCATCGAGGCAGAAGCTAATGATTTGATTTAAATTGGTCCTTTTTACATAAGTAGCATTTGAAGAATTTTGGGTTTTAGAATTTATAATGGCACTATTTTTTCCCTATGATTACTCATCTTCAGCATAGTAGATTCAACCAGATGCAGGAAGAATTAAAAATCAAGAAAAATAACTACTTTCACAAAATGAGCAACCATGTTGATGCTTTAGTACTGGCAGGGCTTAAAACTATTCACCTAAAAATGAAACCTACTGTCAGATACACAGGACAGTATTTTATTTACCTTTTCCCTCCCTGTAATAGTTGGAAGATGTCCCTCCTCGTGTGGCCTTGCATGAGCTCTAGGGTTAGCTGTAAGGAAAATAATGCAGTGTTTGAGCCTTGCATTTATTTATTTAAAAAGGTTATATTCAGTGAGAATCGATGGTGGTAGTGGTACCACCAGATCACACAGTTTATCCTCCTGACTCTGGTAACTTATTTGCATGGCACAATGTCATCACTATGACTTTGGGGTTTATATAATACAGAAATAAACCATTCTTTGTCTTTTCCACGTTCAGAAAATGTCTTGATTTCTGCAATCTGCCTATTTTCATAATTTATCAAATTGGGCAGTTTTAGAGGTCTGTTTTGAAATTTGTTTTCTTAGGGCATTTATTTTCCTTTTTTCTTTCCTTGATAGGTTATGGTATTTTATTCAGCTCAAGGATGAGGGTGCTGCAGGGAGTCCAAAAAGACAGGAGGTACATTATTTTTTCCCCATATAATGAAATGAGTCTCAAATGAAAGAGCAGTGAAATGTTATTGCAAATCCTAGGCTGTCAGCACAATTGCAGTGGGGTGTAAGTTGCCAATGCAATGCTGGTTTACTGCAAAAGAAAAGCAGGAAGCTGCCTTTGGCAGCAACTTGTAGGAGATAGTTTGGTGCCTGTGTTGCTAGTGAAAGAATAAAAAAATCTGAGTGGTTTTGAGCCCAATCCACCCATTGCTGCTTTGTGCTCCTGTGTTCAGCTGCTGCTGCCAAAGGAAGGATTCCTAGGGAGGAAGGGAATGGCTGATGCAGGGAAGTAGATTTTCCCCACAGCTTCTTGCTGTCTCACCCTACTACCCTTAGCAACAGGAGTCTCTTGCCACCTGTCCAGCCCAGCCGAGCCCTGCACTGCCCCTTTTCTTCCTGTGTTAGCGAGGGCCAGGCATATTTCCCCATGCTTGTCTACCCTGTGCAGATTTGGGAAGCCTCTCCAATCAAGAACAATTAGTGAAGATGGATGGTGACAGCGAAGGAGGAGAGAAAAGAGGAGATACGTGACTATGTGGAACTGAAACATGGCACTCACATGGTCTCACAGGAACCCCAGAAAAGCACTTTTTTTGTGGGCAGGGAAAGAGGGGGAAGAAAGGAAAGGAAGGGGAATAAAGATATCCCAAGCCCTTAAATATTCCCATCCATTAAGGTGCCCTGATTCCTCATAGGTCTTCTCTTCCCAGGCCCCAGAAACATTCCTGTGCTCCAACAGAGTCAGGTATGTGGTGAGCTGCTCACAGGTGAACAATACTGGTAGGTTTCTGGCCACCTTCAGCATGTTGTGCTCTTCCTTTCTCCCTTCCTCCCTCAGAAATTCCTGTAAGTCTATGGAAAGATGGGCTTCAAAAGCTCACTGAGTTCTCACAAGAGGGTGGGTAGCACATGAAGGTGACCGGGATTCCTTCCTCCGTGGCACTGCACCACGAAGAGGCATGGAGTGGAGAGAACTTGCCCAGAGGTCCCACATCATCTCTGAGCCTGCAGGGCAGTGTTTCCAGAGTCTGCTCTCAGGCTTCTGTTTTCCTGTACTCTGAGAACCACAGGGGGGCCTTCACAGGAAGGACAGGAAAGCCTGGTAAGCATTATCTTCAGATCAGACATTTTGGAATGTTTCTGAGTAATCTGGCTTATTTCAGACTGGATCTGATTACAAATGATGGAGGTTACCAGAGCCTGTGGTGGGATACAAGTCAGTGATGGAACCATTATTGATGCACTCTTTATAGCGTGAGCTTCATCCACAGCACACTCTAGCACAAACTCCAACCTAACAGTTGTTAACAGTTGATGAGATTTATAAGGCTGCATATATTTGGGACTTTACTGTTTTAACTTTGCTGTTTCTGTATTCTCAGGCTTCCCATTTTTCCAATGATAATAGTGAGAAACTATTATAGCAAAAAAATTCTCAGTTGACTGCATGGTTTCAGGAGGTGATGGCTTTAAAAGAAAAAAAAAATGCTTCGAGATTCTAGACCATGTGTTGAGAGAAATATATGAATGTGAATCACAGTTAATCTATAGTGGAAAATATAAATTATTTATAAAAATCTAAAGTTATAAATATCAAAAAGAATACAGCAAATCTTAACATCTTATTCCTTTAGAGTGCCATGAAATCATACTTGCATGAAGCCATTAACCCCAAAAGGGTTCTGATTACATGAAAGACTGAGAATCTGTCATGTGCCTACTCTCAATGTAGGTCAGTGTACATACACGCAGAGCAAAATGGAAGATACCCACCTAGAGAAACTCTTGCTTGAGGTTATTCTGTAATTTAGATGATGTCTTAAGTTAAAATTGAAAATGACAACATGGCCATATGAGCAGTGACCGCATAGGGAAAGGTGCACATTGGAATGACTGCACTGAATTTAAGGAATTGGAATTTCTTAAACTGAAAAAGCTCAGAACAGGGTGACACACTTGTGTTTATCCATCCATCTTGCAAGAACAATTATTACACAGGCAGTCAAAGTCATGGTAACAGCAAACACAAATTAGGCAGGGAAAACTGGGCAGAAGAGCATATGAGGAACAACTGATCTCTTTTATGCTTCTGATGGCCTGCTTACTCATAACTAAATCACACATTTTAAATATTCTTTGGATACAGAAATGCATAAAATATACCATTTATGAAAAAGATACAGATAAATGGAAATGATTCAGAGAAGCTTAAGAACAATAATAACCTTAGAAAGCATGGTCTGTGAGAGAGGTGTGAGGAGGTTTATTTAGCCTAGAAAAGGGAAACTATTCCATTTCACATCACAGCTACACCTGTCCGACCACTGGCACTTGTCTGATGCCCTCCCTAGAGCTTAGTCAGTAAACTAAATCACCAGGAAACTAATTTTATTATTTATTTGAATGCTTCTCCACTTTATCCTCTGAACTGGTTCATCATAATCACATGAGGGCTGGCTGAATGGGGAAAAATATAGGGTGGTTCATTTTGCAGCATCTGAACTTCAGACTGGCATAGCTTTAATGTGGAAGTGTATTTCTGTACACAATACAGAAATACAATAGTATATTTTAGAAGTAGAGAGTGTTGAGCAACTTTGGTATATCTGCTGAGAAAGAAAAAAAAAAGAACCAGTTAAATAGTTATCAGATTCTTGACTGATGTGATAAAACCCCTTTATAACAGGAAGAGTATTAAAATATTCTGCATAAGAATATTGTGGGAGTGCCTTCACTGGAATCATTACCAATGTATGACTCTAATCTGCCGGGATTCAAGGTTTCTTATCCTGCCTTGGTGCAGATGTGGATTTTGAGAATGATCTCTTGAGGTTCATTCTATCCCTCCTTTTTTCTGACTTCACAATTTGCCAAGTTCACCCATCCTGCCTGAGCTGGCTCTAACTGAACTCAATAGTACTTGGGAAAATGGCTTTAACAAGAACAGTGCCAGATTCTAATATTGCTGTTTAACATATGTTTTTGAAGACCAGAGAAGTATCTGTGAATATGCTGTCCATGGGCATATTACCAGACACACTGCTTAGGATCTGCTTTGCATTTTGGAAAACTTCCTAGGCTGGCATAACTGGTCTCTTAATACACCATGAAAATAAGCTCATAAGAACAAGTCACACATCAGAGATGACTCCCAGGATAAAGGCTTGTAGTGCAAATGGGGTTGCAGCACTTGCAAGCAGCTGCTGAAGCATGATGGAAATCCAGTTGCAAATAAGGGGAGTAGGCTCACCAAAAGGGAAATGTGTATGCTGAGATAAACAATTTCATTAATATATCAGAGGAAAAGTATAGCAAAAACAGTAAAGTTTTGTTGAGATATAACTGGTGTTCACATTTAAAATACAGTAGTGCAGAAATGGGAAACTGGAGATCAAATGAGGAAAAGAGGTGCTGTATCAGGGACTTTTTTTTCTTTTGGAAAACTTCCAGAAGTGACAGGCTGCAGGATCAATACACACGGATTTGGAATATACTGAAATGCACTTAACCTTCTGTCTTCCCAGGGTCAGTCACTGTCATTATTAACGATGTTCTCTAACAAAGTGTTTTGTGGACAAAATAAACACTGCATCTTTCTTATACAAAATTCTCTCAAAACTTTACTGCAATTAAGTTCAGGGAAAAGTCTTGTAGGTAGGACAAAAAAAAGAAAAAGTAGAGGCATTTATTAAGAAAATATATCAATCACTTTAATTAAGAAAACCTTATTATTTAAAGAATAAGACAAAAATAGTTTGAATGCAGCAAGTCTGTGGATTCAGCTAGACTTTCTAGGGGAGGGATCAAGCTAACTATACTTTACCAAGTATCTCTTCAAGTCTTTGGAAGTCCTGTCAAATGGAGAGGATCAATACTAATGTAAGGAGAGCACATAAACCCTTGAAAGACATCTGAGCACAGGAGCTGCTGTGTAATCACGCCTACCCTGAAAGGCTGGGCAGCTTCATATGGGAACCACCACTATGGGACATCAAGCTGCAATCCACAGTTTGAGGAGCAGGCAGCTTTCTCCTTTGACGAGCCTTGCAGCATTTGAAGCTGGGATCAGCTTGTTCTAAAGGGGCTGATTAAAGAGGAAGAGGAAGCTTCAAAATACCTCACTGCCTCTGTGAGCTAACTAGTCAGAAGGCTGCACTGACAACTTCGTGACATGTACCATAGTTTATTTTTTAACTTGTTCCTCATCCTGCCCTTTAACATTAGCATCTTCTTTCCATTTGTATGTAAGAAAACTGAAGCTGGCAGAAAATGGCATCATAAAATGAACAGTTCCTCTACTTCAAACGGGACTCCCCCATATTTTTCCTCACTGGGCTTCATGTATTTTTTTTTCAAAAGTTTTGTTGTGATCCTGATTCAGCAGTGTGATACATGGCTGTGAGTACTAAAAGAATAATTCAGTGGGAAGGGCAGTAATAACTGACATATGGAATAAGAAAGTACAAAGTATGGCTAACAGTTGGACTCAGTAATGATCTTAGTAACTATTCTGTGATTCTCTGAAAATGCAAACAAAATTCTGATGTAATTCCTCCAGACTTCTATATGTGTGTGTTCATTTAATTAAATTTCATTCATGTAACGCTGATCTGTGCCAATATGGTCAGTTTACCCCATTGTTGGATGCAGCCCATTTCAGTCCAGAGCAGGATGATGGACAAATTATCGCATTTTTCTCAGTCCTGGCAGTGAACATTGGGTCAGCATATTCTGCTTATTTCTTTCTCACACTTCTGTCTGCCCTTGCCTTTCTCAGCTGCACCAAAATACCACTTCTTATCTAAGCTCTTTCTGAAAAAAGCATTTTGTAAGATACCCATACTAACAGGAATAAATTTTAGAGATTATCTCAGAGGGGAACTTTCAAATGTCTCCACTTTGACCGACATGTCTTTCCAGACAGGCCAAGGGTTTTCTTTATTTTGCTGACACTGCATCAAATAACTCAGATGTCGCATTTGAGGAATTCAGATTAATAACAAAACCAGATCCATGTTTATGTAATAAAGAAGCTGACAGAAATGCTTTGGTGATTAGGCAGACATCTAGTTTAACATGTCTTGAAACTGTTGACCTCAGTGATCCACACCTCATCCTTTCAAAGAAAAATTCTTTACTTCACTTATTTTCTCAGTTTATAGTTATGCTTTTTATCTTACTTCCTGTGACCTAATTCATACTTTATGTGAGTCCTCTTGGGATAAGAGAGACCACAGATGACATTTCTTGTTTTCATTTGTTTTGCTTTTCTCTTGGTTGTTAAAAATATGGTGGGAAAAAAAGGAGAATTAAAAAAAGGAAGGATAATGTCACTTGATCACCTTCATCATGAAGGCCTGGTCTTGTGGCTTATTTTCATCGTGCATTTGCAACAAGTCACTCCTTTCCCCGTCACTCTCCAACAAGCTAAGGCAGAGGCTGTCACGCAGTCCCTGCTCCCCCTCCAGTCCTGCCCCCACTCCCTGCAGGTTGTAGATGTCCTATTTGGTATGTCTGTGCTGATAAACAGCAGAGCATGAGGTAGTGAGCACTGGTTTTGGACCCCTGCTTATCTACACTTCCTAAGCTTTAATTGTGTGCTTTTGGTCATGGACCTCTTCAGTTCTCTGTCTGCAACACAAGCTGCTCCTGAGCCGTCAGCAGACTGGGGCTGCCGGTCTCATATGGCCTTGGAGCCATGGCCCACAAGCAGAGTTTGCAGACACAGAAAAGACAAAGCCATGGCCACACATCCATCTACTGCCTTCCTGACCGACTTTCCTGGTGAAGCCTCATTCCAGGAGCAGTGTTTGCTCCTGTCACTGACACTGCTACTGAATCTACTGCTGAGAACGGACAGCGATGAGTGGCAACTGTGCCTGACAGAGGATGCTGCCAACAAAATCAGTAAAGATACACAGTTCAATAATTTTTTGGCAAATAAATATTGAGTTAAAATTTAAAAGCACAGAAAAGTCACTTGTACTTCTTGCTATACACCTTGACTCCTTGCTACATAAACTGGAGCAAATGCCGTATGCATGACTTGGAGGAATATCACGTGGAGAAAGAAGGCTACAGTCTGGAGGGTAAGTTCATATCACCCTGATGAGGCAAGTTGGCACTACCTGTAAGCAGAAGTGTCTTTGTTTGCAGGAACCTGAACTATTAAACGCTTTTCATGAAATGGTTTCTTCCAGCTGTGCAGCTGCAGAGCCTTAAAAACGGAGAGCAGACACAGCACTGCCACCTGCTGCTCCTAGGGACGTGGCTCTCATGCTCACCAAGGGCATCAAAGCTTTCCTTTAAAATCCCAGAATATTCTGAGCTGGAAGGGACCCACAAAGATCATCGAGTCAAATTCTTAAAACTTGGATGCTAAAAGTTGGTACATACTGTAAAGATATATTTACTGTAAAACTAAATGTAAAAAAAATATTAATATAGCTGAAAATTGTTTATCATAAAATTAAATACTAACTTTGATCTTTGCAAAGCATCAGGTAATAACTTAAGCTACCTTTCTGGTCCTGTCACAGTTCTAAAAAGAAAGCAAGGCACCTTGCCACCCTGTTTTGCAGTTCAGTCACAGATTTTGTTGCTGTAGTCTTGGGCTAGTTCAGTGTAGAGAGTTTAGTTAGGAATTTACTGAAACTGCAGGCAATTAGCTTCTCACCAGACTAAGGCTTTGTATTAACAATGCTGTCCTTCAAGAAAGGCATGATGGGCAACACACAAGAGTGATAGTGGTAGGCATAATATGCAAGAAAAATACATTAAAGTCCTACTGAAATGCATGACCTAAAAGTGTTAGCACATGTATTTACTCTTTTTCTGCATCACCAGTGCTATACAGCTGAACTTATTCACCTGAGTCTTACACACCTTGTTTTTGATAAACACTATCAGAACTGCACTTAAAGCAACACGATTTTAAGGCCATATTAGAAACCATCACAACATTTGTTGTGCTAAAATAGTACATTATTGATAACAGATAGTAGCTACTACAATTGCTATAAAGTTTTGTGGAAATGGGGCACTGATGTTTGTGGCTGGCACAAACTGTGGTTCCTACAAATAAATTCAGTCACAACAGACCTGAGTAGTGAAGGATATCTAAGGGTTACTATAAAGTCGGTGCTAATGAAACTATAGTGGGATTTTAACATCTAGGCCTGTGACCCTGAACCTTTTGATGATGCTTTATTAAAGAATTAGATTAGAATCTGTGATTTAACTACTGAGATGCAAATGTTGCCAGAAACTGACAAAGGGTGATGATTTTTTCTTACAACAATGGCTATGTAAATTTTAAAGTAACTGTACTATTTCAAAAATTAAATTTCAGATCTTCCCCCAGAAAGCATTTAGATGAAATACAGAAGTGCATATGGAAAGACATGCATGCTGTGCAGCCAGTCACGCATCCTGGCAAAAACTGCAGGGAACTGCAGCCGCCAAGTTGAGAGGCAAAAATTTCAACTTCTATATTTACATTTGCATGCTGATTTCACTGGGAAAGAGTTGCTTCCTGGCTTTTGGAACACCACTTCTTTTGTGCTAGATTCTAAAGAAAACTGCTTTTCATATTAAAAACAGTGCTTGGAACACGGTGTGCCACTAACACCTGCTCATGCTTTGTCTTGCAGTGCTTTGAATCAGGATTATCCTTGCTTATCAAGTCAAGCTGTCTGCTGCTTCACTAGCAAGGTGTATGAGCACCACTCTGTAAGCCCATTCTTCTTCTCTATTAGAGTCCTTGCTCATGAATCATTCAAATCCCTCAGCCTGAACCCTGCTTTACCCTGCCTTCAGTAATTTTTATTTATGCCTGCAAACTCTTTGGGATGTCAAAAAAGAGCCAACTGAAACAAATGCATTCCAATGTATTTCCTCCTGCAGTGCAAATTCAGGTGGGTTAGTTTCTAGCACTGGCAGCTTGAACAAGAGTGGAGTCCGAGAAGGAATATTTCCCCAGTCACACGTGATTCTCAAGTGTGAGAAAAAGACTAATATAGCATTACCTCCTGGACAGCCAGGTGTCTGGCATTTTCCAACTGAGGTGTATTTAACTGGGTCCCCATTTGGATGCATCAGGTTAGGAGGCTTGCTAGTCAAAGCATTGTGAACATACTCAGAGTCCTTTCTAAGGAAAACTATGAATCTTAACACAAATACTGAACCTGATATTCCCAGACTAGTTAGAATGCACAACACACAAAATACTACTACTACTACTACTACCAATAATAAAGAAATCAAGAA